>OZ038490.1:31419295-31765448 GCA_964036315.1 Acanthosepion esculentum | reverse complement strand
ATCAGTTTCCAAACGGAGTTAAAATCTTTATAAATCTTTTATAATACATGAATGCACTGCGAGAAAATCTATTAATTCAGTACTTGCGCAATGTATATAAGGAAGTATCCATTAACTTTATTTTCGAAAATGGCGTTTGGGGTTTCATGATATTGCATGGAATACTGAACTATTTTTCAAAAACCACTATATTATAGCATAAGTTGAAAGATAAGCCTTGGGGAGCAAATATACTAATGACATAACAGCACTCTTTCTTCTAGCCATTTATTTAATATAAATTTATTGGTTTTAGTCCATTTTTCTTGAGATTACAACTTGAAGCAATTGAAGAAATTACTCATGACAAAACCTAAAAGTAGGCTATTATTTCCAAATTCTCGACTTTAAATTACTTTTTGTGCTTGTAAAACAAGAAGAGTAAGAATAACGGAGTTATACCAAATTCCGTTACACTTTAATAGATATACATATAATTTAGCATATGAATATCATAACAAAGTAGTTTGTTTCTGATATTTTAATAATGGCGAGTTATCATTTAACTTGATATTTTCAGGGATAGGTTATTATAAAATTCATGATAAAAATATGACATTATTATGTGACACTACATGGCGCTGGTAAATGGAAAGAAAGGGTTAATGAATAGAACGATGGACAGACCGAGAGAAAGAATTAAGATTTCTCTTTTCAAAAAAAAAAATTAATTCTCTAAAACCAGGACAATTGCTTAAGGAAAGGCGATATTACCACAAGAAGCCATGTGACGATCCTTAAGCTGAAGCCTGATTAATGACCTAGCTCCAAAGTACTGGTTACGAAAACACAAATAAATAAGACGGATAAAATCTGATCCGTAACTAAAACTCGAGAATAGAGTTTCCTTGTGGTTGGAGTGCAATGATCTTGACAGGGTTGGGGGGGAATGGCTGGCTATTTGGTAAATATCTGATTTTGAGCAAGGTCAGGATGGGGAAATTTTGCATAAGAAAAATTTGAAATGATAATGTTTTTTAATTAATGACCATAAATTAAGCCACGCCAAGCAGTCGAGAGCCAGATTGGTCAAAAGGTAACCAAGGTGGCAGGCGCAGGTGAAATACCGAGGGAATTGGAAAATATTGGTGGTAGATGTCAATAAGAGAAAGAAGAAGTTATCGGAGCGGATCGATACCTGCAACTGCTACTCATAGGAAAAGGGGATCTTTCGATTTAGAAATGTAATTAATTTTCAAGAGCCAAACAACAAAAAGGCTCTTGTTGGAAGATAGGTGAATTACTGAGTCCCCTGACCGCGTCATGCCACATGAATCGAAGCAGCCAAGAGCAGTTGTTGTAGACGTTGATACAAGAGACGACCGCATTGCCTGATATCACGTGACTGCATGTCTGAAGAGAACATCCGATATAAACCTTGTGCCAGACTTAACCAAACCAGCTGAAGTATCATGTTCAACTTAAGAAGTGGGTTGGGTCAATAATTGTCTGCATGAGAAACTGATAAATTCTAACGTCAAGACTAACCAAGCACTGTACAAAAGAATGTATATAAAAGCATTTAATTTTATTTATTTTTATGTTATTTTTTTTCACTTGCGTCTTCATTTTGCCTGGATCAACCCAATACGAAGATTCCCAACGACGATTCGATTTCTGCCAACAAAACTAAACACAACGTGGGGTAAGGCAAGGTTTGTATCGAAGCGATCATCTCATTGATCAGCCGCTGGAGTTGGACGTTCGGCCGGCTGGCCAGCCGAGTAGAAGGCGATAATTGGTTGCCGTAGACCAGAATAGACCCTGAAGGCGACAGTTATCTTTTAAAATATAAAAGGTTTGCGAACAATGTCCTTTGAAATAACAATTTGTTTTTCAGTAAGAAAATGTTTTTAGCTATTAAGATCAATTAGATTGAAGAGAAAGGAAAGTAAATCTGAAATCACACCTTTTCTGATATGATTATACAGCTTTTGGCACTTAAGAGCCGTCTGCATTTTGGCTTTGCTTTTAAGTAGGTACCTCCAATAAAAGCGATACCTAAAGTTTAAAATGCATTTTAAAATGAAACATCTTTCTTGATGCGTTTATTTTAGTTTTAATTTCAAGCTAGTAGATTAAATTTAATATTTCTCATAAGCAAAATACTTTGCATTTCAAACCGAATATAAACTGATTGGAATGATATTTTTGAAATCGCTAAAATCAGCCATATTGACAAACATGTCAACACAAAATAATTCTCTTTTCAAAAATAAAATATAATTTTCTGAAACTTTATTTGGGAAAGATTAACTGATTTAAATTTAATTAATCAGAATTAAAACGAATATTACTTATTTATTTTAAAATATCACTGACAATCATACATGTTCAATTAATCCGTTCGCTTGAGGATGGTACGAAGTTGTTCTCAGTCTGTGAAAGCCTAGGATCTTTGACAGCTGTGAAAACAGTTCTGACTCAAAGTAGCTACCTCTATCGGTGATTATATATAAGGGTACTTCGAATCTAGCTGCCCATGTGTTAATGAAAGCAGTAGCAACATTTTGTTAGAGGAACCGCCTCCACCCATATAGTAGTTCTCTCAATCATGTTTAATAGATACCGATATGGCGGAAAATAGGGGTCTGTTTGTTTTCTTAGTGGCAGTAATGGACCCACTATGTCTAAATGCACTGTTTGAAAGCGTTCAGAAGTTTGTTCGAATGGTTGTACTCCACTCTTCGTATGTTTCATAATTTTTGCTTGCTGGCAATTTTGGAACTCTTTAACTGACTTGTCCATTTGTGGCCAGTAACACCTTGATTTTAATAAGCGTAATGTGGCTGATATTTCTGGGTGTGACAATGCGTGCAGACTATCAAATACAGATTTCCTAAGCTCTTGCCGTACAAAAGGTCTTGGAAACGGTACGATATGTCGAACATTATAACTTGGTTTTTACCTGTATAGTAAGGTTTCAACCTGTCTTTTACTTGCTTAAATTCTTCATCCGAATGGTTATGATTGATAATTTCCTGTAAATCATAAAGATCTATTGTTATAGCGTTAGCCGGCCTTAATAAGCAGTCTGCAACGATATTTTCTTGCCTTCTTATAAGAGAAATGTCTGTAATATATTCACTTATAAAGCTCAGATAACGCTGTTGTCTGTCCGACTTTAAAGGCAAATGGCTAGTAAAAGCACGACTCAAATGTTTATGATCTGTTAACAAAAGAGTATCCCTACCTTATATGAGGTGTTTAAAGTGCAACACTGCTAGATATGTAGCGAACAACTCACGATCGAAGGTGGAATATCTTTGTTGGGTCTAACTTTCTAATGAAGAAACCAATGGGAACAGGCTGGTCGTTTATCATTTGATGTAGAGAGGCATGTTTCGAACTATCTGTGACAAGTTGATAAGATTTAATGTTTGAATGTTGGAAGGCTAATGCCATTATACTTGATAATGATTTCTTCACCGCTTGGAAAGAAGCTAATTCTTCCGCGGTTAAAATCAGTTGTTTTGCATTAGGATTCAAACGGATACATTCGAGATGCCAGGTCAGAGTAAATAGCATTGCAGATTCTTCTTTGGATTTTTATAGTAGGAGCACCAGCTCATATGTGGCAGCATATGGACGAATGGCAGACATAAATATGTAAGATAGATTCTGGAGAGAAAAATTGTTTAGTACGACAAAGAGAATCAACTTTCTTAGCAGCTGACCAATCAACTGATTTAATATAATCTTTCCACTTCATGTCGGCGGTAAACGTTAGCCCAAAAAGGCGCAACGAGTTACTCCCCTGGATGTTAGCATCAGCCATACTGATGGAGATAGAAAGGGTCCTCTCAGACAATTAATAGCAAGCAGTTTCGGTTTGGTGGCGTTAAAATTAAAAAGCCATTTATTGCTAGAGTTAACAACATAATGTCGGTTATTTTTTAAATCTGTAGTGAATTTGAAATTGAATTTTTATCGAAGCGATCAGATATACTATTAATATTGAAGTAAATAATTGTGTCATCAACATAGATACCGAGTTCAGAACTGATGATATCAGGAAGGTTGTTGTTGAAAAAGGATAGAGCCCTGTGGGACACCTGCATTACTGCAGAAAGATCTACAAGAATGGAAGTTCAAATGGCTATTCAAAACAACTTTCATTTCACGATTCGATAAGACTGAATCAGTTCAAAAGTTCGCCCTGAAATGCCATAACCTTTCAACTTATGAAGAAGACCACTATACTAAACCCTGTCAAATGCATTCGAGATATCCAAAGTAACACCTCGGGCTTCACCATTATGGTGAAGGAATATGGCTTTCGCTTCTCTAGATCAATTGCTGATGTATTAACGGTTATTGCTGAAAGAGTCTATCAAGCTCTAGATAAGTTAAAGCTTAATAGACTCTTTCAGCTGTTGACCTAGAGAAGAGAAAGCCATATTGCTTATCTGAAAGAAGACCTTGTGCGATAAGATTCTTAACCAGTTCAAAGTTGATTAGAGATTCTAGTTGCCAAAAAGAGGTAGAAGGCTAATAGTTAAAAGGATCAGACGGTTCATCTGAGTTCTTAAAGACTGGTACTACAGAAGATGATTTTCAGCAAACATGAAGGCAAGAAGTAGCAAGGCATTTATTGTAGAGCTTAGAGAGAACAGGAGCCAGTTCAGGAGTACATCCAGTTTAGAGATAATAGCAGACACCATTGACGGATTTATATGCATATTGTGCAATAGGGACTTGGTCCTATATCGAAAATCAAGCAAAGATACTCCAGATGACTCGAGGGGAGAATTTGAAGAATTACAAACAAGACATTCTACTTTATTAGTAAAAGATGTTAACACCTCAATTTGAGTGAAGGGAGGAGGGATAGAAAATTTACTCTAATTTAAAAGTTATTCCTGAATAGGCCGGTGTCAACCAAAGAAAAGATTGTGGTATTTCCTGGTATTTCCGAGAAGGTACAAAAGCATCGATGCCGACTTTAACCAAAGAAGAAACCTCTGTGGCATACTTTAAGCAAAGAAACCTCTGTGGCACAATTCTCAATAGGAAGGTTAACCTATCAATCCAAGGGATATCTCGAAGAAAGTTACGAATGAAACCCAGCCAATACACTGGAAACAGAAAGATGTCTTGTGAATAGGAAGTTCCTTTCCTGGCAATTCGGATCACGCAGTAGTAGAGGTCGACATTTCTGTTGAGTCATCTATTAAGATGACTCAACAGAAATGTCGATCCGAATTGTCAGGAATATAGATGTGATGCGTGACAAAGAGGAAAGGAGGTAAAGAACAAATCAAGTAAAGAAGCATATTGATCAGAGCTATTAGGAAGACGAGTATGGAAATTCACTGACTAAGACATTGAGCAACGAAAAAATAAGTCTGAATACCAGCAACATCAGTCACATCAGAATGCTTAAGTCATTTGACGTGATGAGCATTAAAATCACCAAAAATGTCCGTACAGTAGATCTTACTTCCTTTCCATGTCAAAATATGGAGGAAAAATCCAAATTCAAATTGGGGCGATTGCACGGATCAAACAGTAAAAATATAAAGCTCAAAATTAATTATTCAGTCAAATTGGTAAGTCAATGTACAAATTGAAAAACCTATAAATTTTTTGTTGTAAGAAATAGATAATTTGTCAATGCTTGCCCCGCCCAAGTAATTTTGTTTTCCGATATTAAATGAAATGGGGGGTAGGTGATGCATACGCACTCCTGATCAAACTTCGATATCCTCTTCTCCTAATGGGACTTTCTGTATCTTAGTTCCTGGATTATTTGTCCTTTCATTAAAGGTGCTGGAGGTAGACGTTTTCTGGGTTTTTGATGTTATCCTCTTGATAGTCAAAGATCCCAAACTGTGGGTAATTTCGAAGGAGGCTATGCTATCAGCAGGTGTATAATATCGGGGCTATATTACTGCCGTTTTGCTAATGAGTTCTGTGCAGTAGAAGAAGTGTACTGTTACAGCTGTATCTCCTGACAATTCAATCCAGGTTATTTATGCATGAATCTCCTGTGGGCTTGCCTGTTTCATTACTTAGTCTTCTACCTAACATGCTACTATCCCCACATGAACTCAACTAAAGTGACAAAATCAGCAAACTCAACCTTAAAAGAAAGTAGACCCCGGGTATACCATCTCCTACAACAATGTCTATGGTCTACGTTTCAACTTTCCAGAAGTAGAACTCCATATTCGCGAGGATAATACCGACCTCCTATTTGTTTCGGAAAGAGGTATTAAGAACTCACTCCCACTGCTGGAGCTCACGATCCCGGGCTACTCACTCCTAAGAGACAAACACGACTACCTTAATACTATCTCCAAAAAGGTTACCCCCACCCCCAAATTCTAGCAAAACGGTTCACCCCTGAGTGCACTGTAGTCATAGCGTACCATAACTACTACTTCAATATCTATCACAATGAGCGAGATGTAATTTGACTCTGACTGTATTCAGAACTACTTGAAATCTCTGCAAGAAAGTTCTGGAAAATGCAAAGTGTAGCAGCGGTCTAAGCCAAATTTTCTAGCAAACAAATTGGATTCCGAGAGTTCTGGAAAATCACCAACCAAATTATGTCTAGAGAAAAAGGCTCTGTTTTTTCTTATAAATCGTCCCGAGGTCATGTCTTCCTGGTCAGATAAGGCGAAGATCTTTACCTCAATCTTTGCCTTTGTTGCCTTTTCAACATTAGAAAACATTACGACTTCGCCCATCTCACTGAGCCAAATTTCCTTAGTATTATTACAGCTCGGACAGTCTCAAGACATACCAAAAGTGTTGATCCTAAAAGAGCCACTCGCCCAGACAAAATCCCAGTGGTTTTCCTTAAGAATATCAACCCGGAACTATTCCCGATCTTAGCGAAATTATTTAACCGATGCTTGAAGGAGAAATCCTTTCCAAATTTGTGGTAGCGTATGCCCGGTTTTCAAAAACGCGAGCGAGTGTTCATTCTCCTCTCAGTATAGACTCATCAGTCTCTTCATTGTCATTATCAAACTTTTTAAAGCTATAATCAACAAGAATAGGAACAACCTCTTTAGAGACAAGCAGTACGCGTTTCGATCGGCTGATCCACAGCTGATGTCCTAACTACCATTACTCACAGAATCAATGAGGCACTAGACAATAACTACATATCAAGGACAATGGCATTAGACATTTCAAAGGCCTTTAACAAAGTGTGGTACAAAAGATTGTTTCTCAAGATCTCTAGCTATTGAATCACTGGAAGAGTTTTCACAATAAAAAAAGTCATTTCTAACGGGAGGTGGTTGTTAACGGTCAGTATAGCAATCCACGCAGGCGTCCGCCAGTAGTCACTTTTTGGACAAATCCTCTTTTTTACTTTACATAAATCTAAGAGTCTACTCCGATCATTATCTATGCTGATGGTACAATGGTATATGGGTGCACCTCCAAAAGTCGTGAAGAACAGAGATTGACAGATGATCTCTCCTCCGATGTAGCTCTAACATCTCAGTGTGTGTGTGTGTGTGGGGGGGGTCGACAAAGAGGGAGAGAACAGAGAATTCATTGCTAGTGGTAGAATAATTTACATATATCTGTAGAACGTTTCATGAGAAAATATTCTACACTACAGAAATTAGAACGTATTGCACGAATATTTGAGTGGGAAAGTTTGAGGGGGTAGACAATTTCTTTTCATTGTATTTGTCATAAGAAGATTTTGTTTTAAGAAGAAATAAGCCAAAATCATTATCACTATCTATCGTCTATGGCAATACAAATTGGCCAGAAGGTGGCTATGGCAAAAGCATAATGCGACCTCAAGGTTGCCCACCGGAAATGCATGCAGGGACACCTACCCATGCGCGATATAGCACTACAAATACTCCGATATGCCACTGTAGATCACAGCAGTCCCTCTAAGCGCTACTGAAGCGTTCGAGCTGCTTACCAGTCGGATGCAGCAACCAGAAAACTGACAACCTGGTACACTCATGATGAAAAGTCTCAGCCACAGTCATCTCACCAAAAAGCAAAGAAAGTTAAATCATTATGACCATGGAAGAAAGAAGCGGTAAACCATACCCTAAACAGGAAACAAGTGATAAAACTCTACTCCAGTTCAATAAATATAGAAGGAATATGGGCTGAGCAATAAGCGAACCTATCTACTCCTATTAACCTGGGCGATTTTATTGAGACACCATCTCTAGGAAGATTGTCGAATAAGGCTCTAACCCCCAAGGGTCAATGCGGAATTACGAGAGTATTAAAACATCTCTGAAGGTTAACTCAGGAGGAATATTAACATTAAATTTAATAACATAATCAAGTATATATTATTAAAAAATTAAAGTTGAAACACAAACACGTGTGCGTGTACTGAAATATTTTACAGTGGACATCGGAATAAAGACTTAGTTGTCAAATGGACCGCATATTCTTACTATTTTCATTATTTCTGTTTAAATGTAGAATAATGGAAGTCAATCAATATGAAAAGAGTATATATATATATATATATATATATATATATGCATGCATACATATATATATATATATATATATATATATATATATATATATATATATATATATATATATATATATATATATTATTTAAAGATATATTATTAAATATAATAACCAATGAATGAATATTATGTCTGATCATGACACGTTCTAAAGTTCGTATGTTTGCTTTAATTTCTGGTGAAAATAAAGACAATAATTGTTCAACATTTCTATATTTTTTTTATTAAGTTGGTCCTAAACTTTCGGCTCACATCAGCCATCCTCGGAGAGGTTATATAGACATTGAAACAAAGATATCCATTCTATTTTGTTATTTTTACATGGAAAATTGCTATGCAACGATAACGGTCGCGGAATAGCAGACGCAGGTCGTAAGTTCAAGCTGCGGTTCTATGACGTCATACCACACGAGAGACCAAAATATTGACAACAAAACCATATGTCTAGATGCAATGTAATGCGTTGCGACTAGTTTGAAATGTAATAATCACATAACATTGAACAAACACTTGTTAATAATTCTGTCATTGATCAAAATATTAAAATATATCTCAATAAACTTAATAATACTTCTAACAAAATTTATAATATTAATAATAATATTGTACGTCAAAATAAACATTATTAACTTATATTATTGTAACGAAATGCATAATAATTACAAACATGATGAAACACTCAAAATTATAAAAGGTAGAAATGTTAAACTCATTAATAATAATAAACAAGTTAAGCTCATCATATATTAAAATATTTAAAACAATTTACCTCATAGTCTCTAATAACCCTACAAACACACAACTAAATCCTCTACAAAAAAAAAACACAAAAAAAACAATGTAGTGTATCAATTTGCATGCCCGTTCAGAGACTGTATCTCTGATGCTAATAATAAACCCGCTACATATATTACTACAATCACTCTCTACTGTAGACTTACCTGTCACCTGTCTGATCTTAGTTCTATTAAACAACATTTCTTAGAAAAACATAGCCATGTACATAATATTAAACATATATTAGTTGATGACACAATAATACTTATACATACCTTCAGATATTGGAGGCCTTCTACATTAAAACGAAGCAACCCACACTCAACAAACTTACATTTCAAACTAGTCACAACACATTGCATTGCATTTAGACATATAGTTCTTTTGTAATGTTTCGGTTTATCGTGTGGTATGACGTCATAGAACTGCAGCTTGAACTTACAACTGCGTCTGCTATTCCGCGACCGTTATCGTTGCATAGCAATTTTCTATGTCAACATAACAAAATATCACCTTTGAGTGTGGATATCTTTGTTTCAATGTCTGTATAACCACTCTGAAGTTGCCTCATGTGAGCTGAAAGCTTAGGACTTAATAAAAAAATATAGAAATGTTGAATAATTTTTGTCTTTATTTTCACAAGAAATTAAAGCAGACATACAAACTTTAGAACGGCTCATGATCAGACATAATAGACATTCATTGTCTGTTATATTTTATAATAAATAATGATCTGTTGCCCTAATATACTAAATATTAATGTATATACTAAATATTAATGTATATACTAAATATTAATGTATATTTGGGCAATAGCCATTCTTTTAATCATCATTCCTTAAATATGAGGGACAATGAAAATTTTGTTAATTTTTTATTTAGTTTTTCCAGCGTTCTTAAATTTTTCCGTTTGGTGAGTTAGGGAGTACAAAAATTGTCCATATTGTCGATTGTTGGCGATTGCCAACCAGGATATCTGTACAGTAATGTAAAAACCCATAAAGTTGGTTTTCCTCTCCAACCTCTCATATCCCAAATACCCACACCAGTGTACCAGCTATGATACACCCCCAACAGTTACAGAATAGCATCAACAAATGAATTTCTTCATATCTTAAAAGCAACAAACCCCACATGTCGATGTTGAAAATCTTTTTGCTAATGTCCCTGTTGAAGAATCAATCAGCATAATTAATGAGTGCATCTACAAACATTCATCAATCCCTCCTCCCAAAATCCGACCAGCAACTCTTCGGAAACTACTACTCGCTTGCACCACGAAAGCCTCATTCTAAGATCATAATGGAAACACCTACATACAAATTAATGGCACCAGCATGGGAAACCCATTAGGTTATGTTTTTTATAACTTTAACATGTTTTATATTGTTGTTGAAACAACTGACAAGCCACAAATCTACACAAGGTACGTTGACGTCATTTTTCTCTTGATAAAAAATAAGGACGAAATTATATATCTTAAATAAACTTTTGAAAAGAAAAGAAAAGAAAACGCTAAAATTTATATACGAACTCATGGTTAATAACAAAATCCCATTTCTCGATGTTGATATAGAACTAAAATCCAACGTATTTACCACCTACCCGTATATATATATATATATATATATATAAACACCAGCACAAACTCGTGTCTTCTATGACAGTCAATGCCCGGAAAAAATATTAAATAGCAGTGATAAAAAAACTTCCTAAATAGAAGATACCTAAATTCCTCTTCCCAGAGAATATTTCTGAGTAAACTAAAACACATCAAACAGACATTAATCCACAATAATTTTCCCAACTACTTTATCGATGACCAAATAAAATTATTCTTACAAAAAATACCTTGAGAATGGCTAAAAAGTTGCAGAAAGCGATTGGGACAATCTACGATATGGACAGTTTTTGTATCCGCTCTTTCCCACCAAACGGAAAAAATAAATTAAAAAATATAATAAAAATACTGTTTTGTAAAGAAATATTTCAGGCAATGGAAGATATCTATGACTAGACAAAAGTAAACCTATCTTAGGAAGAGGCACTCACAATAATCTGTAGTACATTGGAAGAGTATTAGTATTAAAGTAAGAGTTAAAGACTTGTTTTCATTTAGGTAGTTTTTTTAAAAGGCTACAAAATTTTCCTTGTTCGTCATATTTAACGAAAGATATATAAATATATATACACACATATATATAAAATCGTATAAGATTATTGTTCAATTTGTATAAGACCATTTTTATTACTGTTTCTAAAAATGTTTAAATGATAAATAATAGAGGGAAATCACGTCCGCGAGACTTTTGCATTCTGTAGAAGTTCCTACAGTTTCCTTCCTGTGTCTACTATCAATAATGTCATCTGCATATTTTATGTTACTAAGATTGTGTCCCTTTTCATTTTTTGTAGAGAATACTTATACCTCATCGATAAGTTACAGTAGTTAGTTCTATATAAAAAAAATATCAAAAGTAGAAAGTTACTGCACTGTTGTCTGATATTTAGTGCATGCAGCTTTTTACAAATTAATATATTTGCCCGAAAAAGAGTCTACTCTAATATATTTATGTAATTTGTATATTCACATCATTTCTAAATATATTAAGATCAGTAGTAGGCTCTAAATAATAAGCAGTAAAATAAATATAAAATATATAGAAAGTGCATCCACTAAGAAAAATTATTCACTTTCCAAAAAAAAGAGAATATTTTAAAATTTTATGAAGTTACAGTATACAAGTTTAAAAATAGATTTTCATGCATTTTCACATATTTTCTCGTCTATGTCTCATTGAATAAAATATACAAGAGATGCTTTGAAAGTAATATCTCCTATTTATTTGCACAGAAACTACAAAAGATATAGGGAGCCCAATGCCACAGAATATGTTTTCTAGTTTTCAGATACAAAACCCTATTTTCCCGCACTATCCATTGACTTTTTCGTCTCCGGAAAGACTCAGCAAGTGTTTGTGAATGCTAATGGATGCAATTTCTTTCCACATGAGAGAATTCAGTGACAAACATCTGCATTGGACATACTTTCTTGGCAGACATGATTTTACCAGACTTTACCATTTTCACGAGCTGTTATCTATAACAAGGCAAAAAAATGATGTTATTGACAGAAAGGTTAAACCTCAACTGCCATACCATCAAAATTTGTCTCTGGTGACATGAGTCAAAATAATAAAATAAGGCATTATTTTCGGAGTGATCGTTTTAGAATAAAAAAAAACAACATTTTAATCTATTAGACTATAATGCATTAAAGCGTTTGTTCGTGAATTTGGTGACAGTAATTGTGAGCTCAGTTCCTGGGCTAGGTAATGCAGACAAGTGAGAACGGCAAGCAATAAGATCAGTGAAAATCATTCGACACCCGCAGATTAAATAATGAATTCAGTTCAAAATTCCTTGAAAGTTACCCAGGTCGGCAGACACCCGAACAAGTCTGGAGAACATAAAGGTTGAAAAGTTGTGATAATAACAACAAAAGTGGAAACATTAGTCCGAATGTAAATAATTTAAATACGTATTCTGAAGAAGTAGAAATGTTGGCTGTAATTTTAATTAATAATTAATTTGTATAGGTTTCTGTTTTTAGATTCTCTTTTTGCTAAAATATAACGACTTTAGTAATTTGTTATAATCAAAATTAATATAGTAAATAGACGTTTAATAATAGTGGTAAAACTTACAACTGCAATTTAATTACATGTATACATTGAAATGTTATGTGTGTAAGTCGATTTTTGTGGATTTATCTTTTTATATGAAACGTTTTGATTATTTGAAAAGTTCATAGAATATCGAGAAAGTTAATACATTTTAGTAATCATAGTTTACAGGAGATAAGAAAGTACAAAGACATTGATTTAGAGAAACTGGCATGTTGTTTCAGTTGTCGGTGAGTTTTTTTTTAACCGAAAAGACGTCACGTCGAGCTTGTATTTGAGTTTTGCAACGACCTGTTGCAAAACTTTGTATTTATCTGATTTCGCGTGAATACAAACTCGTAACGTTTTACTTTTTTAATTTACTCAAACCAACAGAAATTGGTTGAAAATTCTATTTATACATAGCGAAAGAATTTAATCTTAATTTAGTTTTCATTTTGGCAATATTTTTTATCTATCTATCTATCTATCTATCTATCTATCTATCTATCTATCTATCTATCTATCTATCTATCTATCTAGCTCTCTCTCTCTCTCTCTCTCTCTCTCTCTCTCTCTCTCTCTATATATATATATATATATATATATATATATATATTACTTTGCGTTTTGTTTATGTATTCACAGTTTTAATTATATTCTTATTTGTCATAATTTTGGAGGCGTTGAAATTTACAAGCCATTTCTTGCCCAAGTTAACCACATTGTGAAGGTCATTCTCGAAATCAGCTGCCAGTTTAACTTTTTGACTCTATCGGACTTACTATTAAGAGAGGAGTAAATAGTTGTGTTATCAGCATAGATTCCCGTTGATATCGGGAAGGGCGTTGATGAAGATAAGAAACAACGTAGGCTAAAGCTCTGGGGGCACCCACGTCAATGTGAATGGATCTAGAAGAGTGACCGTTCAGGATAACGTTTATTGTATGAATTCTTAAGAAGAATTGGATAAAACAAAAAACAATCAACCTCTGCCTTTCAGCTTGTAAAGAAGACCAGCGTGTCAAACCCTATCAAATGCCTTCAAGATATCTAAAGCAACAGCACGAGAATCGCCATTCTTATCTAATGCTTGACTGACTGTTTCAGTAATAACCGTAAACACATTGGCAGTTGAGCTAGAGAAGCGAAAACCATATTGTTTGTGTGAAAGAAGATCGTAAGAAATGAGATTTTTGATGAATTTGGAATTGATTAGAGTAACTCTCGTACTTAAGTTCATAAAATCCAAGTTCTTAAAATCAAGAACTACTTTTTCTTGCGGCATTTAATTTGGGTATGATAACGGAAACCATGGACAGTGCTATATGTATATCACACAGAAGAGACACGGTTCTAGGTGGAAAATCAGGTAGAGATACTCCTGATGAGTCGAGAGTGGCATTGGAAGATAATTTATGAGCAAAGCATTTTGTTTTATCAGAAGTACATGACAACATTTCAAACTGATGAAAGAGAGAAGTGACTGAGTATTTATCCTTGTTTAACACACGCTTACAGAGTCTCCAATACCTAGCAGAACCAAACTTGTGAGAAGCTATATGGCGCATCTCTCTATCAACGAGCAGCGATTTAGCCTAATTGAGGACACGTTTACAATTATTACGAGCAGACACATATAAACGTCTGTTACAATCCGAGCTACCACGTTGCTTGCAGTGACATGTCACTGCAAGAACCCCGATATAATGCGACATTTGACTAGAGCAGCCTTTTTAAGCGCTACCAAAGAGTTCAGGCTCATTGCTACCAGTTGGGATGTAGCAACCAGAAAAATACCAACTCAGTATGAAGAGTTGTAGCATCCAGCCAGTTATATCGCCAAAAAGTCATGCCAGTCACTCTTATTAAGGCCTCAGAAGAGGGAATCGGAAACCCCATCCTAAATAGGAAATAAATAGGAACTGATCTACTCCTACTGGAAAAAAATAACGAAAACAAAGTAATAGAAAATAAAATCTATGCATGATTGTAATGCGTTGAAGTAAAGATTCGTGGGATTCGAGTTGTTTATGTATTTAGTTAGGGTTAGTTAGAGAACAGACGGTACTTAATTATTAAGTTATTTTAACAGTATAAGTTGCGTTACCTCATATCAAATTAAAAAAGGTGGGTGAAAACTAAACTATTCTTAATAACGGTATTTTTTCAACTCTTATAAGTGGGGTGAGATTCTCACCAATCCAGTTCAAAATTATTAGCAAGAGAATTTTTCCTACTTTTACAGAACCTTCCTATAAATAAAATAATTAAATAATATACTTTTCTGTTAAGTTTCGTCGGTCTTACTCTGACTTTTGGCCAGTTAACATCACTCGTGAACTTGCAAGCAAGGAGAGAATTGAAATTAGAATAAAATAAAGTATGTATGAATGTAAATAAATGAGTTCAAACAAAAAGAAAGGAAAAATATATAAAATAAAACAGAAATTAAGAATTATAAAAATGACTACGTACGAGATCTCTATTAGGTTAGGTCGGGTCAGAATTGTATGCTGTCGCGACAGTGCTGATGAAAAATAGTCACTTTCAAGACTTTATGGCTTTTTCGTATTAACGGGTATGTGTGTGTGTATGGTGGGGGTTACACCAACGCGATTCACGATTATTAATAAAGTCTAGATGGGATCACAATGTCTAAATAATGTTATCTTAAAATGAAGGTCAAACGTTTATATTGAAAGGGGACAAGTTTATAGGGTTTGTCCTAACTTTTTCATATGATTGTAGTGTTTTAGTGTATACGTACTTACCAGCACACACACACACACACACACGCGCGCGCACACACACACATACATATTTATATATAAAGCTTAGCATGGACTTGTGGTTTTATCTTTAAGTAAAGTTTTATACTCATTTTCAAGATGACAAAACATTTGGAAAACATTTGTCGCCATTTGTGTAAACAAATGGCGACAAATGTTTTCTAACGTTACAAAAGCTGTGCATAAATAGTTTAAATATTGACAAAAATACTGATTTTTATCGCATTCTCACACAGTCGCACATTAGAGGGGTTTCATTTTGAATCCTACCAGTATCCCAGTGCGTCTGTAGTTTTCTGACATTTAAGTAGTTATCAGTCAATCTGCTTGTCGCCTCGATTGTTATTCATCTGGAAGACGACGGCTCGGTCGATAGATAGTCATGATAGGCAATGACACATTCATTATGTGAGAAGTAAACAACTCAAGCATTTTCGATTGAAAAAGTATTATATAATCACGTGTGTTATGAAGTTGATATACGCACAATTGTAGTAGTCGTCACAAGTGATTTTCTCCTCCACAGTCTATCTCGAGTTCTGCCTATATACACTATTTCCACATTTTCTACATTGTTGCTTTGCCATTTACACACGGCTTTAAAATGATTCTTTTTTTAATTTTTTATTTTTTTACAATTATCACATATCTTTTTCCATGCGGGACATTTTTCTCTTTTGGGCTCATGTTCATACCTGCAATATTTGCATTATGATTTTGTTTTTTTCTTAATGGCACTTATTTCCATCATTTCTTCCTCTTGTTTTTTTTTATATTTTTCAATCAACTCGTCCTGCTGTATGAATTCCAAATACATATTATTGGATTGCAACCTCTCCTAAGTTTTAAGTCTTTGCGTAGTATCGTATAATCATCCTTCCACCAGTCGAAGCTGAATCAATTCCCCCTCTATTGCCATGCCATTTCGTCCAAGTTCATTAAGTCGCAATACCTACTAATATCTCTTAGTCTACTGAGATATTTCCTAATAGGTTCTCCAGACTCTTGTCTTAACGCTAGAAATTTTGTCCTTTCAACAATGACCAATCATTTTTGGGTTGGATAGTCTTTAAAATTATGTCCTTAATGTCTTTAAAGTTTAAAGTTTCAATTTCCTCCGGGTAACTCATTAAGGATACTTGCTTAATGGCTTTACATCCCATAGTGGCCATAAATAAATCCGTGATTTGTTTCTGCTTTTGGTCATCCGCTAATTTCTTCATTTTGGCCATTGCCTCAAAAGACTTTAACCAGATGATAACCTCTTCAGGGTTTTCCAAATCCAACATAGTTCCTTCGGCGACGTCATTTTGTTATGAAGTTGATATACGCACAACTGTAGTAATCGTCACAATACAATTTTGTTACAAGGCTGAAAAGGGTTGAGGCTGGTCTTCACTGATTATCTTATACCGAGCTAATCCGATTCACGGCCGGTTCACTCATTACAATTTGCGCGTTCACCATAAAAACTCATCCGTCACCAATCAATCCTCTATACACCATAATGCCGCATCCTCTCAGTGGGGCCTACAAAACGCACCCCGTGACATAAAAATTTGATGATAATAAATATTTCATACATAAAAATCTAATGATTTAAAATGAGAAGGGAGGGGATGAGCCCCAAAACAAACTAGCAAAACAAATCAAAATAAATATAACTGATGTTAGTAGGACCTGTCCAATCCTCAAAAAGGAGATGCCACTGAGGGAAAGGAGAAAATATATACGGACATGGGAAATATATAAGACTGACTCAGTCGAGATGAAAGGGGGCCAAAACAAACTGGCGAGATTGGGAATCTCAACTTGGATCATAACCAAAGAAGTAGCCGAGAGCAGGCCAGGAACAACACTTACTCATATTAACTAGGTACACAAAGCTTGTCTAGCCTAACCAGGGGAGGGCTTCACAGGAAACCACCCCGATGTGATATAGGTTGACCTAAAAGAGAAAATCAAGGCTAGCCCCGTTCAAACGAACCAAGCTCACCTCAGTCACCCACCTTTCGCTGAAGACTGTCGAATGCAAGCGCTTTCTATCAGTTCTAATCTTCATCTTGAGCTGATGCTCAAAGGATCGGATCAGATCCTGATGCGAAAGACGGTTGCATCGCAAGACTTTCTCCTGTCGCGTCGTCCAAATCACCATTCGGGACGTGGCCAGCAGCGTAAGAAACACCATTCGTTTCACCTCAGAATACGGGGGCGGCGCATTGTCACACGCGTATGCGCGATCAATGAGCACAAGCTTTTCTGGAGCGAGATGAGCCGTCAACTCACCGACATGATCCCATAATGGGCGTACCCGAGGACAATGGTAGAAGGTGTGCGAAGTCGTTTCTTCTAAACCAAGGTCACATCGTTCACAGTCTAGGAAATCTGCCAAGCCCCATATGAATGCCTTGTCATTGAGAGGTAGCTTATTCCAAACCAATTGCCAGGTAAGCGAAAACTCACAGTTACAAATCGAGCCGCTCACGTAGAGGATCCTTCGCGACCCCCCTCTACTAAATAACGATAGCAGACCTTCATAGGCCGTGAAAGGTCACTGGACCGAGGAATTATTGTAAATACGTATCGACACTCGCGAAGGAAATCCGATTGATCCCGGGGTTTGCAACGGCGCTCAACCCGCGAGATGTGGGGGGATGATAGTAAGGAAAGCGAACGCGTTCCTTACAATCCCCGCCATAGTTGAATTTCCTGTCAACGAGCGGCGTAGGAAAGCCAACCTCGAGGCGAGTTTGTAACTCGCCAAGTGTGGCATTCCCAACTCCCAATGACACGGACGTTGTGCACAGACTTCTTTGTCGACCTGATGCTTGTGTCCCTCCATAAAATGGAGGATAGCGAGCGCTCAAGCAGCTTCTTATGATCTTTACAGAGAGGGAAGTACGGACAAGCAATAAAGGACAAGAGGGAAAACGTAAGTGGCACACGCCTCCGCCATGCCCTTCACGGACAACCTCCGTCGACGCCAAGTTTATCCGGTCGCGTAGACCTTTGCCCGTACTTCTGACCAATTTTTTTCCAGCTGGAGGTCGGGTCCAAACCACACTCCAAGAATGCGGACAGGACCGTCCGTCCAACCGAAGGGCCCTGGAAGATCGACCCCCTTCCAGGCACCTAACCGCAAGCCGAACGACTTGTCGCGGTTAATCTTGGCCCTGTCACTTTTTCGTACCGATCAAGCGCCTTCAGTACCACCTCAATGTCGCTGCGGGACGACACGAAAGCTGATACGTCATCGGCGTACGCAGAAACTCTGCTTCGAGCCTCTTCCGGGGTCAGCGATTACACGTAGGTCCGGACTGCACGCCCTGTCCTTCAGCCGGCGAAGGAGAGGCTCCAACGCCAAAGCATAAAGTAGGGGCTACAGTGGACAACCCTGATGAACCGACCTAGACAGCGCAAAAGCGCCCGACTGCTTCCCGTTCACCTGTACCAAAGCACTGGGAGAGCGATACAGGAGCCTAATCCGGCGGCCTGCAACACAGCATCAAGGTAGCGATGGTCAACCCTATCAAATGCCTTGGACTAATTCAAATTGATCAGCGTGGCCTCATCGTCGTCTTCTATACCCTCTATGATCGTGCGGATCAGATGCAGGTTGCTCTGAATTGTTCGGCTCCTCACAGCGCAAGTCTACTCAGGACCCAACAGAGACTCGGCAACTAATTGCAAACGCTCCTGTAGGATCTTGGCCAAAATCTTTAATTCTGTGTTTAGTAGAGTTATGGGCCTATAGTCATCTAATTCCCGCATAACACCCTTGCCCTTTTCCAACAGCGTGATCACGCCCCTGGTGAACCGGTTGAGGATTCCCCCCCCCTGTCGGAACCAGTTGTTGAAAACAAGTCAAAATCGGGACAAAGATGTGCGACAGCCTCAAGTACAAGTCATAGGGCAAACCATCCAGACCGATCGACTTGCCTCTGCCGACCTTCTTCAATGCCGCATAGACTTCGCCCTCCGTGATCTCTCCCTCGCAGCTAGCCGCTTCAGTCAGCGAAAGCCGAGGAAAGTCAGCCAAATAGCTGCGAAACTCCTCATCACAGAGACCAGGCTCCTTGGTAAAACGGCTCTCGAAATGCCGCCGAAACGCCTCGCACATGTCGTCGGTGGCCGAAGAGTTTGCCCCTCCGGGGTTTTGACTTCACGAATGTGCCGACCGGAACCTCGAAACATCTCTTTCTTGCGCAATTCTGCGCCCATGTTCACCGCTTAATCTATGTCTAATTACTTGGCCCATGTAGCGATCGCTAGTCAAACGTTCCAGGGCCTCACTAGCTAAGGATATCTCTCGGGGATCCCCTCCAGCCACTGCCCGGATAAAACTAATCATAAGCGTCTTCCCCTTGTCAGCTCTATCTAGGGCGAGCCGTTTGCTGAACTCAGTGGTGAAGGACCTAATCCTATTCTTAAGTCTCTCCCACCACCTATTCCCGATAACCGCCCCCACTAGCTCCCTCTGCACTAAGCTAATTAGCTATGCCTGGAAGTCCCGCCTGTCCAGTAAAGACAGATTGAACTGCCAGTACCCAGACAATCTAGGCTTACGTTCTAACGTCATCCTGGCGCAAATAAGTTTGTGGTCCGAATAGCCAGTGGAACGTGGGACAATTTAGCAAGTCTACGTCGGCTCCTCTAACTAAAGTTCTATCCAGGTAACTAATCACCTGGGTAGACGGCCAATTATGAGCCCACATCCACATCTTCCCCCCCGGGGTGATCTACCCGGTATCTATCGACGAGACCAAACTCTTCGATCAGATTAACCAGGCTACGATCGCCCGTCGTCCCACTAGCACCCCGCCCCCTATCTAACTTGGGGTCCAGGATGGCATCCAGTCCCTCATTAAGACTAGGCGCGTTGACTCCACAATTCCGCCGACGTACATTGGGTAAGTTAATTTTACAGTCCTATATAGGGAGGGATGTAGTAAGACAGGGACCCTCCCAGCACAAAAATGTCGAATGTTGGGGAAAGCTTCTTTGGCTTCGAATAGATGATCCCAAAGTTTGAGATAGCCACCAGTGTCTCTCATACAGGTGACTACCTCGGGAGCATCTGGGAAATTTCGAGGCTCCTCAACTGATTTCTCCTCTACAGTTGTCGTTTTCAATAGAAGGCCTAGGAGTGACTTGATAGGCCTATCTTAACTTTGTCAATGTCCACTTTGCATATTGTGTCTGGGTCGGGAAGTAATTTTTTCTTCTTTTTCTTTTCCCTGGCGGGGTGGGGTGGGGAAGAAGTGGAAGAGTGAGGGGGAGTAGTGGACATTGAACTGGCAGAGAAAGTGGAGAGAGGGGGGCATAGAGCTCGAGTAGGTGAGTGGGGAGGCTCCTAGCTTTGGTCAATTTTCTGTGGTAACTTTCGGTGAACTTGGTACTGAGAGGGACCTGGTTTTTGCCACGCTACTCTCCGCCCTACTTCGCCTAGCACATTTTTCTGCTGGTCTTTTTGGTTCCTCCACCTCTTCTCTGGTCCTCTTCAAAGAAGAAGAGTGAGGTGGAGGTATTTCCACTACCTCCATTTCTCCTTTCGATCGCTGCTGCTTTTCTTCCGGTCGTTGCTGCTTTTTTCCACTTGCTTTTGTGGTTGCTTTGGTGATTCTGGGGATTTCTGTTGCTGCTGCTGCTTCTTGCCCTCATTGCACCGCTCCTGTCGTGCTGCTTGATCTGGTTTCGCTGGTTGCGTGACTTGTTGTAGAGGAGAGGGTGGGTTTGTCACCTTTCCTCCCCCTCTTCACTTCAGTCCAGATACCCTGAGGGGCCTTTTCTTTTTCTGTTACAACTGCTGTTGCTGCTACATTTGTTATCGGCTGCTGCACCTTCTTCCCGGGGAACGCTTTTGCCATGTGTCCCGCGGAACCACATGACCAACAGCAGGGCCTCCACCCTTCAACTACCACAAGCATTCTCTTGTCACGGCATGTCAGCACATTTGATATGTCATGAAAACTCTGTCGTCTGAGCACCACCTGCAGGACCAGATCTCTAGTGGCAATGCCACTTTTGCTTCTCACAGAACTTCGTCAACTTGCCCGAATTTTGCGAAGAAAGCTCCTATCCGGTCTTCACAGATGTCTGCCGGTACGCCATGGGCTGTGATGTTTGTCTTCCTGGTTCCCATGTTTCTGTCTGCAGTTGTATAACCGATGTGGACAGGATACTTCCTGCGAGCTGTTTTGCTTCTTCCTCCGAGCCTAGAAGAAGGTCCCACATGGCATTGCTTCTTCTCACCCAAATCCTTGGCATAATTTTGAGGCCTCCTCCATGCTGTCTCTGCTAACTCCAATGAGTCTTCGATCGGAGGTCACTAAGAAAATGACTTTAGCATTAACGGCTTCCAGAGCGTCAGGAATTGTAAGGAACTCGTTTCCTTGCAGGTACTTTTCGTATTTTCCCCGCTTTTCCTCGTAATATGCAGAATCTTTGGCCTGTTTTCCGTTTAGGCCAATTTTTCCGCTGGTGTCTTATTTTCGGTGTGCGCCGGCGGCGCATCCAAATTTTCACCCATGGTGGCCGACAACCACCACGGTTGAACAAATAAAACTTTGCCTTGTTATCAATATATATATATATATATATATATATATATATATATATATATATATATATATATATATTATGCAGGCATAAAAAAAGGAAGACAAAATAAAATTGTAGAATTCCGCACACACGTAACAGAATTAATTTGTCTTGTTGATGCATCCCCGGTGCTTTAAAGTGAATGAAGCTATGACAGAGAGAGGTTTTAGCTCATAAAAATATAGAAGCCAACATAAACATTGATCATATATATATGGTTACGTTCACGCGTAGTGGGCATTCGAAATTTGAAGACGATTTCATTTCACCGCGATGAAACTTAACCGGACGGAGCGTAAGCCGCCAAAGGCGGCCATTATATAATTTTTTAAAGAATATAATTCCTAAAATTTAAAATTAAAAAAACAGCAATACAATATCCTAAATAGGGCACATCTGATATCTTTGAATGCATATACATTATATGTATAGGTATACATGTATATCTAAAAACTAGAGTTGATGAGTGAAAACGGATTTCATATCTGTAATCCGCACCCCAAAATTAGTTTAGAACAACCATTTTTCTGCTTGCCTAAATTTGCCTAAATTTTTTTGTAAACCAGTAATGTTAGTTGTAATTTGAAAGATAACAATTATTTCCGGATATTTGTATAATAGTAAAACATTAATCTTGTATGTATGTATGAGTATTCACAGAATACAGTTTAATATCCCAACCAAATCTGGAGTATAGTATACCCTGAACCCCTACCGAGTGCAGTGCCAAATTTCATTAAAATTAAAAAAGGGGCTTTCTAGCTAGGGTTGTTTTTTTCTGTTTTAAGGCATTTTAATAGGAAATTCAATTTTTGTTTTTGATGCACATTCTTCTATCAGTCTACAGCACTACATTAGATTTTTTTGAAAGTTGAAAGTTAAAAATTATGTGTCACATGACTTGATGGTAAGTAAATAAATGAACAGATGCACGCAGGTTTGCTGCCATTACGTATTTTGAAATAAATGTGAGGTAGAAACAAGTATGTACAATAAAAAATATACTTATTAAAAAACAAAAAAAAACTACACATGTTTTATGCTATTACACTAAATTTCCACATAATGTGTTACCTATGAAGCCCAGTGAAACAATAAACCTTTTTTTACGGTCTTTTACTATTAATTATTAATTTTGTATTCCAAGTACATTTTAAGGAAGAAATTTTTCTTTTAATATAAAAAAGTAAAACATATATCTATTGATATCGCAAAACAATTTATTTTCATACTTTAAATCAGGGTATATTTACATTAAAGCGTTTTTGGTGCTTTTCTTTCGTTTTCGGGCCGGAAAAAATTGGCTTATTATTAAATAATAATAATAATAATAGTAATAATAGTAATAAAAATATACTTTTTATTTTTTAAAAAGATTACACCTATTTTAAGCTTTCACATCAAATTTTCACGTAATATGTTAACTATAAAGCACAGTGGGACAATTAACATTCGTTTAGGTTTTTAAATAGAAATTAAAATGTGGAATTACTGATAACATTGATAATAATGTTGCATCACCATTGTGTATCATGAACTGTTTTTAAAAGAAACCTAACGGGTTTATGGGTGATCTCGTATTTACTTAAAAAACTCAATATCACGATTTATAGCAGAGTTACCATCTAAAATGAATTAGTTTATGATTTAAATGATTTTGTGAATATAAAGTAGATAAAATAAGGTTTTTACTGATAGATTTACCCGATTTATTTTTTTTCCGTGGGATATATTCAAGAAAAAAAAAACGAAAAGTATTCAGTCAGCATTTCTTCGATTCAAAGTGTCTGTTTCGATATAAAAAATGTTTAAAAATTGCCTATTCATATTTATCTTTGCAGTAATTCCTGCTACAAAAATGTGACTGTTCCAGTCTATAAGCACATCAAGAGACTGTGCTCCGAATTCATTGACTCAGTTCTCCAAGGTTATAATCTGAATGTCTCGGCATCCCACCTGGATAAGCTTGACAAAAATAAATTGCAACGAAATTTGCTTCGATGGCATAGTGATAAAAAATCCAGCCCAAATTGCGTCTTTTCACAGTAAGTATAAAAACGAATGTAGTTAACTTCATGTTTCAGGAAAAATAAGATTTCAGCTTCTATAACCAGTAGCCTTTGTCGCCTAGTCCGCAAAGGGAATTATCGAGTTGACAGACGCCTGATGTTATTGTTTTTCCTTTTTTTATAGTCCATTGTCTTCTGATGAAGGCATTTTCGTACGATAGGAAATGAACACAGGTGGACTACTTAATGAATTTTACCATGATTGTTTCTTCTAGCTGCTACTCGTATTATCACGCGAACTGCTTGGACTGATTGACTACTTGATACCGTGTCCTTTTACCTCGCGAAAATCATAGTAGAGACAAAATGCGCGTGAATGTTTAACTGAAAATATTCGGCTTAATTTAAGTGTGTTAGATGAAAAGTATAACATTTCTAATAACTTAATCACTATACATGTTTAAAAGCTGAAACTTTTCAGATTAATAATTGGGTATATGCTTTAAATATTAATCTTTTATCGTAAATTATAAATTATAAAATCAATTATATTTTATTTTAAGTTGGTATCCAGTCAGTCGGGATAGCATATCTTAATAATTTTCATTTTAAGAACATTTTTTGAGCTGATTAATTAATAGAATGTTTTAATAATGTGTTCGCTATAATATTAATCAATAGAATTTGTTTATTTTACCAAATCTTAATTTATATAGATTTTAAAAGTTTTACTTTCACAAACACTCCAAGCTCATTGTAATGTAGTCTATAGACATGATTATTACATTGAATAAATCCAGGCCATTGGAGTACTACTTAGGAGTAGTTCATTTTGCTTGGTCTACGCTCTATTGTATTCTACTTTCTCGTAAAGTAACTCGTTTTCATTATGCTTGCAAAATAAAAAAAAAACAGTTTGCTTGCAAAATTAACATTTTCTTTCTGATCAAGTAAGAAATTTCTCACAGAAATAGAGTCCAATCATTGCTCTAGTTTATCTTATGTTGAAGCCACACGTTAAAGCTACTAACAGATAATTGGTTGCAAATGAAATTTTTGATTCAGGTATTTCGTTCATTTTGACTATATCTCGCCTTGTTAACGTTGGTAATTCTCAATTAATGTTTTAATGATATTTTATCAACATCAATTGGTTTGTACGACTGTCAAGTATCGTCCAGCGAGAAATCTTAAGCAAGAAAATTCACAAACCACTCTTGTCTTAATCATTCACATCCATATTGTCTCCACAAACTGCACAAAATCTCTTTTTTACATTTACATAGCATTTTAATATTTATTTTTTCTTAAAATAATAAAAAATGCATTATATACATAAGATGTTCTTTATTTTCTTCCATCTTCAATGCGAAAATCGATAAATAAAATTGCAAAGATTTTGAAAATTTAAAAAGTGTAGATTGATATACTGAACTGTTCAAACAGTTTTTGTTTTGCCGTTAAAATAATTAAAGGATAGGAGAAAATGATAAAAACTATGCAGGAATTAAATACATGAAGTTTTCTTATTTAATTCTAGTTGTATTTTGTTTTTTAATTAGAACTAATTTTCATTAATTTCATGTTATTTTGCATGTTGTACTTTCTGCCCTTCCTCATGTGTTTTTGCCTTTCCTTCCGTGTACGCCACATCCGGACTTATGCTTGCAAGCCGTTCTATCTTTAGCTACATAGTGAACCTGATGAATTTCCTCAACTTTTCTATTTTTAGTATCGTGATTTTGGAATCTCGAATTGGTCCTTTTTTTTAATCAGTGGATCCCATAAATAATTGATCTTTATGCTTGTTCTACTGACTGAGTAGTAATACACGCAGATTATTTAAAATCTTATGATTTTTATTTCCTTTCATAGAGTTTAATAAAGTGTTCTGTTCCCTCTCTACATATGATCAGCCCTTCTTAAACTTAATGTATCTCCCTGGAGTATAGATTTTTGATATTTCTCAAGTCTTATCTTTAATGAATGTATGATAGAGCCCTCATACTCCCAGTCACAACTACAGGGTTAAGGTTATTTTTTTCTTTCAGTGGTGCCTGAAGCGTTTTAAGTAGATTGGGATAACATCTGAATAATGTGCTAATGTAGTACTGACCGCATACGCCTGAATCCCCAGATAAATCTCCGACTGTCAATGATCGATTTCCTTTGAATTTTTGAATGGACTGTTTGTTAAAAGCGTATTAAAACATGAATCGCTTTCAATGGACAATTTTGAAGCGTTGATACCAAAGTTTTATCTTGGTTTTTATCATTGAAGAATTTCCGAAACCGATTGATAAAATATTCGAATAATTTCTGAGAAAGAATGACTAAATTATAAATAAAACTTGATGTATACTTGCTGACGGTCACATAATACGCACGTTTAGTCACTAGCGTCTCACTGACCATTGAGTAAATCCACTGGAGGGTGTTCGACTGATGAGTTATCAAGCTACCTAAAGCTGCCAAACAGTTTTTGAGATTGTAATGGTACCAGAGGGTAGATGGACCACTACTATTTATATTATTGTACTTTAAACGTACAGGATTGAAGTAAACGACAAAACTCCAAATGTGAATCAACAAGTATATATATTGAAATAACATACAAGAACAAACATGCAATAAAATTGTTTTCAATGTATACATTAAGGGAAAGAAGTTGCTCCCCTTTAACTGTATTTTTGATTTGTAATTGATTGTCCGAAAAAAGTCTTCTTGAGAGAAAATGTTCAGGAATCAATATTAGAACAAGGAACTGTTTGTTAGAATAGATAACACAAGAATACAATTGATCAAAATGTGTGTTGTGTTAGAGAAATTAATAGAGTTCCGATTGATTGAACTTGGCTAAGTACAGAGAGAAATGTAAGTTTATATTACAAAATTCTGTGTCTGTGTGTGCGTTTGAAATGTTGTGAGGAAGGTCGTAGGTTTATATAGAAAGGCGAATTTTAATGGACTTTTCTGGCGACTTGTGAAAAAGTCGCCTCTTTTAAGGAAAAAGATAGGCTCCCAGGGAAAGCGCGGGAAAAGTTAATTTGGCATTAAAATATGTGATTGGTTAAAAATTAACAGTAATGATGTCCGGCCTTCAGTCACTAAATTCGTACTAACGAAACAAGCAACCATTTCAAAATCGAAAAATTCAAAGCAACGACTGCGATGGCTAAATTGTCCTATAGAAAGGTAGTATTGATTTATTAGCCAATCGCGGACGAATAAAGTGTGGGCGTGGAAAAACATAGCAGCCGCTAAAAGATATTCAAAATATTTTTATACTTTTCAGACTCACTTTCTATGACAGAATCCAGTTGGAGTGAGTCGCTATTTTTTATTTGTTCATCTGTTTGTAGTTTAGGAATCTTCATGAAAGCATCTTCAACTGAAGATATTTTATAGAAGTATGGCAATCGTCATTATGTAGAGGACCGGGGGAGTGAAAATGAAAAGAAAACACGTGCATTTAAATATTCTGATAGAAGAGGGTCCAACTACAAGAGAATTGCGGACTTGAATTAAGTCCAACTGAAGATAAAGATGACAAACAAACAAGACCGATATATATATAAACAAACATATGTATTAAACAAAACAATTACAAAGCACAGAGACAGTTGACATTGTGTTTGTGTGTGAACATTTGTGTTTGTTCTTTGGTAAATGTTCGTATTTTGGTGAATGTTCGTAATGTTCATAGCGTCTTCTCAGAAATGGGAAACGCTGTCTTTTGTGAGAGCGGTGTTCGCTGAAATGAAGAAAGAAGAGAAAGAATTACCTCACCTCCACGCGAGATGGGATGTGGCACGAGGCCTGAGGGGAAAAAAGGTCGAGGCAAGAAGTTCGCCCAGTATTTATAGTATGGGGAGAGAGACCCCTGGTGAAGAATTAGCGAACTAAGGAGGAGGTAACTCCGACAATTGGTAGTAGTTTCAAAATTGAAACCTTTCTTTAGTACTATCACTTAAAATATAACAAATCGAGGAAATTAATATAAAAAAGAATTATTACAAAGTTAAAACAAGAATTAACTTTGGTTATAAAATAGATTGAAATAAAGTTTTTAATATTATTATTATTTTCTCTATCTCAAGTAGAACTTATGCTGTAATTAAACGGCCAGGAGGGGTTATAATATATGACCACGGGTCTCGTCATTTCTTCATCTCTACATTATCAAAATCTGTCTGAGAATTCTGCCTACCGTATAGTTTTCTCAGTTTGGATTTTGTTTGTCACAATTTCATTGTGCACACAGCAACAGGGATAACTTCTAAATTCTTTAGCAACTACAAGCTCGCTATCTCATGTTTCAAATCTTGATACCTTTCCTCCTTTTCTTTCTCCATTATCATTACGTCCTTTGATATCACTGTATCGATGATACAATTCTGTTTATCTCTCTTCATGACAGTAATGATGTCCGGCCTTCAGTCACTTTATCACATTGCACGTTGAAGTTCCAGAGCATCTTTATACTGGCATTTTCCACGACCGCACGTGGTTTATGCTCCTGTAACCTTTTCTACTCTTTCCAGCACAACTTACAATACATTCTATATTTTTGTGTCTCCGTGTATTATTATTATTATTATTATTATTATTATTATTATTATTATTATTATTATTATTATTCAGGAAGACTTCTAAAATGTTGAACGTACATGCATGTTGCAATGGCTACAAAGGGGACAATTGTGATATAGGTAAGTTAATTTATAATTTAAATAAGGTTTATTCTTGAATAATATCCTTCATGAATATCATCTACGTATTTGGTTGACCCCATGATAGATAACATATTAAGAGAGATGGATTATAATTATTGTATTCGCTACTTGATCAAAGTGGTGAGAGAATGAATGAATCCCCACTAATCAATCCTTCCACCCACGTTGTGTATTTCTTACTCGAAGAAGTCTCTTGGCAGAAACGTCCGTTGCGCTGAACATATTTTTTTATAAGGAAATAAAAGTTATTAATTTTTAAAATGAGGAAAAACGCATATTTCATAGTTAAAGATAAAAAAAAATCAATGACAAAACGTTTATTGAATCAGGGTTACAGACATTGAATTAAAATTTTCTCAGTTGAGGTGGTATCTCATCTTATACCATAGTCAGTTACTTACTTCTAAGTGGCTGTATTCCTCAAGGAGGAAGAGCGTGTAGCAGCAAAAGAATACTTAATACTGAGATATAATTGTGATATCGAGCCTTCAGCTACTTCACCCGGTCGGAAATTCTGAAGTTAGGATTTTGTCTTCCTCTTGAATACTTCAGTCAAGCGTTTCGTCTTTCAACAGGGTCAAGTTAGTTGAGATGTTCCAAACTGCACGTCGCATGAATTACAACTGTACTGACTATCGGCTCTGCCGCAATTCAAACTCGCCCGATAGCTAAAGCCGAAGAGTTTATATTGGGATTCTTGATAATGATCTTGATTTCTAAATCATTTTCCATCCTAAATTTGACTGGCTGTCTTTTTGCTCAATTTTTTCACGTTGCTACTTGGTAATTTTATAGGGCCGATTCTAAAAGGGGACTCGCACCTCTTACGTTAGCCGAACATCCACTCTTGGTCAATCAGGAATCCAGCGAGAGAAAATATTCTTGTGTTTTTAATATTTCCCAAATCCGCTGCTTTTGCGAAATTTGAAAATGAATAATTAAAATTTGTTATTTCATTATTGGGAACAAAGAAATTGTCTTCTGCTGAAGATGGCCCAGACTTTAAAGTAGCCTTAACATTTCTACGAAAACTTCTAGACCAATGCAAAAATAATATAGAAGCTCAAGCGTCCAGTAATTCATTGGGGGCGTTGGAGCACTATATGTACTACAACCGTTGTGTATCACAGTTGTCCTGTTATCTAAAGTAAGAGAGCCAAGGATATACAGTTATTTAACTCATCGCTGGAGGAAGACTGATTCATACCTTTTCCAAGTATTCCGAGCATAAATTCGAATTGAATGAAACAGACTCGGTTAGAGATTGAACTCGGCACGCCAATTCTGCGCGGTGATTCAAATTTACGGGCCGATATCCTACAGGCTACCCACAAATCACCCTTTTTCCTTCTTCATGTAATTATGGCCAGCAAAATTTCTTCAACGATGATTACTTTCAAACTGCCTATTTGTTTCCGAAGAAACCGTTGAGAAATCATAATAATCCATCATTTGTCATATCAGTCAATTTCTGGAATTATCAAAATCTTACGTCTTATATTCCAATTCTGAACTTTGGTGCAAGTATTTTTTCCAAGATTTTCTTGCTGAAAATTTAATTAAAATCCGACAAGTATCTGATTTTTCCAAATGTGTTGTTTTTAATCGCAAAATATGCTCAGATTTCCCGTATAAATTTAAGGTCTCGCAAAAAAATAAGTTTTAACCAAAATCTCTAAGGTTCTAAAAAGGATAAAAAAAAATTACTTAAAAATTCTGTGATTTTTCATCTTACTAATAAAAACAAATATTTTAACGATAAAATTTTGTTTTTATTATGTCTTATGTCGACATGTATCCTCTTTTTTTATCTATTTTTGGAGGTACCTAAATTTATCTCATGATCAAACCATTTCTCTCATAAACATAAAACTTGGATGATGTCTGTTGATATTTTTATGATCATTAGTGACACCTGAATGGTGTCCGAAGAACATTCAGCCTCTTTAGAGAACAGTTATTTCCAACGACTGAATTAAAATAAGGTTCAACTGTCAATCATTCATATACGCAAATCTGTCCTTATAGTGTCAAACATTATTAAGTATAAATAAAATCTCGTCTATGATATAAGATATTAAAAATATTTAATAAATAAACACTTAAAATTTATTTAAAAATAAACACAAATAAAGAACTGGGTTTTAAAACTTTAGCCTTCTGTAGAAAAAATATAAAGAACATCCGAACGACAACAAAATTTATTTTGCGTTTTCCTTTAAAATGTCCAGTATTTTAAGCCGAAACGGGTCCGTTCTTAATTTCTTAGTTATATCTTCAAACTGTTCTTGATGGATTTTTTTTCTCTCGCATAGTTTACATCTCTGATGTGTTTCCCATATTATTTCAGACAAATTATTACGTTTTTTATTTCAGTTCAATGTATACCTCCTTGTGCCAATGGGGGCAAGTGTACAGGGCCGAATATTTGTTCTTGTCCAACTGAATACACTGGATATCGGTGTGAAGATAAATTCAGCGGTGAGTATCGATATAATCGATTATATAATAATAATAATATTGAATCACCTACTCTATATGAATAATCTCAAACTCTTTGCCAAATACGACAATGAGGTGAAGGGTCTCCTCCGTAATGTAAAGTGTTTCAGTGACGATGTAGGTATGGATATCGGATTGGATAATGTGCAAAAATAACATTCAAGAAAGGAAGAATCACCGAAACATACTGAACAGATTTAGATTTTGTCACAATGATTAGGGAACTGGAACATGAAGAAGCCTATAAGTGCCTAGGGATCAGCGAAGGAAATGGAATACAGCATGCCCAAATGAAGGAGAAAGTAAGAAAAGAATACTACAGACGTGCGTATCTGGTGTTAAATACGAATTCACGAAACAGAATATCAGCTATAAACCCCATGTATGTATCTGTGGTGCAATACAGTTTCAACATTCTTAACAGGACCATAGCTGACATTAAGTTAATGGATGCCAAAACGAAAACGTTTTCCACTTGCCATCGCATGCATCATCACAAGGCTGATGTTGATCATCTGTATGTATTCAGATCCGAAGGAGGCAGAGTATTAGTTCAACAAGAACTGTTTTACAAAACTACAACAAACGGTCTTCAAAGATACCTGGAAACTACATAAGTAGTAAGAAACTGTATTCAGAGCTTAAAAAAGGCAAAAGCAAATGTAGTGGACCCGGCACAGGAAAGAATGCAAGACTTTTCATGGTCAAAATTCTGCCCGTACCAAAGAACCCCGTACCCATCAGTTGCTACGTGGTGCAGGATTAAAAGCTGAAACCGAAGGATTTATTCTTCATGCACTGGGCCAATGCTTTCTAACTAAAAATTGCTAAGCACACACACTGAAAAATTGTGTTATCCCAAAATTCAGATTCTGTAATAAATATACAGAAACAATTGACCATCATGTATCAGTTTGCATGATATTGGCACCTACAGAATACAGAGTGGGACAGTATCTGCATTGGAAAATCTGCAGCTTTTACGGAAAGGTAACTGCAAGAAATTTGTATGAACACCACCTTGATGCAGGTACTAAGATGTAACAATTTTATAGGACTTTACAATACACACGGACAGAACAATCAAAGCTAATCGCCCAGACAACGTAATAAGAGACCTCCAAAACAGAATGTGCCTTCTTATTGACATGGCAGTCTCTGTAGACTGTAATATATCTTTGACGATACATTACATCAAAATACAAGAAATCTCTAAAATGTGGAACATGAAAACATCAATAATTTTAGATTTAGTTGAAACCCTCGATTTGATTGGAAAAGGTTCCGATAGACTCATTGAAGGGAACCTTGTTAGCCCATGCCTTAAAGAAATACAAAAAGTTGTGTTCACAAGTACAGCTCACACTTTGCGAAGGGCTTTATCTATGTAAAATGTATGTGATCTTGGGTTTTCTTTTCTTTTTTACAAAAATGAACAGTTGAAAATGTCATGATGCCATAGTTCTCTGGTTGTGGCCCGGAAGGAAATGAATATACAACAGAAATCAAAGGAAATAATAATAATAATAATAATAATAATAATAATAATAATAATAATAATAATAATAATAATAATTGTTATATTTTATGACGATCGTTTAATCCAACGTCATTCAGCCAAAATAAATCAAATCAAATCATCGCCTTTGACACCGAATAATGTGAACAATTCCATATGTAGTGGTTTCGAGACTCTCACTCGTGGAATTAACGGTCACATCTTTTCAAGTGGAATAAAACGGCTGTCGTCGAGACCTGGGGACGGATAGACTCCGCCAGATATTCTTTGTTTAAGACACTACGGATAAATGAATATCTACTGAGAAATGAGGAGAAAAGTTGGTCACGTACAAAGCTGCGCTGTGACCCTACGACAACACCTGTTCATGGGGATGATAATAATGATGACGATGATCTATCTATTTGCTGACTTTGTGTTGGAAATCTCTCCTGACATTTGATTAATTATCATGGCAGAAGAATGAAAACCGAAAGACCAGAAGTTTCATCTAAGATGTTAGTTGGTGAAACAAGGAAAAGTTTAAATTATCAATTTAAGCACAGATATTCTTGATCTGATCAGTCAGATCAATACTTAAAAAATTGCGATACCTTCAGGAAATATATATCAAGAAACATTTAGATTATATTCGAAGTGATCGGATGTTGAATTAAAAGTAACTGAGATACTATGACTTTTACTCTGGCTGTTCATCATGCTGAATTCGTCTGTATATTTAATGGTAATAAAATCATTAAAAGTTTGCTTGCTGAGGATATTTAGAATATTAAAATAATCAAATATTACTATCATAAAACTTATGCAAGAATAATGGAATTTGTTAGTGGATGAAGTAATTTTTAAATAGTGAAAATATTTAGAAATGCATTTACTATTATTTGATGATTTACTAGATGAAAAAGGTAAGAGGTCGATGTTTTAGTGCAAAAACATGACCGCTTTTCTTTTTCTACAGTAGTAAAAGTTTATTTTGAAATTATTTTGTTTCATGCTTGAGTACTCACTTGGTTGTATACTTGATAAAATAATCAACTGTTCAAGTATAACACAATTTAGTTAAGCGTTATTTCTCATTGCTACGAGAAAAGCTTTAAAATTTAAATATAGACAGAGACAGCAACGAAATATCACTAAAAGAAAGTATTAAAATGTGTTCTCTATGAAAAGTTCTTAATTTTAAGGGAACACTTTCATAATATTTTATAACAATATTACTCTGTTTTGTTATTTAGAATTACAATTATGATATTTTATTGTGTGTAGGTGTTTTGTCTCACAAACAAATAATAATAATAATAATTTTAAAACGGAGCTAATTCAAGAAAAACGACCCATGGCAAATTCATTTCTTTTTTTACGAGATTAACAGTACGGTAAGTTGTAGTTTGAAGAGTCACTATATGTGAGGTGTTTGATAAAATGTGTAATACTAATTTTCAGTTTCAAAGAAAAACATATGAAAAAGAAAGAAATGAAAAACAAATATGCCTTTAGATAACAAAATATATTTAATAACAACAATTAAGAGAGAAAGCGATCACACGAAAGAGAATGCGTATCAAAATTACATTCCACTTTTCAATTCAACAGTTTCAATGCAAATAAAGACTTAATTATAAGTACTGACGCATACTGTATGTTATATAATCCACAATTTTGTTCACATGTAACTTGTCCCTTCAGGGCATGAAAGAGATAATTAAAGCACTTACTATTATTATGCATAGAGTTTTCTAATGCATCGTACCGAAAGAAAATGACTATGAAAAATATATTTTACAAATTATAAAATTGCTATGTAGAAGTTTAACAGGCAAAAAAGGTAAATTAAAAAGTAAATACGAAAAAATATGCACATATATCTGGTAGCGCCAGGTATACATGCATCTGTTTGTTTTTATTTTTTCTTATAAGCGACACAATTACGTCAGAGTATACACTTCCGGTTCGGTAGAATTTTGCCAAAAATTTATTATTTTAAAAATTTTATTCTAACTTGTTTTGGCTAATTTTAGAATCTATAGCGTTCGATTCTCTAAGTCAACAGTCGATGTGTTGATGGTTATCGGTAAAAGAGTTTGTCAAGCTTTGATAAAAATGGCGAAGCTCGGGCTTTAGATATTTTCCTCTAGACCATTTTGCATTAATATGGGCGTCCGTCACCCCAAACCCACTCAGTACCTTATTTTCATCAAAAACCGTCTTCATGTCATCAGTTCCCGATTCGGTATCTATGGTTATGATGCAACTATTCACTCCTCTGTTAATAAACTTAAAGAACCCTTTTTTCTTTCTATCAGCTTAGCTAGTACTAACCCCCAGGAGAGTAACTCATTGCACTTCCTTGGTCCCATGTTTCCCACTGACGTGAAGTGGAATGATTATATTGAATAAATTACTAAGTGTGTTGATAGGAAATTTGTTCATTATGTCGTGCTAAGCTAGACAATTTTTCTCGCCAGAGTCTATGTTACATATTTTAAGACAACTGATAATAACCTGCCACATCTGATGATTCTGCTATGCATCTAGAGATTCTTGACAAAATCCAAAGAATCAGCATCATTATAGGCCTTGATTTGGCATCTCGGTGTCAGTCACTTTCTCACCGCCGTAATGTAGCTTCCCTGTGCCTTTTCTATAAATATTTTTACGGTAATTGTTCTGATGATATTTCCTTGTTGTTACCTCGACTTCAGAATGTTAAGCGCAGTACTAGATTGGTAACTTGGTCGCATAATTTCACTGTTGAAATGGTTAGTTTTAACCATACGTTCTACGCTAATAATTACTTCTCTTACACTTCTCGCTTGTAGAACTTTCTTCTTGCTTCCTGCTTTCCTGTCAACTACAATCTTCACAAATTTAAATGCAATATCTCTTCTCATTTACTTTCTACTTGTCCTGTTTTTTTCCCTTGTCCTATACCATTTTCTTTCACTCTCAGTAAACCCTTTTATTGCCTTGTTAGGAGTGAAATGATTTAAAAATATGAATTAGACAAAGAAACATTTTACTAGACTTTGTAAACTGCAAATCTATTGCTTTATATGCTGTGGTCAGTAGAAATTACTGAAAAAGAGTAAAAATACAAAAAGATATAATGAGTTATTAGACTTTTAAGACGTCTGTAAAAATGAATATTTCACGGTGTATTAATTTCAGAATCTTTTTGACTTTGCTCCACGTAACATTTATTTGAGAAATCTAATAATACCAGATTCAATGTTGTTTTTTTTTAAATACATCTTGAATTAATTGCTATAATGATGAAGCTATTATACAAAATCTCCTGAACTAAAATGTACACGCTTTGTTAATTGACTTTACTTTCTGAATGCAGATTAAAAGTAGCGTTTAAACAGAGATGTGTCACCCCACTCAGAGCGTACGCAAACATGTACATAAACTGATGTACATATTCTGATGTGCTGCGTGTGAAATGCAAGATCTTTACTAAGAAACATCTGCATTTTATCTCACTGAGAATGTCATGTATTTGTCAACATTTTCAAGAGAAGACTACGTAAACTCTGCGGAGGTAGCCATGGTGATGCATTTTTTTTAATCGTTTCAATCCAAGCAAGGCAGTAAGTAAAGCCACACAGACTCAAGGGTTTACTGAGTAAGAAAAAGAAAAACATTATTAAGGAGCGAGGAAAATTAAAGAAGAGTAATCAAGAAGACAGTAAATAACAACTGACATTGCATTTAAAGTTTTGAAGATCAAAGTTGGCCGGAAATCATGGAACCGGAAGAGAGTTCCGCAAGCGAGTTCAGGACTAATAAAATTGCAGATGCTTCTTTGTACTTTATCAAAAATCTCTAAATGTATAGGGTGAGTACAAGGCCATATGTGAAGCAATATTCAAAACATGGATGAATATCAGCAGAGAATGTTAGCCCGAGAGGGTGCAACAAGTCACTCTCCTGGAGGTTAGCATCAGCCATACTGATAGAAGGTAAAAAGGGACTTTCAGATAATTAATAGAGAGAAGTTTCGTTTTGGAGGTGTTCAAAATAATAAGTCATTTATTGCTCCAGTTAACCAATTGATGGTCATTTTTTTTAGATCAGTCGCTAATTTGACCTTATCGAACCGATCAGACTTACTATTGAAACAAAAGTAAATAGTTGTGTCATCGGCATAGATACTGAGTTGGGAACTGATGCCAATAGGAATGTCATTGATGAAAATAAAGAACTACTTTGGTCCAAGCACATAACCCGGGGGGGGGGGGCATCTGCATTAATACGAAAGTTGTAGAAGAGTGGCCGTTCAAGCAACTTTCATTTCGCGTTTTTATAAGAAAGACAGAATCAGTTAAAAAATTCGTCCAGAAATACCATAACCTTTGAACTTGTGAAAAAGACCGGTATGCAAAATCCTGTCGAATGTTTTCAAGATGTCCAAAGCAACAGCACGGGCTTCACCATTCTTATCTAAAGCTTAACAGACTCTTTCAGCAATAATCGTTAATATATCAGCACTTGACCTACAGAATCGAAAACCATATTGCTTGTTTGAAAGGAGCCCCTGCTATGTGAGATGCTTAACCAATTTAGAATTGATTAGGGCCTCTGCTACATTGCCAAAAAGAAGTAGAGGGTTGATAGTTAGAAGTAATCAGACAGTTCTCTTTTGAGTTCTTAAAGAGTGGAACTACAGAAGAGGATTTCCAACAAGCCATTTATTTATTCTAGAGTTTAAAGAGAACAGGAGTCTGTTCAGGAACACCTTTCTTAAGGACAATTGTAGGGATACCATCAAATTCACATGCTTTATGGGGATCCAAATTAGAGATGATAGCAGAAAACATGGAAGGGGTTATAGCCATATCACTCAACAGAGATTCAGTTCAAAGTGGATACAAAGTTAAAGTTGTGTGTGATGGTCCTGGACGTGGTTAGGATAAAGAACTTCTTTCCGCAGAGATTCGGGTTAATGTCATCACGTATACAGTCATCCAGTTATGTACCATACGTGATACACGCTTAGGCGATCATGTATCTTTCGATACATGACTGGTGAGGCAGATTTTTCCCCATAGTAGGTTGTCATTTCTTTCTGCGGTAGACCATTTGCCATTCAAGGCTATAGAACCCGGTCTGTCCTATTTACTCATAGCTTGGGGAAAAGAAGAGGATTCATGTCTTTCCCAAGGGTATTAGCACGTATGTGAATGTAATGGATTCGTCTGGAATTCGAACTCGGCTCTCCGATTACTCGTTATCCATTACTCCACCGTGCCACCAATACGTATAAGGTAATAAACCATGAATCATAGAAGTATCCATACGTATTCTAGCTAGATCGTTTCTCCTTCTGTTTTGGACCACATGACACTAGAGTAGATATTCGATAATTTTCTATTTTCCTTGTCATCCTGATCTGAATCCCTCAACCTCGAGAGTAAGATCTATCATCTTTCATTTAACATTCGTCAAAGGCTACCATCATGAATATGATGATCAACATGAAACACTTGATTCGAGTAGGCAGTCGCTTCCAAGGCTACACTGAGGTCGTCCTAGAAACTTAGATGTTTTAAAAAAATATCACGCTCAATCCGACGTCTATTTCGTATTTTTGGCAAAAACTTGCTTTTCTGTCAGTCTTTCTAAATTATTAATTTTCACGGTTCTTACACAACACATATACCCTCGATATCAAGAGCGCACAACATTTTTCTTCCGTTATATTTATCTTTCACAAAATGTACATAATCTTTTTCTTTCATGTATGTGTGCTTTATTTACAGACAGAGATATAGTAAAATCGAACAGCCAACTGCCGTTTGCTACATGTCGTAATTTTGGCCCTTATAGTTACCGTACATTTGATGGTCTTCTCTATGACTTTGCTGGCAACTGCAAATATACGTTGGCCATGAATGGCAGACAATGGAATATTGATATTACAATGCACAACTGTAGCAAACTGGTAACCTGCAGAAAGGTAACATCCTGTTTCTATATAACATCAAAATATTGATTTTCATTTCTTGTCCATTCATTAAACCAGTTACTAAGCTTCGAGCTGAAATTAAGTTAATACTGTTGATGTCTATAATTTCTCCCTGTTTTACTCGTCGACGAAAGGAGGTGAATTCATGTAAGTGCATCAATTCATTCATATATGAATTATTACCAATAATTTAATTCTTCAGCGTGAGAATGTAACTAACAATTATTATTTACCGAAAGATGTCCATCGTTCATATAATTCTTACTAGTAATGATATCGGCAAAATTCAATAAATAATTGCTTCTTTGAGAGATTTGCCTATGCTGTAAGTATTAATGAAATTATAATTAAATAGTATATGTTTAAAAACATTTCAGTAGACGTTTATTTCATATGCAACATGTAGGTGTCACCTTAAGAAAGGTAACATGACCGAAGATTCGTTTTAACGATAAAAGTTTTGCTTTTGTCTTTAAAAAATCCAATAAAGACAAATATGCAAAACAAAGCGAGTATCAAATTGTATTTTTTATCAACCTTTTTTTTTAATAAAACGAAAAAATCTAAATATTTATGAAACTTTTGATTTGTTGGATTTTCAAAATATACTAACAAATGTCAACTGCTTACCTCCCTTAATGTATCGCTTACATTTGTTCATTACCAAGATATGACGTAAATGCCAAGGTCGTTAACAGTTTCGGCTTTATTTGAATAACAAAGTAATAACATTAACAAAATTACAAAATATCAGATCCAAAATGTAAAACAAAACAATCACTTTTTTCATAATTTTAAAGCTGAAAGTGCAAACCGCTTATTTGGACAAAACACATCCGGGTACGGAAATTTTAGCGTCTTTTGTTCCGCTTTCATTTGGAAATTCTTGCAATTTTTGTCGGATTTTAATGAAATTTTCAAGATTTATTCACAAATGAATGAAATTATTTTAGAAATGATTTTTTTAAAAGATAATCTTTGTAAAAATATATTTCTTTTACATCTGTTATCCCTACTTATTTAATTTTATGAAATCTCAAGAAATTAAATTTTGTAGAGCTTAATTAGTTAAAAGCAGAACTCCGGGGAAAATTTAAATCATCAATTTCGTATTGTAAAACAGGATCACCAGTTATCGAAAATCTGTTCTGAATCGTAAAATAAAAATGCAATAAAATTAAGACATTATTTAAATAGAAAAACTTCTAATTGCTTTTATGAATAAGATATATTATGGACATTATTGTCTTCAGAAAAGTTTTTTCCATGAATAATGAATTTTTACAAGAATAGCTTTTATTTTTAATTTTTAAAAGTAATTGTAATAATTTATAAAGGTTTTATTCTTTTAAAACCCTGTAGAGGTGTGATAGTGTTATTAAGTAAAAGCTATATTTACTAATTATAAATGTAAATGTTCAGTACAACTCATCGACCCCCAATATTTAAAAAAAAATTAAAAACATTGTATATATAAACGTGCCAATTTTTGTAAATACGGACATTCATACACAACATTATCAGAAATTAAGAGCGATAACTAAAGTAAATTTAAAGTCAAAGTACCTAAAATTCAATAAAACTTTAAATTACGGTGAATATTTTCCTAAATTTTTAAGATTACTGGGTAGTTAAAAATTATATAAAAACAACGCTCACGTTATATTTCTCAAATAAAGTTTACAGTTATGTCCACCGTAGAAAACAATTAGATAAAGTTTTGTCTGTCAATCAAGCTGTTAACCTCTCAACACCTTAAATAAACAGCGACCACCTTATTAAAAATGTATTTCTGCGATATTTTAAACTTAAAAATCAGATTAATTAAATTTTCACTCAAATAAAGTTTCGGAGAAGAATATCTTATTTTTGAAAGATTTTTTGATAAAGCGAATGATGAAACTGATTAAAATGGTGCTAAGATCAGCGGTTTAACAATTTCAAAACGAAAACGCCATCCATTCAATTTAAATTAGTTTTGAAATACAGCAAAGTATTTTGCTTATTGGAATTATTAAATTTAATCTATTAGCTTGAGATTAAAACTAGAATAAAAGCTTCAAGAATTTTTTTTTATTTTTGAAACTTCATTTTAGACATTCGGTATCGTGTTTCTGTGGAGGTACCTAGAATAAAGTCAACACTTTCTACTTATACACTTCTAATGATCAGGAGATTAGTTCGAAAAACTGTCCTTTTAGTTTAATACCTATATCAGGGTCTTAATGTCAGAAGAGAAACGTACTTTTTATAAAATCATTTCATTTTCTCTCCTTTTCAGAGTTTGGATATTAAAATGATGGAAACCGAGATTCATGCTCAGGGGTACAACATTTCAATGGGCAATATAAGAAATGTTAATCTTTCTTGTGGACAATATTATAATGGTAAGTCTTCTGTTAAATTCTGTGAAAGTGTATAAAGATAAAAATTGCAACAGCATGAATGACAATGCTGGATTTCTCCTGACATGTATGCTAATGTATAGTAAATATTTTGATAAAATCTTCAAAGTCACTCAATGAAATAGTAACACTCGTGGGCTTTCACACTGGCTGGATGGTCATTTCATATTGGACGTGACGTACTTCGAAGCTGGCAAAAGTAGTCAGTGAACATTCCTACAATTTTAGACTAGGTTCTGGACGGCCTACTCCATTTCGCAAAAAATGACACATTTTAAAAATAGCAGTATCAGACTCCACGACGTACACAGTAATACAATAGGTTTACGTGAAGCAGGATTACAGGCATGCGTCTCTTTAACCAGATATCAACTTATGCCACCCCATCGTGGTATGTAGCATTCAGTGATGAGACCAAGTTTTGTCATAATGCAAGTGATAGACGTTTGCGTATGTGACGTAGACCTGAGGAGAAACATATTTCAATATATTCGCCCATGCATACAGCCTCAATTCTTGGTACCCTAATTGCGCTGGGAAAGTTGAACGGCACCACGTATGCTCAGAGTATTTTTTATCTATTTCTACTGCCATTCCTGCAAGAAGGCAATGCACTGATCCGACACATTTTTTGACCAGTACCTGTCTCATGAAACGACGGAACCATATCTGACTTGTTAAGTTAGCCCACCTACAATTCTTGCTGTAAGTGTAAAAGGCGTAGAATAATGCATTGTAGTATGCTAGTCGTCATCTGTACGATTATATGCATGGAAGAATACAGGTCTGTTTTAACACACACAAAGAATATACGTTAACCTATCAAAAGTCATAGGATAGCATTATGTAAAAGTGATGATAGGTGTCGACATTGTTGTCCTATGAAGTCATGAAAATACCCAGACCTATATCAGTTGTACTCTGATATCTAGTTTATCAGTGTGAACATTGGCTAAGCTGTTCATAGCAAAGTATCGGAGTTTGAAAGGAACATGACAGTAGTCAGAAAGGTGGGATCAGATAGATGGAACATTACATTTTTGAAATTGCAAGGATATTTCACATTCTTCACTCTATGGTGTCAAGTGTATACAAGGAATATCTAATGGGACAGAGCAGAAGCCAACTACGTGTCGTTAATGATCGTGACCAGAGACGTCTGGATCGAATTGTGTGTGATAAGAGACAAGTGAAACGTCCTCATTTAATGCAGGAGGGTATCAAGCGCATTTTCAGCGGGTCATCTCAGCGTTATTTATCCTTCATATGATATAGCAGAAAATCCACTCTGGGGCATTTGTTAACACTACGACACTGGACGTACCTGGGCTCATGGTGTCATTAATGGAACCCTGGAAGGCTGGCAACATGTGGCGTTATCTGATGAGTCACAATTCAAGTTGAGATAGGCTGATGGTAAGGTTGATTGTGGCGCAGATACAATCAGACCATGCACCGTAATTATTAATAAGGCAACGTGTATGCTGGTGGTAGCTTCATAATAGTGCCGAATGTGTTCACGTAACATAAATTGTGTCCGCTGGTCGACTTAAACACATCATTGACCGATGACCACTGACCGTTAGATTTCAGTTTCGTGACCACTTATGCTCATTCATGAACTCTATATATAACAATGAGTTATTCCAGCAGGATAATGCAACATGTCATCAAACCCAAATTGCCCAGACAGAATTTCAGGAGTATTCTGGAGATATCCGACGAATGGTATGACCACCATGTTTGTCCGATATAAGCCACATCGAACATTTATGGAATGTAGTGTAGATGTCTATCCGCACGCAAGATCCGCACATCAAATATCACCAAATTATGGACAGCTATCGAGATGACTAGGCTCAATATCACATCAAAGTTCTTCCGGTCACGTGTGAAATCAATGCCACGTCAATTCGCTACATTTCACCGGGTGTGGACACACACACACACACACACACACACACACACACACACACACACACACACACACACACACACTCACACACACACACATACATATATATATATATATATATATATATATATATTTATGCCTTACACAAATCAGGTTCATCGTGAGTGCTTGGAAACTCAATAGTTCATAATTTAAATGACTTTTTCTGTTTTGTTGCAGGTATAAGTATAAATAAGAGAGGTCCATTTGTTTATATCGAAAACAGTGCGTTGGGCGTGAAAATCAAGTTTGATGCGGAGTCGACAGTTTATGTCACGTTAATGAAATCGCAGAAAGGAAAGCATATTAAGGGCTTGTGTGGTTCTTATAACGGAGACCCGAATGGTAAAATGAATTTCTGTATCTTTCAATATAACAGAGAAAGATAGCATGTGTTTAAATATAACACATGCTTAGTTTTCTTATTTTTGATTGTACGAACAAAATAAACAGTAAACGAACTGAAGTAAATAAATATAAAGTCAAATGTAACTGATAAAATGAATAATAATAATAATAATAATAATAATAATAATAATAATAATAATAATAATAATAATAATAATCATCATCATCATCATCATCATCTCATCCAGTATGTTTTAATTGGCTTGGACACGACCAGAAATGATATCCATGTTATTATTTTATTCATTATTTCCAAGGATGGATTTTTAGGATTTTCTTTTGTTCTGGTGTTCATATGTCTTAGTTGTGGTATGAAAAATTGGATACAAGCGACGATTTTGTTATTGTTTGGTAATTTTACTTGATAGCTTGTTATATTTATCGTTTTTCTCTTCTTTTTAACTTACCATATTTCAAATACAGTCATCTTTTTGTATTGAACGATCATCATCATCATTATTATTATTGTAGATGATTTTGTGACACGTGAAAATGAAAATGCCACAAGTGCCGAACAATTTGGAAGTTCCTATTTCATTCCTGATAGTCTTAAACCAGTAAGTTAATTTTCAACAGTTATTTCAGCAAAATACGTTCTTCTCTGAATGGAACCATTTACAGTAACCCACTTGTACATCTCAGCCTAATTTGTCTAATTTACTAGTGAGTTCAATCCTCAATGAATCATAATTTTGTGACCCTCAGTCAGACAAAGCCTACGTCCAGTTCCCTTACATATATCCAATAATTTATTAAAAAATACAGTTTTATGGGTGATATATTCAATTATTAGAACAACCTTCATTTATTATTACTACAAACATTATATTTAGTGAGTATGCGTATTTGATTATACATTCCTGCCTTCAAACAGTGAAGTTAACAATGTATATCGGGAAGAATTAACTAAGGAAAATATGCCTCTCGACAGAAATCGCATCTGTATTCGCTTTTTTCATCAAGGAAAAGCCACTTTTAACTCAATTCGTTAATTTCACTTTTATAATAATAATAATAATAACAAATTGGAAAAAGCTAGGGAAGTCAAAAAGCCACCATTTATTGAAGAAGTGCAAAACTTTTGGGAGAATATTTAGGGCAACCCAATGTAGAGTGGATCAAACGAGAACAAGAAAGAATGGAGGATACACCTGGGCAAGAATGGAAAAATATCACCAAAAATAATGTTAGGCAAGCTCTAACAAAATCCCACAAATGGAAATCCCCAGAAAATGACAAAGAACCCAACTTTTGCCTCTATCATCTGTCATCAATCCATAAAATTTCTACACAAACTTTATCAGTGCTAATTAATAACCCTAATAAAATTCCAGAAGGGATCACTGAAGGTATTACATATCTCCGACCAGAAACGTGTGAAACAGATGATCCAAAAGTTATAGGCCAATAACATGTCTGCCCACCACATATCAATTTATCATGTCTGTCCTGACGAACTATACTTACTCTTTTCTCGATGAAAACAACATTTCCCCTGGAACAAAAGGGATGTTAAAGAGGTTCATATGGTTGCAAAGATCAACTACTAATAAATAATATGATCCTAGAAAATTGCAGGAAAAAAGGTAGAAATCTCAGCACAGCTTGGATAGATTACTGTAAAGCCTTTGATAGTGTGCAGCACTCTTGGATCTTTTAGTCTTTGAAAATGTCGCCTCGGTGATAGTAAATTTCCTTAAATGCAGTCTGAAACTATGGAAACCCACATTATACCTAAATGACAGTACTGATACTTCCAATCACCTGAATATCCGACGAGAAATCTTTCAAAGAGACTCTTTTTCGCTCTTTCTGTTCTGTCTGCCCTTAATAGCCCTTTCGCATGAACTAAACAGTTATAATTGTTGATACAAAGTAAAAAACAGAAAGTGTTTAATCACCTATTCTACATAGATTATATCAAACTCTTTGCCAAAGCCGACAATACTGTAAAATGTTTCAGTGATGACATTGGTATGGATTTTGGGTTACATAAATGTGCAAAAGTAATATTTAAGAAAGGGAGAATTACAGAAACACACTCAATAGATGTAGATTTTGCCACAAAGTTTAGGGAACTGGAACATGAAGAAGCCTATAAAGTTTGCGAAGGAGATCGAATACAGCATGCCCAAATGAAGGAGAAATTAAGAAAAGAATACTACAGGCGTGTGCGTTTGGTGTTAAATACCGAGTTGAATTCACAAAACAGAATATCAGCCACACGTTGGCTGTCTCAGTGGTGAAATACAGTCTCAACATCTTTAATTGGATCATAACTGACATTATGCGAATGGGTGTCAAAACGAGAAAGCTTCTCACTCGTTTCTCATGCATCATACTGAGGCTGATGTTCATCGTCTGTATGTGCCCAGATCCGAAGGAGACAGAGTATTAGTTCAACTAGAACTGTCTTACAAAACTACAACAATCGGTCTTCAAATACAACTGGAAACTACAGAAGACTGGGTGATTATCTATGTCAAAGAACATGAAAGAAATAAGAAACTTAATACAGTAATATAGGAAGCCAACAAATTGAAAAGGGAATTTCAAGTGGGTGAAGAATTGCAAAAAAACATAATAAACCTACTGCAGCGGCAAAGAACTTACAATAAAAGAAAAACAAATGCAATGTAAAAAATGCAGAAACGATGGCAAGATAAGCCTCTTCATGATCTACCCGTACCAAACAAGCTGATGTAGACAAACCCCGTACCCACCAGTGGTTACGCAATGCAGGGTTAAAAGCTAAAACCGAAAACTGCAAGAAACTGGTATGAACATCACATAGACCCTGTTACAGAGATAGGACCTATAACAAATTTATGGGCATTTACAATACACACAAACAGGACAATCAAAGCTAATTACCCAGACATCATGAACAAAGACCACAAGAACAGAATGTGCTTTCTTATTGACATGGCAGTCCCTGCAGATTGTAATTTTCAAGATTTTCAAATACATGGACCCTGAAATGGAAATGGAAAAAATGTGGCACACGAGAACATCAATAATTCCAGTTGTAGTTGGAGTCCTCGGATTGATCGGTAAAGGATTAACTGACTAGATTCCTGGTAGCCCTTAAAAAAAAAAATTGTACACATAAGTACAGCTCACACATTACGAAGAGATTTATGTAAAATGTGTATGATCATAGTTATTTTTTCAAAAATGGTCAGTGGAAATGTCATGAAGCCATATCTGACCTTAGGTCTCTGGCTGGGACCCGGAAGGAAATGTGTATACAACAGAAATCAAAGGAAATAATAATAATAATAATAATAATAATAATAATAATAATAATAACAACAAATCAGGGAAGTCTATTGAAATACATGTAACCACTAACCGTAATGATAAGAAATAGTGTTGGATTAAAAAATATATTAATTGCCTAAAAATTATGACATGAATAAACAGCTAAATCATACCTTATTAGTTAACCAAATATCTATCACCAAGCAAGCAGACTTTATATATATATATATATATATATATATATATATATATATATGTATATGTGTGTGTGTGTGTGTGTGTGTGTGTGTGTGTGTGCGTGTGTGTGTGTTGTTACGAATTTGCAGCATACAGAGATATAAATCCAGCTTTAAAAAAAAGAAAGGATAGGTTTTCCCAGATAGGATCACACAACATATAACAAAAACAACAGAATATAGAAAGAGTATAGGAGAACAGACGTAAAATTGATAAAAGACTATTATCTGATAGTGAGTGTTCAACTCACTAGCAGATAATAGTCTTTTATTATTAGTCTTTTATATTATCAGTGATTCATGAATTTGTAAATTCAAATCTTCATAATGGCAAAGAGACAGAATTTCTTTAAAATGTCCAAATAAAGTCGGTAGTTCTTCTTTCCGCAATACAAGATGTAACATACCGGAATAGTACTTGTATTTCGTTTCCCCTCTAGTAATCAATTACATCCAAGATGAAATTGTGATGATTTCTCCGGGTATAACATTCTTTTATCCTCTACACATCAAGAAGTCGAATAAATCCACGGTCTTCCTGAATATCTTCTTATTCACTGCACATCGAGGATAAGTCCAGGATCATCGGGAACAATAGTTCCTTATTTCTGACACAACGAGTAATAGAATGAGTTCATGGACGCATTTCTAATGTGTGCACGATGAGCGTCGATTTACTTGCCACCTGACGTGGTCGGAGATCATCAGGAAACTAAAAATACTATTAAAAATTCCACTTGGTAGCGCATGTCACGTGGGCTTAATGACCGATTTTTACCGAGGATAATCTGTCTAGTTTGTCAGCGACACAGATTCTTTCCCGCCATTTCTTAGTCGTGACAGGACTCGGTCTAGACAGGAAATAAAGAAAGAAAAGAAGGAAGAACAGAGGAAATACAAAGAAAGCGCGTCCTTTAATAAATTTGTCATATGTCTGATTTAACATTCGACATTGAGGGCCATGTCACAGTCTGTGTGTGTGTGTGTGTGTGTGTGCGCGCGCGAGCGCGCGCGACATTTTTTTGTTTATTATTGAACTATCTTGGTCTGTATGGATCTGCGCCTGGGGAGTTTTGATTTCTGTTACTTTCGTAGTAGCACTAATTATCATAATTAAGCATTATCAAGTTTTATCAATATTTATGTTTTTATGGCAATTAATGAAGAAAAATGTTCTTTTCTCTTAGACTTTAATTTCTCTCTTAACAGTGCGTTCCAAATTTAGGTCTTTCAATTGAATGTCATCGAAAAGAAAGAGAGGATTCTGCCATTAAACAGTGCAATTATCTGAAGAGTTTCAAGTTCAGCGCCTGTCATTCAAAGGTAATCTATTAGTTAAGAAATTGTTATTTTCCTCCTTTCTAAACTATCAATAATGCATATCGTCTTAACGTTAGACTGTACAAATTTCATTTAGGCATTTACAATCGATATTAATCATGGTTATTCTTATAGAATTTAGAATGAAAAAAATGATAATTTTAATTACACCCGTTTCCATATTGATGGTAGTATATTTTCTTATCTATACTGAATACATTAATAGATATTTGCCTTTTGGGGTTTAAGTTTCAAATATATATTTCCAGTTATCATTGTTTTATAAGAAGTAAATGATGTATATTAAGCCATTTATCGTAAATCCATTGTATAAACTTAAATATTAAAGCGTTAAAAACAAAAGTAAAATTTTACCCCAATTTCCTTATTGCATTTTTATCGGGAATATTTTCATTTTATTGCTATAAAGGTCTCTCCCACTCGTTGGTTTAATTTGTGCGTAAACCAGCTTTGCGAACTCGATAATGATACTGAAACTGAAACAAGCTGTAAGATATTCACCGCTTACGCTCAGGAATGCTCTGACGCAGGGGCAATTATCGAATGGCGGACTAGCACACGTTGTCGTAAGTAATTCTATTTATAAGATAATTAATTTTTTTTTATTTTACAGTCATACAATTATTTTGCAGTATTTATTGAAAGTCATATGCTTTGATTTAGGCATATGTTTTTGTATATTTATGTATGTGTGTATAGGTGTGCAGGTGTCTGTGTGTGTATGTGTGTATGTATATATATATGTATGTGTATATATATGTATATATGTATGTGTGTATGTATGTGTATATATGTATGTGCGCGTGTGTGTATGTATGTGTATATATGTATATGTATTTGTGGGTATATTTTATATGGATGTATATACGTTTATTGTGTATGCATGTATATATAGATGCATATAATGGGATGTGTATGTGTATATATATATATATATATATATATATATATATATATATTGTGTGGGTGTTTATGTGTGGGTATGTTTATGTTGTGTATTTAAGTGTTTATATGTATGTATATGTGTACATGTATATATATATGTGTATATATGTATACATGTGTGCATATATGTATGTGTATGTGTAAGTGCATGAATTGTATATGTGTTTACTTGTGTGTTCGTATAGATGTGCATATTTGCATATGTTTTTTACATGTATATGCCAAGGGGACAGACACACACACATATATATTATGATGTATTTTATAATTATGAAGATGAATTAGATATATTGAATTTAAGGTTGTTTTTTATATATTCTATTATTTTTCGCTCCTTTATTATATATGATGACGATTGTTATTATATTGACGTAAATTAGATGATGACGATATAAATTTTGATTTAATTTCAATGTATTTCACTGCTGTCATTTTGTACTCCCCTCACACCCGTTCATTGTGTTGACACGTTGCCTCTCCTTTTTCTTTTCACCCACTCCAATCTTCAATCTCCAGAAAAATTTTCCTGGGTCAAGTAATTTAAACTTTACTTCCTGTTCTTTTGTGATTTATTTTTAAAATAATTTTTAACATATTGTCTGGATAAATTTAAACCATTTTCTAATTTCGGTCTGATGAGGAAGGTACCTGCTGAAATAAATTTATTATCGGATTTTTCGATGATGTGTTAAGTTATTTTTCGATGACGTATATCATATTGATCTGTATACAATACATTGAGCTCTCTTCATAGATCTATCTTTTTAATATTTTACATTAAAAAAGGCCTACTTGGATTATCGTTTCCACTTACCTATTTCATCTTATATATAAAGTACAGTGTATGTGTTTGTGCGTGTGTGTATCCAAGCAACTATCCGATTTCAATGATTCATAGCTCATTCAAAAGCTCTAGAAAAGTTACGCACAGGGAACGATTTTAGTTGAAGATTCAAGATTGCCAGATTATGTGAAATTAAAATATATATTAATATATTATACTAGCCATGATCGTTGCTTTCATGGTTCAATGGGAGTAACTCTTATTTTCCTTTTGTATCCAAAATTGCAGCGCACGTTTCATTATAAACTAGCTTAAAAGCAACCTTATCGGGCAGCATTTAAGCTAACTCCTGTGGAGGGCTTTGTTTGGCCATCATCACAATAGCTAGGGAGGAATAGATGCGATAGGCATCAATAAATTACAGAAGAACTCAAAATTTATCGCTGCATTTATTATTGAATTAATGTTTAGGCTTACCTTTTAAAAGTTCAACGATAATTCTTCTGCTGCCACTTAATTTAAAGACGCTTTGATGTACGTAGATTCTTATTTTTATTTCATGGCTGACAGAAGAGTGGACAATTTATAAGATAAAATTAATATAGTGTAAATATGGGAAAATAGAATTAGTTATGCGTTCAACATTTGAAGAATTAAAGAAACGTAATAGCTAATTAAGTAAAACCTACAATATGGAATCTATATGAATAAATGCGAAATTGGAGCTCAATTCCTCCATGAATTCTTAGATTATAAGCCCCACTCTAATTTATAGCAATTTACAATAAAAAACAAAAAAAAATCAATATCTGTATTATATATTATCTACTTCTAGGCAGTATCACTCTTCAGGTTTAACTAATTTGCATATTGATTTTAAAATAAAGTTTATTTTATTAATTAACTGTCCATTACTGTTCTTTTATTCGAGGATTATTTTGATTTTCATAGAAAAAATCGTTCTGTTTAGGAATATCGTCTTATATAGTGCAGAAAAATGTTTGAAATTTACATCTTACTTGGTCTTCGACAAGTTGGCATCTATTTGTAAATCTTTCTTTGACTATAACAAGTCAATTTATGAATGAAATGTTCATTTAAATTTTTTGTTTCAAAGATTTCAAGTAGTGAATATATCTTACTTTGCGAAGCGATAGCGAGCAGGTGAAGCCAGCTAGTATTATCTCTCTCTCTCTCTCTCTCTCTCTCTCTCCATATATATATATATATATATATATATATATATATATATATATATATATATCAGGAAATGGATCAAATGCGAAAGATTTTTAATTTTATTTGGTTAAACGTTATTTTTTAAATGTATACCCATATTTGAGTAGATGCTCTGTTTTAATTTATTTATTAAATAGTATATTTATTTATTTACATCTAACGGAGGACGCATAGTTTTCTAACAAGATTTCTCGAATATTGAGGTTGGTAGATGTAAATAAATTTAAAACAGAGCATTTACACAAATATGACTATCCATTTTAAAAAATAACGTTTAAACACACACACACACACACACACACACACACACACACACACACACACACACACACACACATATATATATATATATATATATATATATATATATATGCATGTATATCGAGGATGTATCCCAAAATGATTTTAATAATCGATATAGAACGGGAGCAAACATATTTATTCTACATGAGGGGGAATAAAATAATAAAGGACTGACTGTGGAAAAGGTACGCCTTTCATTAACAACAGAGTTCGCGTCCGAATGTTTAGAGCCCTTCTCGTTAGGTTTGTAACCCTGCGGATAGACGAAGGAAAAGAAAACGTTTCATCTTGAAGGCGTGGGTTTTTAAAACCCCAGTCAGCTGCTGGTGCTACAACGTATATTAATTGCAGCCAGTCCTACTGCTATCATGGCTGAACTCATTACAATGAAATTCATTTTTGCAATTAAGGAATCAAGAGTTAGAATAAGGGATTTTTTAGTTATTTAGAGTGGTAATAAAATTATAATTATTAATATCTATAAGGACGTCAAAGCAAGTTATTTTTAAAATTAATATTAGGACTGCTAGGCAAGTTTTTTTTTTAAATCAATATTTAATTTTATGTAAAGTATGAAAATAGAATTAAGTGTACGTATTTATTTGGGATTTTAAATATCATTAATATCTTTACTTAAAATAAAGATATCATCAGTGTATCGACATATATTATGGGTTTCGTCATTTTGTTCAATATTTTATTTTCTATGTGAATCATATAATAGTTTGATAACGAAGTACGCAAAAGACTATGAATAAATGCTGCCAAGGTGATCATAAAATGGAAATTCTGTACAATTGATCTTTAACAAGAACTAACATGAATATGAACTAATATATATATATATATATATATATATATATATATATATATATATATATATATATATATATATATATATATATATATATCATCCTTAGGGTGCCGTACAAACATGCACAAACCAAAACACAGCAGCCGTTCTACAGAATGCATAACCCAATTAGACATCCCAGACCACCCAGATTAGTCCCTAGTAGACAATCAACAGAAAACACACTCAACCTTAAAAAAAAAACGGAATAAGCATCCCTAATAGGAGACATGATGCAAGCTTTCGAGCTTTTACGAAAGAACTTCGCCATGCTTGCAAATTCAAACTTGACCCATACGGGCGAGTTATAAATTTAAGTAACAATAAATTTTCACTCAACACATTCAGGCTATTAAATAAAGGACTAAGCTTTTGCCCTAGTCCCCCAAGGTTTGATAAAGACACCTTAGCAAAGGACCTGAAATCCTTCTTCAGAAGAATACGACTAAAAGCCCACTACGGGGACAATGATCACACACCTTCCATACTTGATACATTAAAAGAGAAGGATACTACATACACCCCACAAAACACAGACATTACTATACAGACATTTGAAATAGCCGTAGCAAATGACATAAAGAAAACAATAGCACCTAAACTGCCACATAACAATATTACTGAAGGGGAACGTATAGCCCTTGACACGCTGATACATAGAGATGACCTAGTCATAACACAGGCTGAAAAAGGGGGTGCCACAGTGATCTGGGGAATCAAAGAATACATTAAAGAGGCCAACAAACAGCTAGCCGACAAAGAAACTTATAAAAGCTTACCTAAATATCCCCTTCCCGAATACCAAAAAGAATTAACTAGCTTACTAAACATAATGCTTCGCAACAATCTAATCGACAAGGAAACATGTACAACACTTACACACACAAACATTGCACCTGCTCGTTTCTATCTCCTTCCTAAAATACACAAAAGCAACAACCCAGGAAGACCGGTCATTTCATCATTCAACTGCCACACGACCAAAATTTCCAAATACGTAGATCATTACATACAACCCCTAGCTAAGGAAGTAAAATCCTACATCAGAGACACAACAGATCGACTAAACAAAATTAATCACATACAAACAGTTCCAGAGAAAGCTATTCTAGTGACTATGGACGTAATGACCGTACGTCCATAGTCAAACATTAAACACATCGAAGGGCTAACCGCCCTTCAGGAAGCACTTACTAAAAGAAGAAAATAAAGACCCCCTCCTCTTATCATAAAACTCATGGAACATATTCTTCCATTGAATACTTTCAACTTCAATGGAGCACACTACCTTCAAGTAAGAGGTTGTGTCATGGGCACCATTGCAGCTCCGTCATATGCTACAATACTCATGGGAAAATTCGAGGAGACCCATATCTACCCCCTCATTGGTAGCGACTGCGTATTCTATGCAAGATATATCGATGATATATTCTTTGTATACACGGACAGTGACGACAAATTTCTCCAATTCCCCATGACCCTAAACACAGTGCACGACTCAATTTAGTTTGACTATGAAAAATCCACAACATCGGTAACATTTTTAGACGCCCGCATTTACAGGAAACTACAAACGACACTACACACTAAAATCACCGACACCCACAACTACACTTTAAGTCTTCCCACCCTAAACACCTCAAAGAGAACCTTCCCTATTCACAAGCACTTAGACTCAGAAGCATATGTTCCAACAATGAAGAATTAAACAAACACATTGAAAATCTGGAGCATCAATACACATGTGGCTATAAACAACACCTAATCAGGGAACAAATAAATAAAGCAATTTCCACACCTAGAGAAGACACCCTAATGTACAAGATTAAAAATAAATCTAGCCGCATTCCTCTAGTAACCACTTTCAACCCCACTCTGCCTCCACTATCCCAAATAATCAAAAGTCGCTGGGAAATACTACATCTTAAACTAGACCTAAAAAAATTGTTTAAGAAACCCGGCCTTCTAGCATATCGTAGACCTAAGAACCTAAAAGAAATCACAGGTAGTAACCACATTTCAGGGGACAAGGTAATCCGTAATAAACTAACAACAAAAGACAACAAGATTTTCCCAACCATGTAACAACAAAAGAAGTTTATGCTGCAACCACATTAGACACACGAATTCATTCACTAGTTCAGTCACTAAATCTACTTTCAAAATCTACCACGATTCTAACTGTCGAAATCATAACATAATTTACCTCCTAGAATGCACACTATTCCAGAAACAATATGTAGGAAAATCTGAATGGCCCTTTCACTACAGAATTAATAATTATCGCAATCGAATTAAGTCGACTCCCCATGAAAAATTATTACCTGTAGAACAACATTTCCGCATAGAAAAACACGATTTCAAAACCAATGCCAAATTCACAATAATTGAGAGAATAGAAAAGTTCAGAGCAGATAACATTAGAAAGATTTTAGAGTTCCATGAAAATAAGTGGATACAACGTTTAAAAACACACTATCCAGCCGGGCTAAACCATAAACTTAACAATATAGATAGTATTAATATATAACCCTACAAATCAAAACCTACCCACATTTCTCACCCACACAAGACAGACATGCTTACGGAGGTGTTGAGGCCTCACACTTATACACACACCCACACGAATAGACACACTTACACACATCATACTCACTCACTCCCTAATGGGCCAAATGATAACACACACCCACAGCAATATACACGCTTACACATATCATACTCACTCACTTCCTAAAAACCAAATAACACACACACACACACACACACACACACACACACACACACACACACACACACACACACACACACACACACACACACACAAATTTAACAGAGACACATCCACTCTCCAGGAACCAATAAAATTGTCAAACTGACCAAGGGAATCCAGAGCAGCATGGATCCATCCAGCTCTTATCTGAAATAACAACTTAAAAGAGACTGTTTAACCAACACAAGGAATGTTAAAAAATTCATAATAAAAAGATAAAAAAATAAAAAACAAATAAAAACTACAGACAAAAGTTCATTTTCTCCATCAAGACATTCATTTCTGTAGTTCACTGCTACCAGCTAGCAGAAATATTTTTTTCTCCTGATGATGGCCATGTTGGCCGAAACTAGTCGAGGAATCTTAATGAAATAATAATAATAAAAACGAAAGAATATTAATCTACAACCCAGATTTTAATTTTTTTAATAATTTTTATTGTTCAATATATATATATATATATATATATATATATATATATATATATATAGGTATGGTTTTCAGTTTCTTTCAGGTCGTAATAATTATAAGCACTGAATCTGAATATCAACTGAGTTTGAGGTATCTATCTATCTATCTAGAGAGAGAGAGAGAGAGAGATAGAGAGAGAAAGATAATGAGAGCGAGATAGATGTGTATCAAACTCAGCTCTCTGTCAGTCTGTTTCTCTCTCTCTCTCTCTCTATATATATATATATATATGAATTTCTTAAATATTATTGAAAAGAACTGAGAATAAAACTACTTAAAATGGGCTTATTAATTTTTGTCTTGATAATTCTTCTGTACACAATCCCTTTTCAGCAAATGAAAACCTAATATGTTTCATTCATCATTATTTATTCAGTTAGCGCATTTTGGGTTGCTGTAGTCATCTCACAATTTTGGTTCACGGTGACATTCAAGGCAGATTCCTGTTACCCTGTCTCCCCTCTCAGAAGTTATAGAGAAAGGACCTACAAGGTAGCAAGTGGTTTGAATTAAGAATTTTCCTTCTCCTAAACTGGTTGCCAACCAAGGCTACAGAGCCCAGTCTGTCCTATTATTTACCATTAGCTGGAAGGAAGAGATGGATTCGTGCCTTTACCAAGGATATTACCACTTAAATGAATGCAAAGAAGTCAAGTGGAATTCGAACTCAGCTATCCGATTCTTTAAGCCGCTAGTCATTACTCAACCGTTCCCACTAAATATGTTTAGTGTAGCTAATAATTCTTTATGGTTTTCGGGACGTGATATTTGCGCGCAACACAATTTTACACTGGCAACGCAGCACATGGGAAATTTAGCGTCAGAAATATTTGAGGATGGACACAAAATGTTTGCATACCATGTTATGTATGAAAGGCATAATTAAAAGTTAATACAAACACATACATATATTTTGTACAATATTTACTCAAATTAGTGTAATATGGCACAGAATCGGAGGAGGTAAAATAATAAGTGTTTTGCGTCCATCTTCTAAATGTTTGTACGACATTTTATGATTTGTTGACATCTTATGAATCGTAAATGAAAAAGAATATATGAAGCAATTGCCTTGTTACCATTAAGATTAGTTGTCAGGCTTCCTAGTCAATGTAATACCTGCTTTCTAGCTTTAATAAAGTCGATTTCGCGTTTAACCTGTTACAAAAAACTCTTGTTAAAAAATGTCGCCACTTATTGTGACTGGCTCAAAACTATTCGCTGTTTCATCTAACGTTTGTCTAACGTAAACGTTTTCGGATAGTCGTAATGATTGAAATAATTCTTTTTAGTAATGTTAGCAAATGTCATAACTGCGTCCTTTTGCCATTTGATTGCAGATGTGACATATAACAGTAGTTTGTTAAATATCAAAAAATAATTATTTCCGTCTTAGGGACATTATTTGCCCTTATTTCATAGACAATAATTCATTTAATTAGATTAAGTTTTATTTAAATTGTTGAACTTGTTTGGCATTAGAAATTAAATAATAGCCATCAAAATCGAATTTTAATGCACTAAAACATTAATTACCACCCAGTATTTGCGTCGGGTAAAGAGAAAGGTGCAAAATTGGAAGGAGACTGAACATCCGTGGGGCAATGGTTGTTGACGATTACATTTTGTGCAATTAAAAATTTAATTTTTCAAGTGCCAGAACGGTTCCACTGAAACCTTCTTAATTATAAGATATTAACATAGCTAAGCCACTTTAGATTTTAAAAAGAAAAAGAAATTCCTTTGTGTTTCGGTAAGACTTTGAACTGAAATTAGATCCCGAGATCTAATGAAATCTTATCTTAATTCATTCTTAAGTTTCGTAAAATATAATGTTTTCCTTAATTTTTTCATTTAAAAAATTGAATGAATTAAAAAATTCTTGATTATTTTTACAGCAATAACCTGTCCAAATGGTTTTGTATACACTGAATGTGCGCCTAGCTGCAGTAGAACTTGCCAAAACCTGTACAATGTTCAACCAGATACTTGCTATAACCAATGCTCACCAGGTTGCCAATGTGCACAAGGTACCATCCTTGACAACAATGTATGTGTACGACCAGAGAACTGTACTTGTACGTATCAAGATAAGCGGTATAATGCACAAGATGTTGTCAAAGTCAACTGCAATCATTGGTGAGTGGCAAACGAAAAATGTCCTTTCACTGGAAAGTTTAATCCAACTTTATACTTCCTAATTTATACAGTTTTGATTTGCGAATGAAATACCTGATATAAGACAGAATCTTGAACAATATATGCGCATGTGTATACGTGTACGCACAAGTAAGGGGAAATCTTTGTTCTTTTCTCACATATGCAAGCTTATTTTTTATATAAAATGTGTTACTTGGCATACTGGTGTTCAAATTACTTGTAAGTAATGCAACGAAACTGAAAAGAAAATTGATAATTTCCCCTCGACAATAAATTGTTAAAGGGAAAGTTGGAATATCTGTATTCTCTGTTAGGATCCTATTTCAATTTTAAGGATGCGAGGGGAAAAGTTATATTTACTCTAATGAACAAATTTAAATTGCATTTAATTATATTATAAATTGAAGTGTATGAGATGAAACAAAGCTATATATATATATATATAAGATCTTCGTATAAATAATGTCGAAATTTAGGACCATAAAATATCATAATTTGAAAAACAAAAGAAAATGCTAAAATAGTTAATAATAAGATCGTGCAAAATCTGAAGGATAAAATTTATAGAATTTTTCCGAACACAACTCTACAATATTTTCAAATCCTATATATATGGAAACGTACATTAGCGTGATGAGGGCCCACACGTTTGCAAATGATCAAATCGGGTCTCTTCTCTCCCAAAGAAATGTTTTAATACTAAGAATGAATATCCGCTATTATCGTAAAATTAATTGGCAACAACTCAAAGTTGACCACGCAAACGCAATCCCACCAAAAATTGACGAAATGTGTTTTGGAATTCCACTTGAATGATATTTTAGCTTGCTCGACTCCATTAAACCGATAGGTACATATTTTTACATATTCATTTTAATAACTAGTATCTAATTTCTCCAAAAAATAAGATGATATCAGGGTGCAGAGAAGTGCACATGTGTAGTATTGCTTCTAAATCATGGGAAACACATTTTTCAAGTTTAGATACCTTTCCAAGTTGTCGCGGATGGCAAGAACCGTTGAATAACTTGTATTCAGTTTTTGAGCTTATTCTTAAATCATAAAATCTAATTCAGACATCAAGCAAGTCATCGTTAAACTTAACAGAAAACATCTCAAAAACAATTAATTTTTCCGGTTATTTCTGCAGCATTATTGCTTTTTCTAAACTCATAGATCATTACATATCTTATGTGATACGTAGACGCGCCTATCTTTTGCAGGGTCAAGTTTATAAGTTTGTTGAATCGTACTGTGATGATGTAACTTACTTGTATGAAACTAGACGAGCACAAACGAGCATGTATTGTTAGTAGAACAGCAAAAATACCATTAAAGCTATCATTATCACATAATTATTGGATAATTTGATGGAAAGAAAAAGAATGACTTTTCCTGGTTTTTGAAGTGTATGCTTTAAAATGTATGAAAAGTTGCAAGACAGAAATTTAATAAGGTGATATTTGTATTATTTTTTTTATAGTAAATGCGAAAAAGGCCGATGGCAATGCACAGAAAATAAATGTGCGGCTACGTGCCGAATTCTTTCACGAGCCTACATCAATACATTTGATGGAGAAGATTACAACTTCGAACCAGCAGCATGCCAGTACACCTTGGTTCAGGTATGTGTGTTTTAGTCAAAAATATTTCATTTCAAATTGAATTTCATTAGCAAAAAGTATTTCATTGCATCTGTTTTCTGGTTAAAATGTAACAGAGAGAGGCACACACACACACACACACACACACACACACACACACACACACACACACACACACACACACACACACACACATATATATGAATGCATACACGCAAATATAACTTTTATTGACTGGAAATGGAAATAGTGTGTATATATCAAAGTACAATTTGAGTTAAGATGTTTGTTTACCGATGAGAAACACGATCTCAGGGCAGGAGGCGATGTTTTAAACCTGAGTCACTAGTAAACAATGGGGATGGGTGAGATACTTGGTTTTGTTTAATAGTATTTGTTTTGATGAAAAGGTTGAATCAATGTTTAGATATCCAAAAGTATAATTTTAGTGAAGCGAGAAGAACTCGTGATTGAGATAAGGTAAATAATTGAAGTGAATCTAGGTAGCAAAATTAGATCAGAGCAATTTTGTTTTCGGATGGGAAATCTGATCTCGCCCATTTGGAATTGGGTCATTACAAAGACAATGAAAAGGATCGGAGTAATTTTTATCAGTTAAAATGGTTTTGGGCTGTAGGAAGCACTCATGATAATCGCGTGCCGGGCCGAGGGTCAATTGTGATCAGCTGATCCTTTTCATATATTAACTCGAGATTTTTGCTAATAAGAGAGAGTCGGGGGAAAGAGACTGTCATCGAGAAACTGTCGTCGCAGTGAGTTGAGAGATCTGCGGGAGAATTTTGGAGGAGAGAAAGAAGACTGCCCCCTGTTCTAAGAAGTCTGTATGAGACTGGACTATTAGTCATAAACCTACCCCAGGCGATTCAATACGCGTTTATCACACACAAACCCTCTCTCTGTTGGGAATTCGCTGGATGCATTTTGTCTTTTTTTTTTTCATTTATGTTAAATGTTTTTATTCTCCCTGTAACCTCTGTTCTGATGTTAATTTCTTATGTAAACGACGTCAATATTTCTCCCATTGTTGTCCGGCTTCTGCAGATATTATTTCTTGTTTTATTTTGTCACAATCTAATCTTCCTAGCGCCAACTCTCACAGCCGTGTCCACATCCCCAGTCGACCGTGAACGTATGGACAACACCCCGCTTACTGGATCTAAAAACTAACACAGCGTGGGCAGCGAGCGGGACTTGACCAGTTCGACCGGTCGAAATAATCTACGGGTACTCAGGGAGCCTACGGCCAGTTACCCCTAAGTTCGGTTCGGACCGAGTGGACACCTCAACCCAAAGAAGAAGACGCCGGAGGTTGAGGGGCTGGGAACGAAGTGTTAGAAAACAAGGAAATAAAAATATAGTTACACAAAAATAAAATATCGAATGGATTTTACTTTATAGTGAAATAGTGACAAACGGGAAAGAGAGGGTTTAAAAATAGGCATGACAAGCATCAAGACTGTAGTTTCAACCCAAATATACAGGGTGCGATGGATAAATTGTTGCCTAAATTACACAAAAGTGAAAATAACACTGACATCTCATTTTAACAGATATATTTACCAAAATTATACAAAAATATTTTGAAATGCTAAAGAGCAAATTTATTCAATAAAATTGTCATTGGCTTCAAACACGACCTCCAAACGATTTCAGAATCTCCTGCAACTCTTTTGGACGGTCTCCTTGTTTAATTTGTGAATGCTGACATAATTCTTGCCTTCATCATTGGTATTACAAAGAGTTTTGTTGGTCTCTCACTCAACTGTGCCTCACACATAATAATCAAGGGGGTTGCAGTCTGGGAAGTTAGGTGGTCAGATGTAAGGGGTGATGTGGTCGCAGAAATTGTCTGGCAGCCATGGCTGGGTTCCCCTGCTTGTGTTGCATGGTGCAGGTCGTATTGCCAGACATAGGATCTTCCAGCAGCCACCCTCTTGACCTAGGGCAGCATTACCTCCTCAAGACACTTTATGTAGGCCTCCGTGTTGAGTCTGAGGCCATCAACAACAAATTTGGGAATTCTTATCTCATGAGAATGATCAAACTGAGTTTTCTGAGCTGCCGTACTTTTGTAATCACGATTAGATTTATCCTATCCGAACTTTCTGCACTGTTCTCAGATTGACACCCAAACACTCTGAAATGTTCGTATTGGAGCTTCTGGCGCGAATGCCAAACAGAACAGCATGCCATTTCCAAATTTCTGGCGGAGTTAATTACATTATATTACTCTTTTTCTTATAGACGGTGCTTAACTGACCCTATTATACTGTGCAGTAGACAAAATCAAAAACAAACAACGTACATGCGCGAAATTAAAAATAAGATGGCGACAATTTACCAATCGCACCCTGTTTGTGGTAAAAGTAAAATGTAGCGAAATTGAAGACGATTCAATTGATCTGGGAAAAATAAAAAGCGCACTTTTAAAACTATTCTGAAATGTCACCCATCACAATAGACAAAGTGTATTGAATTGATTAAATGTTGATCTGTCATAGTTCTGGTGAACATTAATAATAATATGGATATTATATGTACAAAGTGATACTAACTGTTTTTGTACTGTGAACACTATCTAATTATTGCAATTAGGATTCAATTGATATAATTGATTTAATGAAAAACGCTTCTAATAACTTCATATCACTGAAAAATAATAATAATCGCTATTGTTTTTTAACCAGTCTGTCTAGATATCTATAGTGCAGCTCCCTAAAAGAATTTGTCTCTACTACTACAAGTTACTTTTCAATCCATGGATTCATTAATGATTGTATTGGACGGAAAATAAGATTTACTTACGATATTCGATGGTTTCAAATAAGTTTCAAGCTCTGTTCCCCACAAAAATCAATACAAATTTAGCTGCCGATTTTTTAAATTGTTTTTTCTTTCACACCCAAGATAAGCAAACTATAAGAGATTTGATGGCAGAATCGAGCAAAGACGAAAAATAAAACACGAATATTCTCGCTTGTAAAATTGCGTTTTAACGAAGTTCATGAAAATAAGAATATCTCTTAGTTTTTCAATGACTATAAATTTTGCAAATGTATAAGCAATTATTTAAAATTGTATATATTTTTCATGCATGATGTAAATATATTTGGTTGTTTGTTTTTAAATTATAAATCTCCAATATAGAATTTCCATAGATCCTGCGAATGATAATCGTAATGGAAAGATAAGTAAGGAAAATAAGCATGTTATAATATATATCACTTCATTCTGCTTATCAATATTGTTTTAATTTATTCCTAAAAACTGACAATACATTTCGTCCTTATTGTCAATGTACAAAATGTAGATTGTCAAATTTACTAAAACACATTTTAAATTTATCAATAGTTTGTTTATTCTATTTAAATCGATTTTTCCTAAAACCATCAAATTTAGTGTTCTTCGAAGAGAAAATAACTGAAGTTAAATGCTGGAAATGGGAAAGTGGTGCAGTAGTGGCTAATGTTTTAAAAAGCATGAGCTTTGCTTACATATATACACTGAGTTTAAATGTAGTCTATGCTAATGATTATTGTTTCATTTTGCTTTCATCTTCAAAAGTGGTTGTCACTCTTATATAGAATCATTAGGATGAATACAATTTTGGTTGTATTTGCTTAATAAAATCTACCTCTTCTCTCACGGATTAAATAAATAGCTAATAATAAAACAAAACAAGATACTTGCTGCATTGTAAGAAATATATAAAAGAGGCTGGCTAAAGGAAGGAGACTTAAAAGCTACAAACGTAGAATTGCCCAATACACGCAAAACCATGAAAATAAATTTTATAAAGACATAAGTGGAGAAGGGAGACAAAATATAAAATAAAAATGCTACAGGTGCAAATAGCTTCTTGAATTAATTTAAAAAAATCTTTTTGAATATCGAAAGAAACACAGGGAAGCATCATGATAAACGAAAATTATAAATGTTCTCCTGGACATAGAAAAGAGCATGCGGTTGAATAGAATTACCTTGACTAGAACTTGGAAAGCACCAAACTCTAATGGTAATCCTGGATATTAGTTTAACGGGTATATAAAACTATACGAGAGAATTACCCAGCAACTTCAAAATTATATGAAGGGAGGTGAAGTTACTGAAGGAATCACAATAGGTATTCAAAATACTCCGAAAATGAACCCATTTACAAACCGATCAAATGCCTACTGTCCATGTGGAAGATTTTTTTCTACACAAATGGCAAAGAAATGATGTAACGTCTCCATGGAAACAGAAGGGTCATACTAGAAGAACAGAAAAATATAGAAGAGGTCCTAAACGACCTGCTTGATACGAATCATGAAAGAAGAAAGGTCACTCCAATGGGAAGGAATGACTATAAAAAAGGAATTAATTGAAAGAAAAAAGGTTCATTTTGCTGATATTTTGTTACATTCATTTGTTATTAATAATCCATTATTAATTACCTGCTAGCATTTTTCTCCTTTTCAGCCTATTGTACAACAAAACGATGAGAGAGCAAACCTCAAGATCATGTTGACCTATGGAGCATGTACAGCTGGATGGAAAACTAATTTTAATTGCATTTTGGGATTGACCATCATTGCGCACGGTGTGACAGTTCAAATTAATGGCAAGCAAGTGAGTGTTAATGGAGAAATTAACCCTGACTTACCTTACCGGTCCCGCTACATCTACATTAAAAGAGCCACGTTGCAATTCACCATGATTGAGGGATTTGGTTTCCGAGTACTTTTCAACCCTAACCATCAATTTTACCTAAAACTCTACCCTTTCTTTGAAAATAAGGTACGTGAATTCTTTCAATTTGTGAATTTTAAAAATGTTTCATTGGTAATATTTCTTAGCATTCCTTGTGGTATTATGCACGTGTAGAGTTTTTTTAAAGAAAAAGCTTATGACTTGTGTTTGTAAAAAGAGTTTCTCCTGCTAATGACGAGTAGTGACTCTGAAGACAACAATGTGTTCAACGGATTTATTATCAGGTAAGACTGACGCCAAAGAAGAATACTTACAAAACAATATAATAAATACTTTACCGCAAAGGAAATAATAAAAAAGAAGCTGTCAGATAGAACATTGCAAGGATAACAAAATACATATCATTAAGGCTTGCAGTCAGATCATGAGCGTCCATTGGATAAAGCAACACAACTGAGACACTGAATGCAAGTAAATATTTCTCCGAATCACTTATGACAACCGAAAATTAGTGTCTACTTCTTGTACTTTTGTCAACAAATGTATGTTGCACTAGTGGAACGAGAGTAAGTGGATAGTAGGAACACAAAGATCAGGGTGGTGCTAATTGAATAATATGCCTTTTTGCGGTAACTTATTGACGGGTAGCGATTGCAGTAAAATATTTAAAGGTGAATGCAGATTGACTTTGCATTTTAGTGACAGGAAGTATTTTTGCTAATGTTTTATAGTTATCGGAAAATTCTGTTAAATTCGGAGTTACTAATATTTTAAGCCTTTGTTTAGGCGGGTAATGTAATGTTGATGATTGCAGTGGAAGTTTGGTGAAAAGTAAAGAGCATATATGTCAAGACTGTAAGTGTCGGCTGGCAGAGAGATCCGTGTGTTTGTATCATTCACTGTCTGGTGTGGATTTTGAAATTCTTTCTCTGTTGGATCTCAAATCCAGCTCAGCACTGCGAAAATGATTTGTAAGAAAATAGATGATTTCTTCTGTTTTGAGATTTAGTTGTTCGGATCGACGGTGCAATAAAACTCATGGGAGGAACTCAGTTGGCTTCTGAAGAGCTCTTGAAATTCCCGAAAGTGTTTCTATTGATTTGTACAACCGAATACATCTAGGAATGTTGTAATAAGTTTTAGCTTATTTCTTCAACTATATTTTTCCTTGGCGTAAAATGCTTTGCTCGTATAGACACTGGTAGTTTCGTTCGCTTTACGCCTTCATAGAAAAAAAGGGAAAAATTAAGACATACTCATTACTCATTATAATTATTTGTTGACAATTTTATTAACTATTAACGTCAAAATATTTCATTGCACCCAACAAGATCTTTTTAAGTATTTTCGTACGAAAATTTACTAACAGAAAAATAAACTATAAAAAATTCCTAAAGAAATTATTGAATTGATTGTTAATTTACTTTTACTTTTTAAAATTCCGTTTCATTACTAATATCATAAAATATTTGTGACACCACCAAATATCATGTATACTTTAACATGAAAACCCTGCCCCCAGAATAAAAAAAATAACAAAAATGCGGAATTATCCGAGTTTTATGAAACTTTCAGCACATTAATCATTAATGAATTAATTATGTTTTTATTGAAATGGTTATTAAAAAAACTTTGTGGAAATATTTTTCAGGTCACTTAAAAGCCTTTATCTTATTCTATGGTGTCAAAGTGTTTTTTTCACCTTTACTGTATTTTTAACATAATGACATCAAAAACAGACAAAAATACTAGCAGTTTATTTTCCATAATCTTTGGTGGCCACGAAAACGGCCGTAAACGGACATAATTCAGAATTATTTTTATTTTTGTTTTTTATAATCTGTAGAAAAAAATTAAACAGTAGTAAAATGAAAGAAAATATTATTTAAAAAATATTCACACACAAAAATTACATTAAACTTTTTCGATTCTTCAAACACATCTTTTCAAGTTTATCAGAAAATATCGAAAAATATGCATCAGCTAAAAAGTGCGTACTCTAAATTCCAAGGAAAGCAAACATCTTTTTTTAATAAAATTTATTTTTTCACTTTGAAAGATTTCTGAATTTAAGTTATACTTTTCCTTGTGCTTCCAGGGCGGAATTCAAGTCACTGCAGAGTCGTAACAATATTATGTATTGTTATTGTCTTTTTTGTGACTTTGTCTCTTTTTGTAACATTTTTAACGGCTCTTTGTCACCCTTAGCACTTATTCTGCACTGACAAATGTGTTTGTCACATATATATGCTTTGCCTAAAAATGCTCTTTTGCTCTATCACATTCAGGATATCGTATTGAGATACTAAATACAACTTGTCAATTTAAAAATTTTGTGTGTGGTGGTAGTGGGGGCGTGTGCAAAAACACCAATAACAAAACAATGTGTGGTTGACGATATCAATAACAAGGGAAGCGTACCAATAACAAAGCAATTTTTTCTTAATGAAATGACTAAAAAGGAAATACTTTTCTGTTTAGATTCAAGGTCTTTGTGGAAAATTTAACTACAGACGGGACGATGAACTTCAAGGACTATATGGCATTTCAGAATCTGTGAAAGAGTTTATTGAAAATTTTAAAGATAAAACCTGCACAGACAAATCACGTGATGTTGGCGATATTCATTCAGAACATTATTATGTAAGTTTAAATTAGTTTATATTATTTACAAAGCATAAACTTTATTTAAATAAGAACTTCTGTCAAACAATCTATCCTCATCACCATCATCATCATTATCTTTTGCTTTTTGTTCATTACACTGTTTGAGGGCTCATTACCCGAGACCTGGGGTAAGGCAAGTTAATAAATATATTCATTCTGTTGGCCCAAATTCTGACGTTAAGTGTTACTCAATATGTACTGCATTTATATTTTTTATATTGATAATATTCTCCTGGAAACATTAATAATCTCCTGTCATACTCTGTTAACATTCTATAATACATATATTTTTAACTGATGGCTGTGATGTATATTATTATTATTATTATTATTATTATTATTATTATTATTATTGTTGTTGTTGTTGTTGTTGTTGTTCATTGTGGTGATACGAATAAAATAATAAAATGTTTTGTTTTCAAAAATGCGTGTGAACGCTTGTTTTCGTCATAATATCGCCCCACCAGCCTCTTTAATGTCATCATCAACCTTTTTGAAGCGATTATCAACAAGAACGTTGTTGATCACCTGAACAGAAACAACTCCATGGGCGACAAACAATATGGTTTTTGCTTCTCTAGGTCCACTTCTGTGTCTTCTTAACTATAATCACTCATAGAATCAGTTAAACGCTTGAGAGCGATCTGCCTTTGAAAAGGTGTGGGATGGGAAGTTGTCATGCCAACTATGAAATCTCTCGAAGCGTTTTCTCAGTTATCAAGTCTTATTATATCATCTATGAAGGTCTTTTTATTATATCATATATGGTATTTGTTAGTGTCCAGTCCTTTGAAGCGCTGACGTCCCAAAGGACAATGTCTGTTTTACTATCTATCTACTTTATATTAATGATCTGCATAAGAGCATTCTCAGATCTTTAGTAAATACATATGCCAACAATACCACGGTTTATGTGTATACCTCTAGAACTGGGTGACTAGAGTCTGTCAGTTGATCTCTCCGATGACATACCTCACACAGTTCAATGGGGCAAAGGCTGGCTTATATCATTCAATACCTTCTAAACAAAGCTAGTAACGTTTCATCACCACCAAGCAGACCCTATATTTAAACAAGTCCTGATGAGCGGCCTTATTTTCAATGACGCCTCTTACCCCGATCATCTATTGGGTCTAAAGCTCATTCCAGACCTCAACTGGAACTCCCGTACAGACAAATCACATGATGTTGTCATGCTAGTACCATCGCTAAAGATGTTTGAAGAATGGTTGGTTCCAGCAAATACCTAACTCACACTTCCTTGCTCTATCTATGCTGTTGTCATAACTATGCTGGTGCTGTCCAGTCCTCACTTGTCTAGTCATGACACAGTTCGAAAGCGATTATATGGCCTTGTGGGTGATTATTTGTTACCTTGCACTCCTTATTACACAGAAGAAACGTTGCTAGCCTTTCACGACTCTGTTGCTATTACCATGACAAATGTTCAAACAAGCTACATTCCTAAGTTACACCAGTTCAAACCTTTACAGTTATGATCCGCCATGCTACGTGCATGACATCAAATAATCCTCATTCTTTCATATTCTTTTTAGTAAGGAGTCTAGTTCCACTCGAAAAACTTCTTCCTCGGTTCTGTCGCTTTGTGGAACAGACTAATGAGGGGGATACTTCCGACCACTACAATCTGAGACTCTTAAAATCTAGAGTCAATCAATAGAAAGAGGTGTATACTATGTGTATTCATAGAATGCACCGATTTCTACTTGCTTCTCTTTTGCGCCCTTATAACAATCTAATCCAGTACACTTCTACCTTGTGTGCCTCTTAGGCCTAGTTTTGGGTGAATAATAATAAAAAATATTGGTAAATTACAAATAATGTTTCAGGATTATCTTTTTACTTAAAATCTGCCAGATAAGGATAATTTGATGAAGAGAAAGCCCGAGAGGAGGTTGTAGGGGATATTCTGTAGAATATTCGTATTTTATGAAAATAACTTCACAAAAAATACAGGTAAGATTAATTAGATTAACAAACAATGACGTGTTTTGATTTTGTTAATAATTTTATGTTTTATCATACAATTACTAGCGTATTAATGACATAATCAGAAAAAGTTAACAATAAATAAATAAAAATAAAATAAACAAAAATAGTTTTTTCTTCTTTCTTTCGTTCCATGTTCTTCAAATTAATTTATATCTTAGAATAGCAGAGAACATTTTCTTTAAAACTGTCAAAATTAATTCTTATTACTTTTATTTCTTTAAAACAAGACCACATTTTTACATAGCTTTAGAGATTTTGTTCATTTTCGCAGCTGGATACAAAACAAAGAAATCTATTCTAATGATGAAGAAGAATTGAATTTTTAGACAGAAATTGATTCCGCTGTAGATAGGAAAGTTGTTTTAATAATCAAATAGAAATCCAACAAAAAATGCCCGTGAGTGAAACAAAAACGATTTTTTTTAGGCTATGGAGAATGCCAAGAAAACCTGCGAATATATTCGAGATGGTATACTCTTCGCTGACTGCTATAGCTTAGTGAACTTCGATTACTTTTACGACATGTGCAAATTTGAGATGTGTCTCTCAAGCGAACCTTTTCCAATGTGTATTGCCTTAGAGTCCTACTCAAGAGAATGTGCGCAGCATGGCAAAATCATCAACTGGAGGCAAAATAACACCTTGGCTAAAATTTGTGGTTAGTGATCAACCTTTCTTTTTCTACATTTCAGTTGGATTGAACTTGACACAAGTCTTTTTGTAAAATCATTTAATCTCACTTGTCAGCATTTGTTTCATTCTTTACATCATTCTTCTCACAGCTTCGTTGTATATTCACATCGGTGTATATTTCTGGACACTGTTGGAGAAAAAGTAAACCAGATTGACTACAGTGTCTCGTGAAGCATACGCGCGCGTGCGTCTGTGTGTGTTTGTGTGCGTGTGTATTTGTGTTTGTGTGTGTGTGTGTGTGCTCATGCATGGTGAAAGAACGATTGGTTCATTCTCCTCTCTTTGCCAAATTAAATATTATCATCAGCAGAGAAAAGTAAACTATTTTTGAAAGTTCAGAACGATACAACACTTATTACATGGATACTCTTCGTTTAAAATAGAGTGACTGTGAGATAATCAATAAATTGCGTAGGCGTAGGTCAGAATGTTTTTCTTTTATTGTAACTGAATATTTTTAATGTGATATTTTAAACAATTTAATGTCAGGATATGGTTGTGCCTCGGACTCTGGCTTAGTATACCACGAATGTTCATCAGCTTGTTCAGGCAATTGTCGCGATGCAGAAATATCTCAAATCACATGTGAAGAAGAGTGCATTCCAGGATGTCATTGCCCACAAGAAAATGATAAACTCAATAACCAAATGAAATGTGTCAAACCAGACTCTTGTCCCTGTTATGACAAATACAATAACAAGAAGATACACACATCCGGTTCTGTCATTAGAAAAAGGTGCTCTGACTGGTAAGTATACAATTAGTAAAACAATTTTGTATCGAAAATATTTGTCAATCTGTGTCCACATAAACCAATTTGAAATATTAGACTGATACTGCCTTGATAAGATTCAATTTTACCAAATTATTTGTAAACTGAGACACAATTTAAAAAGGAAATTAGAAACAAGAAATATTGCATATTCTTAAAATTATCATATATTCCAAAAAAAACAAAAATAATTTTTTTTGTAAAAAAAATCGCAATTTTCAAAATCTCTAAAAATGATAGAAGAATTGCTGTATATAATTTTAAAGGCACTCACATCAACGCCCTGCTAGTTTATTTTATCCTGGAATTTGTTACCGAAATAAATTCACATGTTAATGTCTCATTACGTTTTCTATTTCTAGTACTTGTGTCAGAGGGAAATGGAATTGTACCAAAGAATGCAAAGAGGAAGTTATATGCCCCAAGAATCAAAGATGGCTTACTGACATCACGAAATGCCAATCTACCTGTGCTAATTTAGATGCACACAACACATGTCCGAAACATGTGTTATTTGAAGGATGTGGTTGTGAGGCAAATATGACTCTTGCTCCAGATGTAAGTTCATTAAATACTTTTAAATTACTCCTCTGATCACCACTGGGAGCTCCTCATAAAAAGGTTTTTGCACTTTCCGTTAATTATCATTAATTTGTATTACACCTTTTTAAAATTAAAATCTGTTTTCGATTGACTCTTTTTTTTTTTACCAAATTGTAATTAAGAACAAAAATAATATGCTATGTCCTGAATAATTGGTTTTTAGTCTGCAGTAATGAACACTGAAATTAATTCAGGGCATTCAAAATATAATATAGGTAAAGATAATATTCTATATTTATTTTTTAAGTTGAATATTTACAGACAAATTACTTGTCTTCCAATATTCCCCAAGAGTATAGACAAACTCACATATTACTCATACGAAAGAATAGCATAGAGTCTAATAGGTTCAATAGAGCAAAGGTAAAATTGTGGAGATGCACCAGAGGGTCTACGTAATATTTATCGGAAAATTCGGAACACTTCGAAATAAAGGAACAGAATCAAAGATATAAATAAATAATATAAGTTTATTTAATTGACTTCACCTATCATCTGGCACGATCTCCTATATGTGGTGGTTCATCCTTCGGGAGTGGCGGTTCATCTCTTGTTTCCTATTCCGGATATGGTTTACCGTTCTCTTTCTTTTTTCTACCAGTGTAAATTTGCTTATTATATTGTCAGTGGAGTGTTTTCTGTTGCTTTCCCTACGGTTTTGAATTCAAAGTTGACCTTCTCTTAGACTGGCTGCCAACCAAGGCTGTCCTGCTATTTAATCCATACCTGTGAAATGAAAAACGTATTCATGCCTTTCCCAAGGGCATTTGTGCGAATTGAAAGCAACAGACTAGCCTGAAACTTGAACTTTGCTCGTTGCTTCCCTTTTTCGCGTATGTAACTTTTGCCCACACATCCCTATAACTACTTCTTTTATGTGCTATGTCTCTTCAAGATGTGGACAACCATGGCCCTCCACAACTTTCTGTCTTTTATTGCTTTGTGTAAGTTTTGAACCTTTAGTAAAAAAGATTTGTAAAGGGCATTTACCATCCCTCTTTGTCCATATTCGGCCACACATTCACGCATATACGTTAAGTAGGTTATTCGCTGTTTTCTCCTGTTTCTCTTACGTTCAACGTGTCCTCTTTCGTCATCCTCTGCCTCTTTTCTGATTCTCATTTGATCAGTTGGTATATTTTATTATTCAAAATTGTTATTTTTTAATATGAAAATATTAATAGAGATATGACAGGGAAGGAAAAAAGGAGAATTTTGAAAGAGCTCGAATTAATTGAAATATTTAGTAAAAATCGTTGTAAAAAAATTTAAAGTGATTATTTTTTTTCTTTCAGATTATAAGCCTCAAGTATAATTTGAAAAATAAATTGAAAAGTTGTTCAAAAGAGCTATATCTTACTTTATTTTCCAGCGTTTTAAATCCCTAAGACATCTTGACGAAATTTATTTTATAAATGATTTTATGTATAATATCAGTGGTGCCACTATTGTGTGAAAAATCATCAAATTAAGAATATTGTATTGACACATAAAAATGATAATGGTAATATTAGATGTTACCTTACAATATATAAACATTCGGCATACATTGATCAAGCAGCCAGCGCCAGTGACGGTAGAGCATTTATAAAGACTTTCTCTTAAAACAATTTTTCAGCAAAATAGGTTTCTCAAGTCCAGTAACTGTTATTGCTCTTCCCAGCATTGATAGGATTTTCCTTCCTAGTTTTTTCTTTGAAGTAGTATGGAATTTTGTTCATGTCATTATTTTCTCTCCGAGTTACATGTGCTGTCCATTTTAGTCGTTGATGTTGTTGAAACTTCTTGTGATGTCATTTCTTTTATTTGGTACAGTTCTTTGTTTGAGATTCCGTAGCGAGGTTTGAAGATGGATGATCTTCGTTAAGACCTACAGGTTTCATTCACACAAAGCCATTTTAATCATTGAACTGAGAAAGCGGTTGTATACAACTGACAGTTTAGATATTTCCGAACGAGTTTGGCACTATGCATGATATTCATATGAAAGTTTCGATTTGACAAGGCTATTTAAGGACATGACTCAAGGTTAATGTTGGGAAGCAATTTGCTGTGTTGGGTGAAACTACCCCTTGTACTGCTTATTTTATTTCAATTGTCTTATCTACTGTAAATTTGTTATAATTAATCCATACACCGAGGTATTTGAAGTGTTTAGTATTTAAAATTCCACATTCTAAATTTCATGATGGATTCAGAGTAGGTAACATTATTGCTTTCCTTACAATTCTCGATCATAATTTCTGTTTTGGAAAAGGTTTATCTTGAGTCTTGTTTGTTGGGACACTTGGGAGAAGATGTGGTCGTTTTGATCAAAATTATTCTTATCGCATCTATGAATACCTATGTTGACATTTCCAGTCATCATCAGTACATTGGCATCATTAAGGAAAGCAGTATTACTTTCTTCTATTAGTATATTCATTTGGGATATTGCATGTTTATCTTCTGTGCCGCGTTTCTTCAGGACACAAACGATCATGCCTGTTCAGTACAACCTAGCCCTTGTGGCCCTTAGAAGTTTTTCTCCTTTTAATAAGTTCATCGCCTTCCACCATCCATTTACACAAGCACGTCAGCTCGGTAGATTGTCGCCTTCCCCAAGCTGTCTTGCCCTAAATATGCCCTGTGACGGATAAGTTTTTCAAGCCTTCTTTATTCATTATATGTTTAAGAAATTTTAGCTGTCTCTTTTTTATTCTCAATATAAGTGTATTTTTTGTCAATATTTTCTTTAAGACTTCCTCGTGGCTTACTTGCTCCATCCATGGAAATCTCAGTATCCGTCTGTAGAATCAAATTTCTTACTCATTTTTGAATCTCAGTTTGTAAAACTGAACTATTGTGTAAAAGAAAAACAGACTAGGAATACAGTGACGCATGTGGGAAAGTCGAGTGCATCGAAGTAAGTGTATATTTGGCTGATAATTGTTTTTATGAGCCTAACTTTTTGAAAGAACACTTATTAATGTTCAAAAAATAATAATATTGAAAACAAAATTTACAAAACAAGGTTTCGTAAATTTTTTCTTTGTGCGCCAAATAATTAGGCAAAATAGCAATTCTAAATACAATTCTGTTAGGCTCATAAGAACAATTATCAGCCAAATATACACTTACTTCGATGCACTCGACTTTCCCACACGCGTCACTGTATTCCTAGTCTGTTTTTCTTTTACACAATAGTTCAGTTTTACAAACTGAGATTCAAAAATGAGATAAATCTCATTGTTTAAGAATAAGTTTAAAATCAAGTATAGTGGGTTATCAGTTATAGTGAAGTGTATGAGTGTTGAAACAGATTAGTTTGATTTGGCCTTGTTAGTTAGATAGCCCACCATAAGAGGGATATAAAACAAGAAAATCAAATTGTAAGGTGAAACAGCAAATTTATATACATATAAATTAATTAAGGTCTCTACAAATAAAATTAATGTATTTTGGTTGAAACAAGGTCGTCAAAATGTTCGTAGTAGCCCTTGCAAGAATGAGTTTATATGTACGTAGACAGGAACGTATGTGTGGATGTATGTATGTATATATGTATGAGCGTTATCGTAGGATAGGAATGTCTTTGAAGTAATCGATCAGTCTTGAAATGTTCCGTTCGTTTATCAAGTATAAAAGAGGGGAGGGAGAAAGGTAGAGATAATAATAATAACGATTTGTCAAGGGATGTGTTAATACGCTTCTCTCTGGTGACAGGCGAACTTGCCCGTCTTTTATTTTATTTGTGGGACTTGAAAAGGTCATTTGGGAATTCACTCCCGGATATGATTCGGGCCTTTCCATTGGACGACGAACAAACTTCACGTCGGCTCGCGAAAAGTACCGTAAAAGAATTTGTTTCTGAGAATTGAAGATTATTTGAATTTTGTTTTTATATGTTTTCTAGTTTTCTATTGGCTGAAAAAAAATTCACATCAAGGTGTGAAATTTCACGAGTTTTGTTTTGGATTCGCTTTTTGCGTATGTGTTAAGCAAAGTTTGTAAATTCGAGTCTTTTTAAATTCTTAACAAAATCAATGAGCCAGGGCTTAGCATTTGAATTTTAAATCTAGATCTTGTTTTGTTCACTACAAAGGATTAATAACTCAAATTTTAGTGACAAACTTTCAAAAATTTGCACAACTATAGAAATTTGTACATCACTCTAAAGTTGTAGAATATTCTCTTTTGCTTCTTTCCGATTTTTCTACTTCGTCGTTATCTTTTAGTTCAGCTTTGTTTAGATCCCAGAAACCGCTAACGTCATTTGCCTCTGAAAGCCAAAACCTTAGACTAACCAGATTCTAATTTATATCGTTAAAATCGGCTCCAAATTGAATAAAAAAAAATCTATTCCTATTCACTTTTTTTATTTATTTGATATCAGTGGGTTTTCCGCTTTTTAATGTTATACATCACACTTTTTGACGTAAATCTTTTCAAACACAAATGTTTCCATTTTGACTATCATGCTAATTTTCTAAATTTTTCTGAATAATGGCACAAATATAATAATGATCAAACTAGATTTGTTTTATTTTGTCCTCGCGTGTCACTTTACTGCAAGCGTGTTCATTGTTATCCTTCCAATTTAGGCTTTAACGGATCAATATATTTAAAGAAAACTGAATGTGTCTTATTATTACACATATTTCATTATTAGTTATGATTGGTTTGTTCATCTTTTTATCACCAAGTTTTAGACGATTTTTTCTCCAGTAGTAAAATTAGAATATAAGAAAAGAGGGGAGCAAAAAAAACACCCCCCCCCCAAAAAAAAAACAACCACAACAACAAAAAAACAACAACATAAAACACGTATGTGATCCTAGTGAACCAATTGTTATTTCCTCTTTGGAATGTCCATCAATGATATTTATTTAATCAGAAAAAACTTTATCGTTAAAAAGAACTTTAAAACATTTAACCTTGACGATTACAGGGATTTCCCATATAGAAAAAAATAGATAACTCATTATCAACAAAAAGGAATTTTATTGATTGAGAAAATGAATCAGAAACAATTTGTTTATTTACACTAATTTAAGACGGGTGTAAAGGTATGCCCCAAATATTCTTCTGAACGCCTAACGAAAATTAAACTAAGTAGGGAAAATATTCATATAAAAGTGGAGTTATATATCAGTTGATATATTTTTAAAATATCCTTGGTAGGTAGAAATGTTGTTAATGTTTTGATCTGTTTGTAGTCGATAGGTCAACGTAGTAGTGAAACCGACTGTTGTTGAATGAAGAGTATCGAATGAAAGTCGGTGTGGTAAACTTGTTTAGTGATTAGCTACTCCAATAACCAAATACGTAAGATTTCTTACGTGAACATTTTGTGGTGAAAAAGAGTACGTGCAAAAAACAATAGACAGATTGATTTGCAATGCAAGATAACATTTATTAGACAAATTAACAAAAGGAAAGTTTAAGACAAGAGTTTCTTTTGTTAGACTTAAATTGTATACTCGTCGAAATGCTCATTAATATGTTTGAGTGAGAACTTATTTTGTTGGTTTGTTTTATGGGTGTAATATTCAAAGCCCTTTTAGCTTCAGTGTGGAAAGTTCATGACACCATTTTCTGAGTTTTTCCTCTTTTAAACAAAAGAGGAAAAACTCAGAAAAAGAGGGTTCACGTGTTTTATATTCGAGAGCTGCTGCTGATATGAATTTTATTTAGAGATGCTACTGCTATTATGTTTAAGTGCACTACACTTATTGAAGCTGGTACATCTTTGAAAAATCATGATAGTAGTATCGAGCATCGAGTTTAACTTATTGGGTTGGTTACACATATCCAAAATTGTCTGCATTGCTTTGTATGTTGCATGAAATCGTTGGTCGACCACGTGGTATCTTGAAGTCTGAAATCCTATTTTTATTGCTGAAAATGGTAATTGATCTGTTTGTACCAATCTGTTCAGACTATCCACTTTGGCATATTGAGAATGTATAGGAATTCAACTGATACCTTGCTTATATTTACTTATTTAAAGGGGACCTGTGTACTACCATCGGCTTGCCCATGTCTGTATAGAGGCCAGTGGTATAAACCAAATGAATCAATCAGAATTGGATGCACAGAACTGTAAGAACTTGTTTCTTTTTACAAATATTTAATATAGGATTGAAATGCAATCTTCAATTTATTGACAATAAACAAATATGCAGAGAGGATTATTAATTGAAGAATTGATCACATTGCATTATTTTTGCTCATTTTTGAAAACATCTGATTTACTTTTTTATATTTAATACTGGAGCCGGAAAATTTATATAATTACAACTTGAATTACAATTAAATCTTTCATAATTAAAAGTTACTTATTAATTTGAGATTTTCCCTACAGGATCTGGTGACTCAGACTTTGATGGATTTGAGGACATTTAAATTGTTTCATTTTTATATTTTGAAACTATTATTATTAAATACTGATGTCTGTTTTTTGTTTATATTTTACTCCATTGAAACATATTTAGTAAAGTAGTTTTAATTTAATCAAAAATTTGAACATGAAAGTTTTGATTGAACTACAGTTGGTGGCAGTCTATTGTAATTATAAGCTATTCCTACATTTTGGAAAAAAATATCACTTTATTTATTTCAGTGGCTGCACCAATCGGAAATGGATTAAAAAGAAGGAATTTGATTGCCCAGGTGAGTCAGCAAGAATAATTAGGATATTCAATTCAATGATGTATTACAACCATATTAGCAGGGGTGCCTATTGTGCAGAGATAGACCAAGTTGCCAGGATATGTTTCTCTGAGAAGTGTTTTGTGTTCACTAAGAAACTTTTAGAAAGTCTCTTCTAAGACATCAGTGAGAAAGATGGTGACTGAAAATATTCTGAACTTTCTTATAAATATAATAAAATAATAATGAGATAGAACAATAGAAAAAGTTTCATTTTCAGCTTGGTATTTTAATAATGTAATATGTCTTTTGAGGACAAAATACTAATTAGTGTAGACAGTATATTAATTTTGATATATTTGCATGTCATTCTCTAATGATCCCCCCTTGATGTAGTTGAGGGCTTACATGGTTCAATGACACAATGATGACATTCTAAACTTCTGGTAGTGTCACACTTGGTGACAAAGCCAAAGATGAGGACCCAGACTAAAGCACGACCAACCCCAAAGATCCCAATAGTGGAACAAGCAAATGATAATTATAACAATGGTTGGACCAGCGGATGAAGAGGCTACACCTGATGGACATGTTACAGAAGATCCCACTCAAAATTATAACAGTTAGAGGGTCCTTTGCAGTTTTATAACTAGACTCTACATGTCATACCATATGTGCCGCAGAGGAAGGTTATGAAATCAAGTGTGTGCGTCACTTCCTGGTGAGTTGAAGGTCACCTTCAACAAATTCACGCCATCAACAGTTTTTCTACACTGATTTTTTTCACCTCCAAACAACCCTTGCAAAAGCTTCATTCAATTTTGAACATGAAACTGAATTACTATGTGATCAATGGCAAAGTAGTGGAAGGAGCCAATAGTCAAAGCATTGAATCACTGATCATTAAACATTGTCTTTTATGGTCAGGACATGTAGCAAGAATTGAAGAGACAAAATTTCCACATCAAGTCTTATTCACTTCAGGGAAAAGACTAAGGGATTGCCCTCTTTGAAGATACAAGGACCAACTCAAAATAACACTGAAAGCTTCTGGACTCAAGCCTAAATCATTTGAAACACAAGCATAAGACTGTACCAACTGGCAATGTTCCATCACCATCAGAACCAAAAGCTTTGGTGAAAGAAAGAAGTCAAATGACAAGAGAGAAAGGCTTGACAAAATCAACCTCATCCTCTACTAATATTACTATGTAGTCAATGTCATCAGCTCTTCCATGCAATAATTGGTCTACTTAGTCATCAACACCGTCATCAGAAAGGAAGTGATCAGCAAAGAAGAAATTAAATTCTTGGATACGAGATAAAGCTGGTGATGGCAATGATTTTGTGAGATTGGATTCATTTTGGCTACTTTTAGTCCATTTAAACATGAAAGAACTGTAAAGATGTATTGGAAAACAATTGGGAAAAATAAGTTTTATGCTTCAATATAATCTAAAAATAATTAATAAATTAATATTTATTGGTAAATTAGCATGTTGACATTTGATATGAAAATTGGCCTGTAAAAATTGTATCTATGTAAAATTTTGATTTTCTTTAAAAGTTCAGACATCATAGAAATGTATTTGGTTTATATAAGTTCAACTGTTTGTTTAACTGATTGCATAACAAGTGATAGTTTTGTATTTATTGCCATTCATTTCAGTAAAGTATTATTTAAATTTTGATGTGTATTTCAATAACAGAAAAGGTAATAATAATTACTTATTAAATAAGAGTAAACTCTAAAGCAGATCAAAAATAATAATTGGTTTTAAAACATATTGGAATATGTAGAATATATTAAATATTTTTATATGAATTTAAAAATGTTTCTTTTTATTGTTTAGCAACTTGTTGGGCATCAGGTGACCCACACTACATGACATTCGATGGAAAGCACTATACATTTATGGGTGCTTGTGGCTATGTTCTGACTAAATCCAAAGACTTCAATGTTACAGCAGAGAACATCAAATGTGGAACATCAGGCGTAACTTGCACAAAATCAGTTGATGTCAAAATAAAACAGAACAGAATCACTTTAATCCATGGCGGAAATGTTACTGTAAATGGAATCAATCTACCCAACTACCAATTCAAAAGTGGAGATATTGATGTATTTAAAGCTGGAAATTTCCTCCATATCATAACTCATATGGGATTGAAAGTTCAATGGGATTTTGGTAAGTTTGATTTTTAATAGGATTTTGAAATTCTTTAGAAAGTTTCTGTCATGGTAATGGCAATATTAGCTGTTTCCCTACAAGGAAAAATTTTGTATTTATTGACCAAGTAAACATTGAGTTTAAATTATTGGGTTGGTTTCACATATCCTAAATTGTCTGCATTGTTTCATATGTTGTATGGAATTGTTGGTCAGCCACATGGTATCTTGAAGTCTGAAATCCTCTTTTTATTGCTGAAAATGGTAATTGATCTGTTTGTACCAATCTGTTCAGACTATCCACTTTGATATCTTGAGAAACTTTCTCTTAAAATAATTTCTTAGTGTTGTGGATTCCGGGATGAATCCAATATCAATGAATAACAAACGCCAGGAATGGATAAGGAAAATAAATGTATTAACGTAATAATACAACTGGTAATACGGGTTAGTAGATCCAGGAATGCGGGTTAGTAGCAGTAATATATATACAGTCTTGGTATTGAAGTATCGTGGTATGACTCCTTACTGAGTCTACATGCTCGCTAACTGTGACTCTTGGGCTACCCTCATCTATTACAGACTGTCCGGGTATTCACTGGTAGTAGTATATGTATACTTCAGGTGAGTCCATTTGTGTAAAAAGGGGAGACCCCTTAACACTTAGGAAAACAGGTCTCTCAAGTTCAATATCTGTTATTGCTCTTTGCAGTATTTATGGGGGTTTCCTTTCTAACCTTATATTGGAAATGGTGTGGAATGATAACATCTTGATTATGTCCTTATTTTCTCTTATATCCATTTTAGTTGCTTCTGCTGTTGATAATCCTCAAATGATGTGGTTTATGGTATTTGGTACAGTTCTTTGTGATTCTGTAGTGCCATTACACAATATTCAAAGAAGTATGATCTTTGCTTCATTCACTCAAAGCATTTTTACAGCATTGATCTTAGAAAGCAGTTGTATACAACAGATAGTTTAGATACTTCTGAATGGGTGTGATACCATGTGTGACATCCATATGAAAATCTCAACCTGATGAAAATCTCAATCTATTTAAGAACATGACTTGAGTTTTCAGGTTGAGGTTTTGTTTTTTAGAAATTTGTAGTATTGGGCAAAGCTATTTCTAGCACAGTCCATTCTATGTTCAATTTCTTTTATCCTATACTTAATTTCTTATAGCTAATCCATATACTGAGTTATCTGAAGTGTTTAGTATTTACTAATTCCAGATCCTGAATTTTTATGATGGATTCAGGGGATGTACTATCCCTGCTTTCATTCCAATTCCAGATCATAGTTTCAGTTTTGGAAAGGTTTATCTTGTGTCCCATTTCTTGGAATACTTTAGAGAGGATGCTGATTTTTGGATTTTTGGAATGCCTGATAGAGCATACTGATTTTAAGACTATTTTATCTCAGCTATGAATACCTATATCATTAGCTTATCCCCATCTTGATCATCAGTACATTGGCCACAAGAAGGAAAGTATGATTGTTGTCTTCTATTGGTAGACTGAGATGTGGTATGGAATGCTTAAATGATCAGTCCCCATCTCATTATATTAGTGCTTGTAAGAGATTAAATAGACTGCGATCTTTGACATACTTCTGATGAGGTCTGAAATGTTTTATTATTAGCAATTACTCAGTGTATTTCTTTTTATTCTCTCCATAATTCTATTCAACATTGGAGCCTGCCTCGTTCCCAATCTGAACTGATTTAAGGGTAAAAGAGTAATGCATCCATTTCTATCCAATGCAAAATCCTACCCTCACAATCCTCACTTGCATTAACATTTTTACTCTTAAAATTTCACCTAGATAATGCATCCACATGTGAATTAGTATTTCCTTTAATATATACAATGTCAAAGTCGAACGCCTTAAGCTTAATCGCCTATCTTAATATCCTGGGATATGTGAACTTTGGCAACTCTCTTCTCTGTCATTTTTTCCATTGAAACTCCGTATTCTTGTTCCTCATTTTGTTAAATTGTTCCACAATGTCACTATATTGCGGTACATATATCTGCTATAGAAATTGATTAATCCAATAAAAGATTCAAATTTTTTTTATTTCTGGGTGAAGTATCACTGTTATCTTATTAAGGATTATATCATCAGGCAATATACTGTCTTTGGATATTGATACACTAGGTACAAACTTTTTTAAACATGCATTTATCACAATTAATTGTCATACTTGTGCTATTTAATTTTCTCAAAACTTGCTCCGGTTTACTTTTGAGCTGTTCTTTATTGCATGAACCAATTCCAATCTCTTCCTGAGATACAATTATATTTTTAATCCCCTCTAAAACTTTTTCAATGGCATTTTGGAAAATGTGACTTGATGTTTTTATTTCAGAGTGCAGTAATCCAATAGCGGTGTTCATTGTGATGAATTCTTGGATCATGCTATCAATTTTTATCTGATTATATGTCGTCTTAAGGTCAACTTTAGCAAAGTATTTAATACCAGCAAACCCATGGCATGCTGTTTCAATGTTTGGCAATGGGAATGAATCTGAACATATCTGCTAATTCACGGCCTCAAATTCTTAAATCTTTACGGGGATTGCATATTGCCACAATTGGTGAAGCCCAATTGCTACCCTGTCTGACTTTTTCTACACTATTTACATTATTTGGACATTTTATATTCCAGCCTTCTTCAGGTGGTTGGAATGTCAAACTGAACCCTTTATTTTGCTCACTGAGGTAGACTGTTCTAGTTCCATGTGCCATGTCTAATGGATGTCAGTTATCAGTTATCTCTTGTTAATTCCCCTCTCGAAGTTCTCCACCACCTTAACCAGGTATTGAACTCACATTCTTTGGGTCCTGTCAGTGGATCTAACTAATGCCTTTATCCTTGAAGACATCCGTGTATGAATTTCTGGGTATTATAAACCTAATGTCTTCAGCAACCGTTTTTTACCAGTGCTCATATTGCAATTTTTGCTGTTATCAAACATGTTTTTACCAGAGCTCATATTACAATTTTTGTTGTTATTATCACTTTTCTCTGGCACTCCTTATTACTGATTCTCATATTGTATTTATTTCTATGCTTGGTTGGCTGTATATTGTAAACCGACATTCACTGGACAGTACCTCAATTTCAACTCCCACCATCCATACAGCGTAAAGAAAGGGATCATCCACTGCTTAAAAACACCAAGCAAAAGTCATAATTGGCAACCTAGAGACATTAGATAAAGAATTGGTCACTAGTACCCTACAATGTAACAACTACTCTGGGTACATGGCAGCAGCCCCAATAAACTGGGATAGGTGGGTACAAGAGGAGGACAACAACACTCAGAAAACAGTCAGCCTGCTTTACGTGAAGGGGTTATTGGAGAAAATAAAAAGGATCTGTGGTCCATATAACATCAGGACAACCTTCAAAAGCTGGATGACACTTCGCAGATATCTCACCCAAGTAAGACCCCCAATAGAAGAGAACATGACTAAAGACTGTGTGTACACCATCCTATGCAGCTGCAGAAAGAAATATAAAGGAGAGACAGGCTGTCCCCTTACGACTTAAGACTTCAAGAACACCAGAAAGCTCTAACATGAGGGGAAGTGGAAAAATTAGGCTTGGCTGACCACATATGGAGAGAAAAGTGATATCCCCCACCCTCTGTGGAATCAGGTTGGGATCTTAAACAAAGAACATCATTGGAAAATTCATAAACTTAAGGAATCAGCACATATGCTAGGCCACAAAAATCTCCTGAGCCGACCAAGCATAGAAATGAATACAATATGGGAACCAGTAATAAGGAATGCCAGAGAAAAGTGATAATAACAATAATGTTTTTTTTTTTCAGTTCTTTTTTATTACTCTAAGCCAGATATACTATTGTTATAATCAAGCTTATCACAAAAATCACATCTGAACAATTTATTGGTTGATAATATATTCATTTCTATGGAGCAGATGATTGTAAACAGTGTCTCAAGATCATGGTCAAAAGTTAATGTGATTAAAAGTTGAAAATTACTAATTCTATTCTTACGATGTTGTTTTCATGTAACAACTTAATTACAACAATAGTGGAGTGTTGTGGATGTTTTCTGTGCCAACCAGTTGTTTGTGAATGTGTTCTATGAATCTGATATTTTATAAAAAGTTGTTTTAATCCAGTACTTGAGAGTGGAGAGCTGTCATTCTTTTTATTTATATTGATTTCTATGATTCTTAGATTTTGTGAAATTTGCTTTTTACTTTTCCACCTCCACCCTAATATACCGGAATGTAATTTTGTAATGAGATAAAAGATCCAAGTTTAATATAAAAGTCATCGCCTGTTGTGAGGGAAACTTATTGTTCTATTTATAGTGACATTATTAATTTGTCATAGTTGCAATTAATATAATAAGTGGTAAAATTTAAGACTTCATTTATATAAGAATGTTTTCCCATATAATGGTGTAAGTTTATTTTTGTACCTTTTTGCAGCAAACAATTTCATTATTTGAATTTGTCATAGAAACTGACGTATTTTTGATATAGTGTTTTTCTACATTACAATTTTGTAATATCATTGCACACATTTTGAGGAGAAAAGGGAATATAACTAAACTGACTTCGATAAAGTGGTATGTATTTTCAATTGCTTGTGAGTCTATTGGTCTTTAACTACTTCTTTGAAGAAAGGAATTGGCATTTTTAAATTGACTGACTATGTCCTGTTACAAAGTCTTGTACGTATTCAAGGAAAACAAATTTTAAAAAATCAGTTCATTCAAAACAACAACAACTGGTTAAAAATCTTTTAATAATTCATAATCTGTTTTCTGCTATATTCACAAATGAATAAACACATTTAGTTTTTATTTATGGCTGTTTTTTCCTGGAGCCTGCTGATTTAAAATATATATAGTGACCCTGTTTTCTCTATCTCTTAATGTGCCTCTGAAATCTTTACATGTTAGCTATTTTAATTGTTCATTTTGGCTATTGCTACATATTAATGAAAACCTTGCTTACAATTTGTGCTTAATATAATTAACCAATATAGAAAGCATAGGAAGATATTTTGACTAACATAAAAATATTTTATAATTTTTCATAAGTGAATTTTTTTCTCAGGCACTCGAGTTTATTTGCACTTAAATAAAACCTGGAAGCAAAAAGTGGAGGGATTATGTGGTAATTACAATGATGATACAGAAGATGATTTTCGGACACCTGATGGGATGCATGTTAGCAAAGAATCTGCATTCGGTCACAGCTGGAGAGTCAATGACTGTCCACAAATTGATCAAGATAAGCCAAATGATAAATTTGAACCATGTGAAGTAAGATTTTGTTTCTTGATTTTATCTTCCACATTAATGTAGAAATCAATTTGGGCTTTATTTTTAATTGTTTTAATGCATATGCAAAACTTGTTATTTCAATGAATTTAAATTGTTTGAATTCATTGGATCATTAATGAATCATCAAGTATCAATGACATAAATCTTGCCAACATGTTTGGTGCTTGCTTAATGTAAGTTATAGATAATAAGTTGCCAATATAATTAGATTTGTTTAGTCAGAAGTTCCCAAAATGTGTGTTGAATATTATTAAAATATATCTTGAAAACAAAACACAAGTACTTTGGGGGATACAAATATTTTAGCTACATTAGCATATTTATATGATATTTTTGAAAAGTTGAAAGTGTAAGGAAACAATAAACACATTTTGAAACTGGTAAAGATTTTAGACATTTAAACACAATTATTGCTATGGAAATGAAAAACAAATGATGAGAGTTTCCTATTGTTTTGGCAGTTTGTGACTCCAAGTGAAATATAAGATATAAAACTTTAATAACATCTAACTCAGCTTACTAGTTTCAAAAGTATTTTCATGAAGAAATCATGGAGAAGTTCACATGCATTCAAAACTCATAAGTATTTGAACTGTTTTTTTCTAGAAATATTAATTTTGTGAGAAAAGGAAACTTTTATAGGATAAGAAAGTGAAGAAGCTCAAAAGTGAGAAATCAGTTTACAACATAAATATAATGCAAACCTGAACTCTTACTCTGTGTTTGTCTTTGCAATATCCTGTGTTAAATTTACAATACTAGGACCTTTTAAATTATGAATTGATTGTCCATTTACAACTAATTTGCTTACTTCTCTTATAAAAATGACTTTTATCAAAAATGAAAAATCTCCCTCCAAATAAGGATTCAGTTAAAAGCAGTTCAAAGTACATTATAAAAATATTTTTCTTATTTTCTTTTTACTTATATTATTTCTTTTTACTAATTTAAATATGAACATAAAAGCAGTCTTTTCACACTTAGGGTACTTTGAATAATTCCTTATATACTAAGGGTGCTGTGACTGCAAAAACTTTGTTCTTGTCAATTCATGATGTTCTATACTACAAGCTTATTCATGGTGCATTTAAGGGGCCAGAACTGGAGGCCTATTTCAAAAGAGAAACATTTCAGTTTCACTTTGGGTTTGTAGAATATTCTTCTGAAGATTTTGATTTTGTTAATTTATAATTCCAATGTAGTTTTTGTTTCATTAAAACAGTTTTAATGTGAATATTTAATTCAAAGATTGAATTGCATATAATGAAAAACCAGCTCTAAAAACGTTGAAACTTTCACAGACTTGCATAATGTATATAAAAAGTTATGTTTTTGTTTAACAAAATTTCAATATGATGTGGCTCTTTCTATCAAATATTTTCTTTGTCTTCTTTCATATTTTTCACTGCCCATGCTAAAAATACATATTTTCATTTATTTAACTTTCAAAACGTGATTGTCTACAAGAATGGATCAAAATGCCTTTACAAGTATTTTCAAAAAGAGCTAAATTTTAACTTTTTCCACAAAATTTAAACATTTTGAAACAAATCTCCAGTTCTGGCCATGTTATTTGCACCATGAGTAGGCCTATACTACATATTTACCATATGTAAATTACTTAATAAATAAATTAACAAATTTGGAGTTATTTAAAATAATAATTTTTATAGGGAAATAAGCGACGCTTTTGGGCTGAAGAATCCTGTTCTATTATTTTGGGGCCCATCTTCAAAAAATGCAGAGAAGCAATATCTGAAGAGAAAGCACATGTATATTACAAAGATTGCATGGATGATGCTTGTGGGTAAGTAAAATAGCTTCTTACAATTTGTGTGTGGAATCTGCTAACTAATAACCCAGATATTATATTTTAATGGTTTTAATTGATGATCTCCAAAGTAAGATATTCATAAAGTTGAACAAATAATGTGAAAGAAGTTACTAATTATTTTCTTGATACAGAATAAAATATTTTTACAATAATGGCCGATTAAAATTTCTTTAATGCTATAGCTTGACACTGTATCAAGTATTTGAGAATATACTAGGGGGCTATAATAGAAGATGACTGAATGTAATGTTATATGGCATATGCTAAATTTAAACATTTTCATTTCTCTTGAAATGAAAATCATCTTGTGATTATGACATTAGCTTCCAACCCCAGGGAGCTGGAGAGAGCTAGCTTCTTAAAAATAGACTGGTCCTTGGAAGTACAGCAGAATTCGTCAAGCAGGTCCAGGACAATATCAACCATAGTCAAGCAAGTCAGTTAGGACCCCTGCTGCACAGTCCAAAATGGCAGTGTCCACTATTAGGTACAAGTCCTACATATCTGAGATTGTGTCCAGAACAAAACCAACCAACAGTCCCATTATATCAAGGACTCATTGTAGGCCACATGGATAATAACCAACTGGTTCACTTTACATTAGAATATATGCAGAAATAATGCATATTTTTTCTGGACTGATGCTGTCTTAAAGTACAGGGATCCGAATCCCCGAAGCCCTAGTTACTGAATTGCTATTTTGTGAATGAGATCTGGACTGTGCAATAGTTTCTGGTAGGGTCTCCTGATGCGATGATGAAGTGTACAGTTATGGCTTTACTTTCTGATGACCCACATAGTTTATATAAACTACTTGTTGCTGTTGCTGCTGTTTTGCTACCTCCATTCTTTGCTGAAACATGACAATGCTTAATATAAATAGCAAATTAAACCCAGTTCTTTCAAAACAAAGGAGATCACTTTTTTCCTATTTCTTACACCAGTATAAGGGGTTTACATTTCAACTTTTCAGAAGTTGAACTCAAGCTTTAAGAGATCAAACCTTACTTCTTGTTCCTTTCTGAAACTGATTTCAGTCAATCTATTCCACTGCCAAACATGTGATCCACAGTTACTTGCTGCTAACTATCTAATAAGACCCTTTAAATTGCCATGGTCATGCGCTTGGTGTCTATATCAAGAATAGTTTCCCATGTGACAGAGATCCTATGACTTCCTAGTCATGTGCTTTCATGTGGCCCTTGTTCATAATATGTCGTTTATCTTTAATATCGTCTTCAGGATGATGGAGTTGTGATGTCTGACCAAATAACAAAGAAGATTGATGTTATCTTGTCTGATCTTCTCTCATCTAGCATTTTATATGCAGTGGTTTGAACTTTTCAACATAAATGGTGGTATGTCTATTCAAACAAAACATTTAAAGAATGTGGATATTGCAATGACTTCTTCATCACCTAACAGCTGATCCAGATCATGGCTTAGTCTGTGTCTTCAATATAGAAGGTTTCCATATAAGTCTTTTAGACCTCTTTCTTGTTACCTGTCCTGACAAATATTCCCTGTTGTATCACCTTCCTTGGGCTGTTCGGACCACTCACCAATTTATTTTAAGATTGATGCCAGCAAAAGGCATCTTCTGATGTCCCATTTCATAGGACAATTTTTCAATTCAGAACTGCTTACAATCATTCAAGAATGTTCTGGAGAATGTTAAAATTAGTTATGCACACTGCACAGTCAATCCAAGCCAAAGTTGAAAACAAAAGACTTGGTTCACATGAGTTTTAGAAAATTTCTAACATGATTCTTAATAGAGGCAAACCATCTGTGCCTAGTATTATTAATGGACCTGATGTTATCCCATCCTCATTGGACAAGGCAAAGCTCTTTACAATGAACTTTGCCTCTACAGTATATGACTAGGGCTGTCAACTACCTAACTTCACCCCACACCATGAGGCACAAGTTTTGTGACTTAAAATTTTCAGCTCAGGAAGTTTCCAGACTCATGAAAACCCTTAACTTTTTGAAGGCTACTGGTCTGGACAAAATCCCTGTTGTTGTTCTTAAGAAACTTAGCCCTAAGCTTTCTACAATCTTAGCAAAGTTGTTTAACCATTGGCTGAAGGAGAAATATTTCCCACGTCTGTGGAAAGTGTGAGCTCCTTTCCCTGTTTTCAAGAATGCTGATGAGCATTCATCCCTGTTGCAATATTGCCCCCAACAATCTTCGTGTCATCAATAAATTCCTTGGTCTATTATCAACAAGAACGTTGAGAAAGTAGTTGACTCATTCTGACATGCTTTATCTTTATAAAAGCCAAAAATATTGCTGCCAAATTTGGGATAGAGCTGCCCAATCCTCAGCTTTCAGTGTTCAAAGTCATTTTTGCAGCCTTGTAGGAAATCACATATATAGACATTTTCCTACAGATGCAGCATGGCATATCTATTAATACTCTATTGCTATTAGATCTCCATTCTTTAATTCTACCAGTTCAGACCTTTGCAGCTATGATCTACCATATTACATTCCCTTCATATTTCACTTGTAAGGAAGACATTCCACTCAGACAGGCTTTTCATAAGAATCCCTGCTTTTTAGAATACACATCTGTGTGGATGTTTCCCAAAATGCAGTCTTAACTTATTCAAGTCAAGGATCAATTGTTGCCTATCTTCCTTTTCCTCATAATCTTCACTTTCATTTCTTACATTCATATCATGCACTTCATTCAGTAAGTGAGTGGCTCTTGAGACTTTTACTGAGTAAAGAAAAAATTACAACTTTTCCTTCCTTTAGATCTCTAGCAATGATTAGATAAGGGAATGTATTAAAGAGAAAACAAAATGTGTTTATTTTGTTAAGTTAGTTAACAACTTGTTAATTAAGTTATGAACAAGTTCTTGTGAGATTGTTAGATTAATGGCTGCTATGAGTCTCACTGAAAGCAAAGGGAAAATATTCAGATTAAGATTGAAGATTTGGGCACAATATACACAAAATATTTATATTTTTGTTGTCATTTGTAGCACATTGTAATCTTTTTGTAGCTGTGACACTGGAGGCGACTGTGAATGCTTGTGTACAAGTATTGCCAATTTTGTTGAGGAATGTAATAAAAATGGATACCATGTAAGATGGAGAACCCAACATCTTTGTCGTGAGTTAAAAACAATCCTTACTAAGAATCTTTAGCAGACCATTTTCTCAAAATTCAATATTTTAAACTTTTACTATATGTTTAAATATTTTCATACATTTTACAATTCATAAAGTTAGTTTGACTGGTTCATATCAAAACACAAGTTTCATTTATTACTTAAATAATTCTTTTTGTAAAATTTTGTAAAGTTTGCCAGAAAAGTTTTAAAAAAGAAGCAAATATTTGATTATTGATTATATTATGTAGATTGATTTTGAGCAATTTTATTCTGTCATGTTTGTAAAATATCAACAAGTTGTTAATAATAATTGATTTATTTTTTATTACAGCAATGCAATGTGAAAACAATTTTAAATATATTGAATGTGGTTCTCCATGTCAATCAACATGTCGTAACATTGGTGATGAACCAGAATCTTATTGTCACTCCACGCATTGTGTCGAAGGTTGTTTTTGTGATACTGGTTATGTGCAAGATGGTGAGTCAGCTGATTTTCAAATAATACTATCAAACTATTTTTAATGTCACTTTAAGTTGATGAATGATCAATACTGAAACATAAACATTTTTCTAAGGAGATTTCTTGTTTTAATCAATACAAAAATTGCTATACAATTATTTGAGCATTATATATTCAGACATTAGGTTTTATTATTCAGAATATAAATTGTTATGATAGGTATTCTCTGACAGATGTAGTCTCATCAAGAGAAGATAACTCTTTGATAGGTATAGCGATACTGCCTTTTATACAGTACCTAATCTACAAATCACTACACCTCCCTGAACCTAAAAGGCAATATACTTTTAGTTGACCTTTGACTTCTATGAACAATCCTGGGAGACATAATCCATCTCTCAGAGTGAGTTGATTTATTTCTTTTTATAGGAGATCTAGGTCTTAACTGAATCTCCTCATTCAAATCATCAAAATACCTCTGGTCACTCTTATCACCAGATTGTTCTTCACTACTACAGGATACACTTATTCTCTTCTCCCTCTCCTGTTCTTCACTGTTGTATCTCTGGTAGTCTTCTCGATCACTCTGAATACTGAATTCATTCTTCCTTTCTTGTGTCGTCTGTTCTTCTGCTTCCTCTTTCTCCTCCTTTTCTTTAACTTCATGCTCTCTTGTGCTTCTAAATTGGTCTTCATAAACCAGTATGCCCTGTCTCTTCTTTGTTAACACAGCAGTGTTAAATCCCTTTTGCACCACAAAATTCACCTTTTCAGAACTTGAATCCTTGTCCTTTCTTTACCACACACTTTAATTCAGTGCAAATGACATGGTAATCAGGACTCTTATTTGTCTTCCCATCAATGCATATAGGCTTTGTCTTCTGCTTACATGTGGAATAGCTCTATAACTTAGGAATAGTCTGGATAAATAACTCTCTATATCAAAATCCATTGGCGAGAATCCCATTTTTACCATTTGAACATTTTCTCTGCAATTCCATTTGACTGTGGGTGGTAAGGTGGTGTTTTGTATGGAATGCAGCCAATATGTTTTAACCATGCACATAAACTTTCTTCACAAAACTCAGGTGCATTGTCAGAAACCAAGGTTTTTGGAACTCCATTTCTTGAAAATTTTCTTTAACACCCACTTCACAGTATTGCCTTTTCTATCCACAGCTTTAGTAACTTCAGGTCAACCTGAATACAAGTCAACTAATATCAGAAATAGTCCTATACCTTTAATGCAGGCATGATACCTATGTACTTGTGTCCAGGGTTCCATTTCCTTTGGCCATGAGTGAATTTTATTTTGTCTAAATTTCTGCCCACTTTGGGCATTTTCTAACATGCACTTCCATGTCCCTCAAATAGCCTGACAACCATGCTTGCAATTTTAACCCCATTTGTGTAGACAATATAGCTCCATGTTTATCATCATGCACTACTTTAATTATATTTTTTATCAGAGACTGTGGAAGTTCTATGATATCTTTATTATATATAAATATTTTCCTATTGTTAGTTTGTGTCTTGACTCCTTATAACGCCTCTCAGCCATAGAGCAATTACTCAGTGTATTTCTCTTTATTCTCTCCATAATTCTATTCAATTTTAGATCCTGCCTCGTTCCCAATCTGAATTGATTTAAGGGTAAAAGAGTAATGCATCCATTTCTATCCAATGCAAAATCCTACCCTCACAATCCTCACTTGCATTAACATTTTTACTCTTAAAATTTCACCTAGATAATGCATCCACATGTGAATTAGTATTTCCTTTAATATATACAATGTCAAAGTCGAACGCCTTAAGCTTAATCGCCTATCTTAATATCCTGGGATATGTGAACTTTGGCAACTCTCTTCTCTGTCATTTTTTCCATTGAAACTCCGTATTCTTGTTCCTCATTTTGTTAAATTGTTCCACAATGTCACTATATTGCGGTACATATATCTGCTATAGAAATTGATTAATCCAATAAAAGATTCAAATTTTTTTTATTTCTGGGTGAAGTATCACTGTTATCTTATTAAGGATTATATCATCAGGCAATATACTGTCTTTGGATATTGATACACTAGGTACAAACTTTTTTAAACATGCATTTATCACAATTAATTGTCATACTTGTGCTATTTAATTTTCTCAAAACTTGCTCCGGTTTACTTTTGAGCTGTTCTTTATTGCATGAACCAATTCCAATCTCTTCCTGAGATACAATTATATTTTTAATCCCCTCTAAAACTTTTTCAATGGCATTTTGGAAAATGTGACTTGATGTTTTTATTCCAGAGTGCAGTAATCCAATAGCGGTGTTCATTGTGATGAATTCTTGGATCATGCTATCAATTTTTATCTGATTATATGTCGTCTTTAGCAAAGTATTTAATACCAGCAAACCCATGGCATGCTGTTTCAATGTTTGGCAATGGGAATGGATCTGAACAGATCTGGTAATTCATGCCCACCTTATAATTGTCACAAATTCTTAAATCTCCATTGGGCTTGCATATCGCCACAATGGGTGAAGCCCATTGCTACCCACTTTGTCTGACTTTTTCTAATATTCCTTTTCCACCATTTTTATTTAAGCTGAGTACTTGCCTTGTGTACCTTAATAATTCAATATCCGGTTCTACAGTCATCATGGAATTTACCAACTTCAATGTATCCACTCTTAACACATCAATTATGAAAAGACTGTGGCTTTTGATGTTTTCCACCACTATGATGGGTATTAACTTGAATCTGTTTTTTGTATCAAATGTGCCTTCAAAGCACCATAAAATTTTGATGATTGACCTATCGAACAGTTATAACTGAAAATTACTTTTTATTAACTTTGGTTTTACTCATTCTTTTCATATATGCATACTGCCTGGAAATGATTCTTCTTTTTACATTTAAAACACCATTTTCCACTTATTTTGCTCTTTTCATGTTCCTTATTTCAATAACTGCATAGAAGTAAACTTTAGTAACACTGTAAGTCTCCAAACTGCCCTCGAAGTCATTAAATTTTTTAATCAATTTCAATTGTTGTAAGAACTCCACACATGCTTCCAGGTTCATATTATGAACTTTAAGCCATTCTAGAATTTTACCCTTGTATGAGATGTTAAACATTCCTTCAGTCAGTCTTAGCACAATTAACCCATCTTCAATAGACATTTCTTCCGAACCCATTCTTTCAAACTCTCAATATCTTGATGTTTCCTTCAATCACTACATATTGCATAATATTTTTGTCTGGTCTCTGTCTACTTTTGAGAAATTTCTTTCTTTCTGATATGACCAATCTTTTTTTCGATTGTACATTTTCTTTTATAATGGTATACACTAAATCTTCCAGCACTTTGAGATAGACCATGACAGGGATTTTTTATGGCTTCACACCCAGCTGAGGCTAAAAAACAAATCTGTAACTTCATTTTCTCCTATACTATTTTTGGTGTCCTTTAACTTCTTTACTCCCACCGATGCTGGGAAAAACCTAAGCCAGGATCCTCCATCGTGGTTAAGTAAGCGATTGGCAATGCCATATTGTTATGATAGGTATTCTCTCTGACAAATGTAGTCTTGTCAAGAGAAGATAACTCTCCCATAGGTATAGTGATACTGCCTTTTATACAGTACTTAATTTACATACCACTGCATAATCTTTCTTTAAGAAATTAATTACATGGCATTTAAGTTAAACATCAAAACAAATATTCATATTTTTGAATAAGGCTAGGAAAATAAATCTAAAAAGATTGCTGCTTAAGAAAAATTGATAAAGATTAAAGACATTCTGACAGAGTTAAATGATCTCAAGAGATGGATCGTTTCATTTAAAACATTTTGTCTGATATGGATGTAGACACAATTAAAAGTATTAAAGAAATTGAATGACAGAAGATGATGTGAAATGTTTTCTATGTAAATTTTAATCACAGATAAAAAGAAGTGTTTGTTTTAAACTGTTTTTATTTGAAGTCAGTTGTTACATGGAAAATCCATTTAAAACATTTTGAGACAGAAAATGCTGTTGAAAAAAGTTACAGAAAAGAATTAGTTGTATCAAAATTATAAAATTAAATGAAATTAAAAAAACACAAAACTTTTGATTTTATATATCAAATATAAAATTATTTAAAAATATTTCTTTAGCATTTATTATGCCCACTTGAATGCAATTAATATTAAAATTTCTTTGCTAGCATAACAAAGAAAATAATTTTTAAATGAATGAAATCAGAACAAAGTATGTGATACTTCTTTTGTATGAAAAATAAGTTATCACAAATTCTGTTAAAGAAAATTAATATAATGATATATTTTTAATATTTCTGAATATTACTTATCGATTTTAATAGCAATATTCAACATTTTATTTTTATTATGAGAAATTACTGAAGATGAAATTTCTGATGGTTGTAAATAAATATTCTATTGTAAAACTTTTAGTGAATATTATTTCTATATAAAGATTGAAGAAACTTGTACTTCTTTAATATATACTTATATATTTTGAATTTTTCAAATTTAAAGGTGACAAATGCATTCCAGCTTCTGAATGTAAATGTTATGAGAATGGAATGGAGTATTCTCCAGGTGCTATAATAAAATATGATTGTAAATCTTGGTAAGTAGTATTGTTATAATCTTTGTAGAATAGATATCTAGAAGAAAATAAATATCTATACAAGTGAATTTACTTAATGTCTTTTAAAGTGTTCATAAGATAAAAAAATAAATTTTCTAAACTATTCATTCTTACCGTGAATATGTTATAAGACAGAATTAAATTACAATAAACAGACATATTGAAATCAAACAACGTAAAAGAATAACTGAAAATGTTATAGTTATCACAAAGAAATAAACTGATAAGAAAGGAGACCCCCCCCCAAAAAAAAACACAATTCTTTTTTATTCCTCTTTTGTTAATGCCCTACTGAATACTGAAAAATCTGCACAGCAAATAAAATAGAAAACACTAAAGACAGGATGTTATATACATAAATAAAATATAATCATCAACAACTGATTAAATTCAGGACCAAAAGCCACTCTTTCTGCTTATAGAGGGAAGTCTGGAAGGACAAAATATATAGTCTCTAAGCCCTTTAAGTGGTGATTGAAATGACCCTTCCTCAATACCAAGAACATATCTTGACTATAGGACCAGGCACAATGATGGGTATTTAACAGCCTAAATGTATTCATGCATCTATGTAAGAAGAATTATAGTCAAAACCAGAACTGAATTATCTTTATTTTGTTTGCCACTGCTTAGTTTCTTAAAAATGGTATAACATTACTCTCTGGGATGCATATTCTCTTTCATTCTATCAGCAAATTGCAACTTGCCTCATTGAGAACATTCTTACATTCATTATGTATGGATGCAAAGAGTTGTCTGTTATGATTGGAACTGTCATGCTGTCATAGCTGGAAAAAGTTATTCCTGTGAACTATAGCAGCTGAACAGGTAGAAGTGAACCAAGGAGGTGATTGTGGTTTCACTTGGTATTTCTATGCTGACCTGAAAGCTTTGATGCAGGCTTTTTTTCTCAGGAAGAGACCTCAGTGGCACAATTCTCAATTGGAAGATAAAATATATCATTCCAAAGGGCATTGCATGGAATGAGTCTCAATCAGTGTGTTAGTAACAAAAAGATGTCCTGTTAATAGGGTGTCTTTGCCTAATAGATGAGTGGAAAGAAATATCTAAATATTGTATGATCAAAGTTGCCAAGAGAACAGAGCTGCAGTGCATGGCATGCATCTAGGGAGAAGGTAAGAAACAGATCAAGTAGAGAAATGTGTCTGTCAGAATTACTAAGGAAATGAATAAAAATCTACTATTTGAATGAGAGATTGACCAATTGAGAAGTTCAAAGTTTGGATACCAGCAAGATCAGTAGCATTAGAGTGATGAAGACATTTGACATGATGGCCATTGAAGTCATCCAACACAGATATATTTGCAGTTTTATCCCTCAATCTAGATAGCAGAGAATACGGTTATGCTAAATTATTCTTAATGGCTAGCCTATGCACTGACATTATTCTTGAACATCATTTTTTTACATTAGCATTCTTCTGTAAAATACCATTTGGTGGTCTTTTTCCACTTCTAACCATATACAGACTGTCTACTATGAAAAATGTTTTTAATTTAACTTCTGACTGCCACTTGTACCGTGAAATGGAGAAGCATAGAATACCTGATGATAAATTCATTCAGTTGCAAATTACTTGCATGTTGAAGGAAGGCATTATAGAAACATCTTGATCACTTTGGTGACATCAAGTGTTAGTGGTTACTCCTGAGAATCAAAAATATGACTTGTTATTGACTATTCTCAGATTTACTCTCTTGGATGCATATTCTCTTTCTTAGATTGAAGATATAGTGAATGTCAACACTACTCTTCATGAGCAGATACTATAACAACATAACAGCATAACCACATAGCTGACAGAATCTAAATTAGCTCAGTTGAAATGTTTAATTGAGCAGTAGGTGAGAGTTGACAGTGGCTCTGTGCAATTTGATTCCAATGAGTAATGAAAGAAATAATTTGCTAATTGAGAAAGTGTTTCAAAACCTGATGAAGCTACTGCAGCAACAGGCTTACCACTGTCAGTTGTGAAATCTTTCCAAAATCTGATTAACCTACTCAATGTGTAGTAACACATTTACCATTGCCAGTTGAGAAAGCAATCTAAAATCTGATGAAGCTTCCTTAACTGTAGCAACATACCTACTACTGCTAGTTGAGAAAGTTCTCCAACACCTGATGAATTTACTCAAAGTGTAGCAGCACTTACTACTGCTAGCTGAGAAAGCTCTCTGAAATCCCATAGACATCAACAGCCTGATTTTGACCTATCTTCTCAGCACTTTAATAATCCTACATCTATTGATTATCCTGACCTGATGTCTTCTCTGTACTTGGACAAATATGAGTAAAATGTTTGTCAAATTAACTAAGAATACTAACTTTCATGGTATGCATAACATATCTAAAGTTTGCTAGTAGCCTCATTGCTTAACTTAAAATTATGAGCTTTGAACTTTTTCTGAACTAGTGGTGAATGAGAAGAGTTATAGTAATGGGCAGTGAATTATCTTCCCTTTATTTATTTTGTTTAGTTTTTTAAATATAGCATACCATTAGATTCACAATGATTTCTCTCTCTCTCTCTCTCTCTCTCTCACTTTTAAGCTGTCTTTTTAAGTTGAATAAAACTTCCATAGTTATTTAATTGATATATAATTATTCAATCAATTTTGTTTTTCATTACACTGTATAAATTATCATAATTTCCTTTACAAATATTATCTGGTACATGTTGATTTATTCTTAATTCCAACCCCTGAACGCTTCAACATATATATTGAAGTGTAACACTGACATTTCAAATGGTAAATTACAGAATTAATATGAAAAAAAGGTAGAGCATGTTTATGAATTGATCTTTTCAATTATAATTTAAAAAATATTATCTTTAAGAAAATTAACTTTATATTAAAAGAAATATCTACATCAGATATACTGTGTATAATAATATCTTTCTATATTTTAATTGCTATTTATTTCTCTTATGAACCTGTGATCACAATTGATTTCTCAAAGAAATCCATTATATAAAAATGAATACAAAATCAATTTGTACATACATTATTTTGTAGAATATTAAAATAAAATACCTGAACACTTAAAATTACTTTTCTAGGTTCATTGATTTAAAACTCATATCTCTTCTCAAGTTCATACAATTTTCTTATTCTTTAAATATACATATTTATCTAAGTTGCACTCATATATTCTGCCACTTCATATCCCTTTGCTGTTTGTGCTGAGTTTTGTTCTTACTCAAAATCCACCAAATATGGTTGCATACAAGCCATTGATAAAATACTAAAACTGATATTGTTTTAAACATAAGTCATCTTTTACATGAAACTTAACTATTCAATTTACATAGCTCTTGCATCAATGGAAAGTTTGAATGCTCAGAGAGTAACTGCACAGGAATTTGCCTGCAGAACGAAACTAGATGTGATAATGGTGATTGCATTGATTCTGGGTATAAATGTGATGGTCATTTGGATTGTCAAGATGGATCAGATGAGAAGAATTGCAGTATGTAATCTTATTTTTATTTCTTGCTTTTATAGACTAAATTATGTGATGTAATTTGCTATTTATAATATATGAGAATATCATCAAGATAAATGCATGATCTTGTCATCACAAAATATATTGACATTACACTTGTTAATTTACTTGTCTCTGATGAAATGTCATTGAATTCATTAGCATATATATTATATTTTAATAATAAATTATCTGGATGGAAAAAATAATTGAAAAATATTTAAATGGGTTTACTTAAAAAAATTTGTGTAAAATTATAAATATTTATATAATATTTCTGTAATATACTTAATATTAAACTGAATGTATGTAATTTTTATAATTAAAAATGATATATTTCCAAAAGATGTCAGTACGTAAGTTTTGCATTTAGATTTCACAAGAAAAGTAAAGAATGTTAAAGATTTTCTCTTTTTGGTGCTTTAAATTTTTTTTCAACTACCTTTTCAATTACAATGCAATGTCTATAAAATGTAGACATAAAAAAGAAACAGAAAAATGGTAAAGTCTGTTAAAAGGATGATTTTCTCTTGGTACCTTTTTTATTGTATAAACCTTGGATAATTTTGATTGTTTTAAAAATAGTGAACTATAAGAATAGTTTATAATCGCATAAATAAATATCTTATTGTTATAGTTCCTAAATTAAATTCTGTACTTTTGTAAAAAAATGTTACTCTTCTCACATACTTTTTATAATTTTGTAAATAAACAACTGAATAATAAGTAGTGTTTAATATTTTTTATCAATTCTTGAGAAACATAAATTTAGTTTCTTATGTTATAGTCTTATTGAAATTGTAAAAATAGATTTTAAAACAATAAAATTTACTGAGGGAGTATATGGTAATTGTTGGGTCAAGAAAAAAATGTCCTTTTGACAGACTGTTTTTTGCGGGGACCTAAATTAAATTTTACTGAAATATAGATTATGCATATTCTACAAGAATATTCATTCCATTTTTAGGTCAATCATTATTTATATTTACATAGAATTTGGGACTCAAAAATAAATTACAATACTTTATTGGGTATTAAAAGTATAACTCCCTCCAGAATGTAGGTGATCATGGCTCTCCACATATTCCTTTTTTTATTATCTGTGACTTGCTTGGAAAGGATAGTGGAGTGGTTTCCCATTGTCTTTTTTATGTTTTTGAATTCAGAGTCATCCTTCTCCTAGACGGATTACCACCAATGACTAGGGAATGTTCCCCATTATATGCTGAGGAGAAAGAGAGAAAATGATGCAAGCCTTGCCCTAGGGAATTTGATTTGATTCACTAATTCCACTTTCTGTGCGATGCATTCACTCAAACATATAACACCAAACTAACTTAAATAATTCCATTAAGAAAATAATAAAATCAAAATCTTGTATAATGTGTATGGCAAAGAACCTAAGTTCATTATTATGAAATAGGTTTCATCATTTTCTTAATAGTTTATGATATTTAAAAAAATAAATGAAATTAGAAGATATTAATTATGAGAATATTAATCTCATTAAGAAAATGCTGAAACCTATTTCATAGTAATGAACTTAAGTTCTTTACCCAAAATAAAACATTCTTTGTGAAAGTCATTGAGACTTAGTTATTTACATTATTGTACTTAGTTATTGTTTCCTTTTCAGCTTATACCTGTAGTCCTAACCAGTTTCTATGTGAAGATGGCAAATGTATATCAAAGGAATATGTATGTGATGGAATGTTTGATTGTCCAAGCCAAATAGATGAAATTCTTTGTTGTAAGTATTTTTCATAGAAATACAAAATATTTTTTAATCATTTCCCCCACCCTAAAACAAGTCAGTAAGACGAAAAATATGAGAAAAATACATTATTAAGGACAGAGAAAAATAAAATAACAGGAATTAAAAAGAAAAATATAACAATTGACATTGCATTTAAATTTTTGAATATTAAAATTGAGTAGAAAGCAAGAAGTGGGAAGATTGTGTGAGAGAAGAAAATGCTAGCATAGTCATATCTAGGTATTTCAACTGTAACATAATGAGACCCTGCCACCATTCTAGTACTGCACTTAAATTCATAAAGCTTAGATATCATAAAGGAAAGTTCATCAGAAAAATTACCATAAAAATATTTATAGAAAAGGCATAAGAAGCTATGTTATGATGGAAGGAAAGTGACTGAAGCTGAGATGCCAGGTATGAAACTGTTGTGGGTTCTATGCTGAGTGAGAATGAAAGGTGAATTTTTGTGAAGGCCAAGAATGTGCGTGTTTATAATGCATTTATCCAACAACAAATAAATCAAACAAGAATATAAGGACAATTCAACTCCAAGAAATTACTACAAACAACGTAGTTAGAGATTCAACAATAATGAGAATTTATATATACAATTGACATACATGCAATGATAACAGGATGTTTGTTGATTGTGGCAAGTGAGATAAGGTTACAAAGAATATTCATGCAGAAATTTGGTGAATAAAAGTTAATGGTTTTGATTTGTTTGTAGAATTAAATTAGTTTGGTTTCTGCAAGGAAAACTGTCAATTGTGTTCGTTCAAGTGATAGTGTGTATGCGTGTTTCAATTGTTAGTTAGGATTTAAGTTGTGAAGACTTGTTTGCCTTTAACTGATAGGCTAAAGTTGATTAATTGTACAATTACTGTTTTGTAGTGAAAACGTTCACTTTTTTAGTCAATTGTAAGTGGGTTTCCCACGTGGACAATGGTTGTGTGAGTGCTGTGTTGAGTTTGTTAAGAGTTTGGAAGTGATTTTTGAGTCAGTGTGTTGGCACGCACCTCTCGAAACTCAATGATTGACTGAGTTGAACTGAGTCAAGCGGTTCTTTATATAGACTTTCGTCTCCAGGGAGATGCGCCGGAAAAAAGTTTTGTCTCAACTTTGCTACAATTTAGTGTTCTTTTAACCAGTAGGAGATTGAATTTAGAGAAGTGACGTGGTGATTGGTTAAGGCTTTGTTTAGGGAAGAATACATCTTTCCGTAAAGGGTGACTGGCAAATGTGGAAGATTCCACAAAAAATAACATTCCAGATTCTTCTTTGTATTTTATCAATAATCTCTAAATAGAAGCAGAAACACTAGACTAGATATTCAATGAATGGGCAACTGGTAGACTTATCAATGTGTAAGTTACATTCTGATGAGAAAAATTGTCTGGCATGACTAAGTGAATCGACATTGCTAGCAGCAGTCCTCGCAGTTGCTTCAGTATAATCTTCCCACTTAATGTTAGTGGAAAAAATTAGCACAGGAAGGTGTAATTAGTCACCTGCTCTCTCAGATGATTAAAAAAATCAGTTTCATTTTGAGTGCATTAAAATAAATAAGTCATTCCTTGCCCGTGTTAACATCTGATTGGAGGTTGTTTGTGTGGGTTATCAATTATCTCCCTTGAACTATTTTTATAAAAGGAACTCTTCAGTGAAGAAACAGTTCTTAGGTTAGTTAACAAAGCAGTCTGAGACCCAGTAATTTTGTGGTATATTTTATGTTGTTCTGTGTTGTACACATTGCCACTTCTACTGCATCTGAAGATGGCTACTCAACAGGCTTTAAAATCGTTGACGACCGAAGAGAATTATGTTGAATAGAAAAAACGATTTAAAAATATGGCATATATACAGGGACTTAAAAGTAAACAAGGTCCGGCAGTTTTCCTCAGTTTGACAGGACAAGCAAGAGATTGTGTTAGGGACTTGCAACCCCAGGAAATTGGTCAGGAAAATGGAGTCAAGAACATAATAGACAAACTGGACACATTGTTTTTAAAAGATGAAAACTTAAAAGTTGAAAATTTAAAAGTTGAATTAAGCCTTTCTTAAGGTTATCGTCTTATCGTCCTGCTGCTTTGAATTGCTTTTAAATTCATAACAATTTACTGAAGAAAAGAATCTGAGAAAAACGACACTATCGGTATTTCTGCACATAATCCCCCTCCTCAAAATACAGCAGAATTTATAAAAATGTTTGTTCATTTGCATACAAGAAATTTACATGCAAAACACAAAAGAAGAGTTCATTTCATGACACTCTAACTTCCTGCAGGAAGGATAAAAATGTTTTACTCACATAACAATTTATTCAACAAAAGAAGAGAACATTTTTTAACATTTCCAAAATACTCAAGCCATGTCTACTGGACCTAGATTACAATGCCTCTAACATTTCTAAGAAGTTTCCAGGGTTAGTAGCTGGTGTTGGTTCAGATAAGGGCACCGCAGCTGTAGCCCTGCCAAAAGTGTCTTACCAAAAGAGTTCCAATTTTGTGGTAACGCAGCTCATAATCGGAAAGTATGTCCTGCTTGTAGCGTCACACGTTTTAATTGTGGGAAAAACGGACACTTTTCGAAGCTTTGCCGATCTAAGACCGAGCAAACTGGGACGACGGCCATGATGTTGAATTTTAAACCAAGTTTATGTGTAATCCCGGATATCTATTCCCCAAATCTTTCTTTTGCAACTACAACGACCACCATTAGTTTTTCTGGTCTTATAGACTCTTGTTGCTCTGTAAACTTTATTAGTAAAGACGCATTCAACCTATTAAGCCTGAAACGCCACCTCTATAAAAAAAAAGGTCTATGGCACTTAAAACCATGGAAGCCAACTATACCGGTGTTTGAATTACCGATATAGAAGTAGGCGACAGCAAATACGCAAAAGTGAAATTTGTGGTTTTGGATAACCTATGTGTGGCGGTGATTTTCAGAAGCTACACTTATGGTGGGAAAAAGACGACTGAAGAAATGCACACAGTGTTCTTGCTGCGGCTAAGCTAAATATACCGTCATTATTTTTCATTATACCTGTGAATGTCCGCCCCGTTGCTACCAAATCCCGGCATTTTAGTAAAGACGATCAGGCGTTCATTGAGAGGAAAGTTTCTCAGTTACTTTTAAATAATATCATTGAAACCTGTTACTCACCATGGAGAGCAAAGTTAGTTGTTCCTTACCAATAAGCAAAATAAATGGCACTGTGTAGATTATTCCCAAGCGGTTAATATATATATATATATATATATATATATATATATATATATATATATATATATATATATATATATATATATAGTTGGATGGCTACCCTATGCCTCGGATTGATGATATGATAAATAGCCTGGCAAGGTACAAAGTGTTTTCTACTTTTGACCTGAATAACGCCTACCATCAAATCCCGATAATTGAGGCGGATAAAAAGTTTACTACCTTTGAGGCCAATGGGAAGCTATGTCAATTTTGTAGGTCGCCTTTTGGTGTAACCAATGAGATTTTTATATTTCAACGGGCAATGGACGAATTTGTTGAAAAAGATAACTTAAAGATACATATCCTTATGTAGACAACATAACCACTGGTGGTTATGATCAAAATTTATGATAAAGAAAATATTTTATGATAAAGAAAAAATTACAAGGTATAAGGCGATTAATGACAGATCAAAGCAAATATAAGCCCCCCACCATCTGCATGTTACAGATGTGGTGGATTCCACTGGAATAAAGACTGTCGATTTAAATACAAGAACTGTTTAGCTTGTGGAAAAATGGGACATAAGGCATCTCAATGCAGAAACAAAAACACACTAGTAGGGTAAGAACTACTAGAATGGACTACGAAGACAAACTAAACACAAGAAAATACGTGGAACTCGAGATCTTAAATAAGAAAGTAAAATTACAGTTAGACTCAGGATCGGATCTAACTATAATTAATTTACAAACATGGAGGAAGCTAAATAGACCGACCATGATGTATACACAGAAAATAGCCAAGTCTGTTACAGGGAAGCGTATCAATTTTGAAGGAGAAGTAATTCTAAACGTAAAATTCCAGGGAAAAACGAAAAAATTTAAGATATTTGTAATGAAAGACACAGAAAATTTGGTGGGAACAGACTGGATGCAAAGATTTGACGTATCGGATTTACCTATTAGCTCATTTTGTAAGAAAATAGAGTGCGAGCCGTCAGAAGCTACAAAATTAAAAGCAGTCAATTCCCCAAAGTATTCTCGAGCGGTTTGGGACGATGTAATAAGGTTGCAGCTAAAATTGAACTAAAGGAAAATGTTCAGCCAGTATTCAAGGAAAAACGAGACGTGCCTTTCGCAACCATAGAAAAAATTGACAAGGAGTTAGATAGATTGGTACAAACTAGAATCCTTTCACAAATCGAATTCAGTGAATGGCCTGCACAAGTGGTCTACGTAAAGAAAAAATCCGGAGAAACCCGTGTTTGCGCAGATTTCTCGACTGGGTTAAACAAGGCTATCAAGGATTATCACTACCCATTGCCAAGCCCGGAGGAAATATTTACGAAGCTTAACGGTGGTAAGGTATTTTCTAAGATTGATTTAAGTGAAGCTTATCTTCAGATTCCAGTAGAAGAAAGTACAAAAATTTTATGTTTCAATACTCACAAAGGACTTTACAAATTTAACAGATTGCCATTTGGGATAATCTACCAACAGACTATGGATACCATGCTCATGGGACAGAACTTTGCTACTGCTTACTTAGACGACATTTTAATCAAAAGCGATAATGTAGAAGAACACGCAACGCACATTAAAGAAGTTTTTAAAAAGAATTCAGGATTTTGGTTTTCAAATGAAGGTGAAGAAATGCGATTTTTTTCTAAAAGAAATCAAGTATCTAGGCCATATAATCAATGAAAGTGGCAGAAAACCAGATCCAGATAGGGCATCTGCCATAAAAAATATGCCTGAGCCGAAAAATGTCGCAGAGTTGCTAACCTTTCTTGGTCTAGCAAGCTATTACGGGGAATTCATTGAAAACATGCACAAATTGAGGGCTCCCCTCAATGAATTATTGAAAAAAGATAACGAATGGAACTGGACGGAAGATTGTCAGAAAGCTTTTAAGGAGATCATAAAGAAATTAACGTCTAATCTAGCACTGACGCATTTTGATCCCAAACTGGAAATTATCATTGCTAGTGACGCAAGCTCACACGGTGGGGGAGCTTGTATATTACAAAAGATGCAGGATGGCACAAGGAAAACTATAGCTCACGCATCTAGATCGTTGTTACCAGCAGAGAGGAATTATTCTCAAATTGAGAAAGAAGCGTTAGGCATAATATTCGCCATAACTCGCTTCCACAGATACATATATGGAAGAGAGTTTACTCTTCAAACTGACCATAAACCTCTTCTCACTATATTCGGATCGAAAAAAGGACTACCAATTTACACAGCCAACAGACTTCTGAGATGGGGAAGTATATTATTGAATTATAATTTCAAACTAGAGTTCCTACCGTCGAAGAAAATTGGTCATACGGATGGATTATCTAGATTAGTACCTGCGAAATGCGAACCTCTGGAAGACTCTGTAATAGCGGCTTTGCGAGCCGAAGACAAAATTAGTAAAGTTCTAAACAATACAGTAAGGGAATTACCAGTGACCTTCTTAGACGTACCAACAGAAAGAGCCATACTACAGTTCCTACAAGTCTACAGAATCACTCCGAACGGAAACACACCATCTGGCTTTTCGCCAGCTGAAGTGATGTTTGCCCGCAAAATACGGTCTGTTTTTGATAAACTATTACCCAGAAAAACTAAAAACCGGCATACACCGATAGTGCCTAAAAGATCCTTCAAACCAGGTGAACGGATCTATTTCAGAATGTTCAAGAATAATATGGCATACTGGGAACCAGGAACGATAATAAACAGACTGGGAAATGTTCTATACACGATCCAAGGTGAAAAGTTCACTCACAGGAGACACATAAATCAGATACAGAAAAGACGGGTAGAGGAACCAAACTCGTCACCTTCCGAAAATGAAGACGCGATGGAAGCGATTTTTGAAGACTTCGGAATCCAAAAACCACAAATAGTCACGGAGATCAGAAGAACAAGCCGAAAAAGAAAATTCACGGAACCACTAATAATAGACCATAAGCGAAAAAAATATTAACTCCCCACCAAAAGAAGATAGGGAGGGGGTGTTTCGGGGCAGACCCCTTTTACACAAGATGGACTCGTCCAAAGTATACTTATACTACCTGCAGGTTGAGATACGTTGAGTCAGGGTGAGAGATACGGAGACAGTACACAGGGTGTTCACAGAGAGAGAGAGAGAGAGAGAGAGAGAGAGAGAGAGAGAGAGAGAGAGAGAGAGAGAGAGAGAGAGATAATTACGGTCTCACTTACAGAGACTTGTACATATACTTTCTACTAACCCGCATTCCTGGACTACTAATCTTCACTTCAAGTCTGTATTCTTACGTTTAATACACTTATTTTTCTCTCTCAATTACTCGCGTTGTTTATTTATTTGTGCAGGATTCCATTCCCGGAATCCACAACAGTGTTCCTTTTTTGGTAGCATGCTTCCGATGTTCAGTGGAAAAAAAGACTACAGCTATCATTGAAGCGGTTACAAATAGGCGACACTTACTGTTGCGCAATCACTTTACTCTAATAACTGATAAACGTTCCATTGCATTCATGTTCGACAATAGAAAGTGAACAAAGGTTAAGAACACTCAAATTCAGATTTGGAGAGTAGAGATGGCTGAATTTAGTTATTCAATCGCATATAGACCTGGGCCTGACAATGTTGTTCCGGATGCCATAAAACAAGTTCGCTGTGCAGCCATAACAACTTCATCTCTAAATGAACTTCATAGTAGTTTATGTCACCCAGGAGTCGCACGGATGTTACATTCCGTTAAATGCAAAAACCTTCCATATTCAACAGAAGATGTGAAAAATGTTTGCTCTCAGTGTCAAATTTGCTCCGAACTGAAGCCAAAGTTCTTCAAACCTTCTGTCCTGGGAGAGTTAATAAGAGCACTGGGTCCCATGGACCGGTTAAGCATAGATTTTAAAGGGCCCTTACCATCTAATACTAATTTTAACGGCTATAAATGAATATTCCCGTTTGCCTTTTCATGTCCCGATGTCAGTTCAGCGACGGCGATAAAATGCCTTGACTAATCTTTTCCGGTTTCCATCTTACATTCACTCTGCTAGTAGTGCATCCTTTCTTAGCCAAGAATTAAAGTCCTACCTAACTCAGAAAGGAATAGCCACAAGTATGTCTGCTCCATACCACCCAACAGGCAATTCAAAAGTTAAACGGTACAATGGACTTATTTGGAGCCTGGCGTTAAGAACATACAATGTGGACATAAAACATTGGGAAATAGTTCTACCAAGTGCTCTCCATTCTCTTCGTTCCCTACTTTCAACATCTACTAACACTACACCACATGAAAGGTTCTTCAATTTCCCCCGGTGATCTTCAGCTGGCTCATCTTTAACATCGTGCGTTTTCCTGAACCTGTATTTCTGAGGAGCATTGCACGGTCAAAAAAGTAAAGTAAAAATGATAATTTTGTCAATAGGATGGAATTGCTTGACGTAAAATATAAGGTACTCTGATGGACGAGTCCACAGTATCTTTTTAAGACCTGACACCTCTTCCATCCACTGAATTGAATAGAAGAATAAGTATCCCGAATATCTAACATGCTCCTCAGGACCCGAGAAGTCTCAACGTAATCATTTCAAATGTGCCCAGCATGATAATTCAGGGACAGTCTCTAATGATGTTATACCAGTCAATCAATTTCAGGATAGTCCCGAAGGTAGTATTGTTCTACGAATGCTTTCAAATTCATAACAGTATTGTTGTTTTTGTTCAAAGCGAGAACAGTAAAGTAGAACCAATTAGCTGGCGATCTAAAAGGTTGGACAGAGTAAGAAAGAGTCTATTAGCATCTGAAACTTTGGCATTAAGTGAGGCAGTAGCTGCAAGATTCTTTGTCTCTTCTTTGTTGCAAGAAACTTTGGTATGGCTGCATTGCCATCAGTACAATGCCATACAAACAATAGATCGCTGACTAGTGCTTTGGGAACTACAAACATTAGTAGTGACAGAAGATTAAGAGTGGACATGGCAAGATTGAAGGAAATGGTGTCAGAGGAGGAAATAAAGGCTTTTTTGGTCGATAGGAAATTATAATTGGCAGATTCCTTGACAAAAGAGGTGCTTCTATACTTAAATTATTAGAAGTACTTCGTACATCTTAACTTAAAAAAAAGAAAAAAGTGTACTAAATGAAGGAAGCTGCAATGTGGATTATCAGTTATCTCCCTTGAAGTATTTCTATAAAAGGAACCCTTCGGTGAGGACACAGCGCTTAGGTTGTTTGTCGTCTAAGCAAGTTAAAAGTTTTGAGAACAGCTGCTAATTTGAACTTATCAAACAAGTCAGACATACCAGTCTTATGACAGGAATAAATAGTTGTGTCATGTAGATGGGAATAGGAGGTTCCTGTCTAATAAACGAATCAAATGAAATATAAACAGATACTACAGCATGATCAAAATTGCCAAAATAGCAAAAGTTGTGATGCTCGACTAGCACGAGAAGATGAAGTAAAGAACAAATCATGTAAAGAAGTATATTGATCATAATTATTAGGGAAACGAGTAGGGAAATCCACTATTTAATTGAGAGACTGAGTAATAGAAAAAATGGATGTCTGAATACCATCTGAAAACCTTAGAATACTTAAGCTACTTGACGTAATGATAATTAGTCACCAAACGAAAAAGAATTACGTAAAAGTAGAGAGAGAGAGAGAGAGAGAGAGAGAGAGAGAGAGAGAGAGAGAGAGAGAGAGAGATCCATTTCTACATTGTCAGCTATTTTGTTTAATATGTTACATTTTTGAGAATATGGAGAGCATTAAAGGAGAAAGAAATACCGAACAGAGTGCAATAATTATCACTAATCATCATTTCTGGCAATACAATTTAGCCAAAAGGTGGCTAAGACAAAAGCCTTATGTGGCCTCAGGATTGGCCTCCGGAAATACATGGATGGATACCTATCCATGCACGACATGGCACGGCAAATACCCTGATATTTTGCAGCTGCTGATCAGATCAGCCTTTCTAAGTGCTACCAAAGAATTTAGTCTCTTTACTACCAAAAAACTGTCCACCTGGTATCCTCTAAATGAAAAGTCGCAGCCATTAGTCAGTCAGATCACCAAAATTTAAGACAGTTACATCATTAAGGCCCTTATTTACTTTTATAAAAGTCTTCTAGGTAAGACGTCACTTGTCAACAGAAAGCACTTAGAATAATTTCAAATAACTAGCCTTTAAAGAAATATGATGAACTATTATTAAAAAATGATCCATCTTCCAAATAAAAATTCAATTACATGCAAAGGAATTGCAGCTCATTCATTGAAGATGTTATTTAAATGTCATCTCATTAATAATTCTATTATTATACGAAAATGACAAGAAAACAAAAGCTTGGGTGTCTGTAAATTTATATATCCTATTGTATTAGGTGTAAACAAGAATATGGCAGGGATGTTATCATATTAAGAAGAATTTAGCTATATAACTACATTTGAACTTCACCTAGTGATAAGACTCCATGGTCAAATCGATAAAGCTCTCCAAAATATAAGGATGTAAATTCAAATCTTGTTGCAGGTTACTTCTTTGTTTTCAAATCTATGCTCCTTACTTAAAGATCATAAAATGTAAGAAAAACTAATCAGTAATCAACAAATACAAAGTCTGTTTACAAAAATATAACATTTAGAATTAATGATCTTGTCAATTTCATTCATTGTAAAAATAGTAAAAAACATTATGAGAAAATTATTTCAAAAGTTCTAAGTAAAATCTTTCTTATGATCTCCTCTTTAGCAAAAGTTGCTTGTGCTAGCAATGAATTCCAGTGTGATAATGGACGTTGCATTCCTGCTATCTTCCACTGTGATGGAAAATTTGACTGTATGACAGCAGATAGATCTGATGAAATTAATTGTACTGGTATGTAAATTTATGTATTATTGTTTTTGTTCATTCTCTACTAAGAAGACTGTTATTATGAATATAAATATATATCCAAGTATTAAATACTGTAATTGGCTACTTTTAAAAAATATATGATATATTATATGAAACTTAACTTCATCGACAAATATTTACTGCAAAACATCCATATTTGTGTTATTTGTATGTAACCTAATATATGTCTATGTGTGGATGCAGATATGATTGCTCTGCTGTATTTTGAAATTCGCTTAAAATTATGGATTTCATTTTTATATATTTCAAAAGTGCATTTCGTCTTTATAGCTTTTTTCACATTTCTTCAGAGTATTTTAATTTTTATAAAATTTAAAAAAAAACATGATTTGTATAATTCTGAGATTTAAGTAAATAAACACTTTCTATTATCTAAATAATGATATTGCAGAGTTAATTTCATCTTTTGTTTTAAAATTTTCTGATGATTTGGAATTTCAGTGAACCTATTTTGGTTCTTACCATAAACTGAAAAATTTCCAAGTTATTAGGCCAACATTTTAACATGCATTCAATTTCTTACATTTTGATTTGGGTTTTATGAATATTTTGTAATTGCAGGTTTTCATGTTTAACATTTCACATGAACAATTTATAATTTGAAATGTAGTGTAGTGTTACTGACTCACGGGAAGTAGTATGCACTCAGCTGCCTGGTGGGTAATAGCTGGAGATATTTATAGTCATTGTGACTTCATATGTAAATGAGTCACCTCACCTCCCTGTACCGAAAAGGTTTTATCCCCTTATTTTCCCTGATACTTCTTTTGGGAGCTTTTGTCTCTTCATTATCTTCCTCCCTCTCCCTAAGAGATTGTCTAGATCTGGGAGTTCTCGACCTTTTTCTTTTTTCATAGGAGTGTTCCTCCAACTGTTGTTCATCTTCAGAGTCTATATCACTCTCGATTTCACTGTCATGTCTGTCTTGCCTTAACATGATACTTTCGCTTTCATTATATTCAGGCTCGCAATGCATTTCTTCATCGCTATCGTGTTGCAATTTAACTTGGTCTGCATGCGCTAATATCCCATTTCTATTTTTTTCTATTATCATAGTGTTCTGTCCACGAGGGCATTATGAATCTTACCTCTTGTAGATTAGATCCACTATTCTTTTTATACGAAAGTTTTTCGTTGGTAGCATAGGACCTGGGCTCTAATTTGTCTACCCATGAAGGCGGACGGGCTTTTCGATCTTTCAGCATGTAGTATTGTCCTATAGCATAGCAACAATCTTGGAAGAAATGTTTTTATCTTTTCTTTCCACTGTAGACATATTTTCAATTCATTCTTTATAATTTACACCATCCTTTCTGCTAATCCGTATGATTATGGATGTTATGCCGAGGTTTTATGTTTTGCATACTATTTTGTTCAACCATTGGCGTAGTTCCTCGTCACAGAATTCTGAGGCTTTGCCAGAAACTAGCGTTTTCGGAATTTCTTGAAAATATGAACCTTAACGCTTGTTTCACGATCAAACTTCTTTTATTGGAAACCTGTATTACTTCTGGCCAGCCTGAATACGAATCTACCAGTATTAGTAATAATCCCACTTCATTAACATGGGCATGATCCATGTGTACTCTGTCCCAAGGTTGGAACTCTTTAGACCATGTATGTGTTTTGTCTGTCTAAATCTTCCTTCGTCGCACCTATTTATGTATTCTACATCTCTATCCACCATACCTTTAGCTTTAATCTCCTTCGCGTAGACGTTATTCCGCAATAAGCATCGTCATGTATGCTTTTTATAATTTTGCTCTTTTGCATTGCTGGCGGAACCACTACATCTTCATTACAAATTAAACCTTTTTCTATGGTTAACTTGTCTTTAACCTCTTTAAAACGTCTTTCTGTCCGTGAGCAATTATTCCATTTATTATTTTTTATCCTGAACAATATACTGTTCAATATGAGATCTCGCTTGGTATCCTCACTAATTTGTTTATCAGCAAAATATCAGTTTCAACCCATTGTAAGAAAGTATCTTCGAATTTTTACTCCTCTTTCAGTAGTAAAGAACCTCAATCTCGACAAAGCCTCGGCATGCGGAATAGTACTGCCTTTCACGTACTCAATATCAAAGTCAAAAACCATTAACATTAAGGCCCACCTTAGAATTCTAGAAGAAGTTACCTTCGGAATTTCCTTTTTATGGTTAAATAAGAATTCTAAAGGTCTCTGGTAAGACCATAGTAGGAATTTCTTTTCAATCAAAAACTGACGAGCTTTATTATGGCTAACGTTTTTTCTCGCTATTTGAGTAGTTCAATTCGGCTTTTGACAATTTTCTCGAAAGATACATAATAGGATGACCATCCCGAGCTAATGTTCCCGAAATTGAGTATTCACTAGTGCCAGTTGTTAATAATATTTCCTTTCTAGGGTCGAATATTTTTACCACTGCCTTCTTTGTCAGAACAGCTTTTAAATTTTCAAATGTCACTTGTTGAACAAATTCGACACACTGTTCTAGTGACAACTTTTCCAGTTGTAAATACATTAGAGTCATTTGCCGATACATCTCATTTTGAAAGCCGTTTACTAATTTAATTTGGATCAAATTTTCTTCGATTGACTGATTTTCTGATCCCAGTTTCTTAAATTCACAATATTTAGTGGCCTGTTTTAAACGAAGAACATATTCATTAACTGGTTCATTCATATTTTGATAAATATTCATGAATTTAGCTCTCTTTGCACTCACTAGTATTTCTTCCAACTGCCTTGGGTGTGCAATTGCTGATAATTTTATAATGGCATCACACCCATCACACCACGCTTGTGTGTATTCATAATTATCCAATGATAATTGTCCGTTCGGTTCTTTAGATATCGGCCACGCCATTGTAGGGTTACTGACTCACGGGAAGTTGTATGCACTCAACTGGCTCATGGGTAGCTATTTATAGTCTTTGTGATTTCATATGCAAAAGAGTCACCCCAGAAAACATAAAGAAAAACTCTTTTGACATATACAAAAAGATGTAATGTTATATTTATGATAATAGTTATTCTTCTTTTGGTATTCAATTAAAAATAGCAGTATTCTAAAAGTGAATGTGCTGTTTTACAGTTACTGAATGTCACGTGCCACGACACTATAGATGTGGAACTGGAAAATGTCTACCTGTAGTATTAAAATGTGATGGCCATGATGATTGTGGAGAGGGTTCTGATGAAATTAATTGTAAAGGTTAGTAATTTTGATTTTATACATATATATATAATATATATATATATATATTGTTTTTAAGCATGTCACCCTAAGCAAGGCAGGAGTGCCACTAGCACGCAAAGAATTGCAGAGTGTGAAAGTAAGAGTAAAGAGGGGTGATTGAGGAAAGGATAAAGAGAAGGACGAGGATCAAGATCAAGACATCATATGTCGATTGACATTACATTTAAGTTTTTGAAAATTATAGTTATCAGGGAAGCAAGTAAAAGGAAGGGAGTTCTACTGTTAGGAAGTGCGAGAGAATAAGCTGTTGGGGTAGAAGAAGCGGTTGCATTTAACTGTTTCGACAGTAAAAGGGTGGGGCCGAGATGCCAACGTAGTAGCACGCTTTAATTCATGTAGTCGGGACACCAGGGAAAAAAGCTCGTCAAAACAGTTGGCATGAAAATATTTGTAGAAAAAACAGAGGAGAGTGACATCACGTCTGTGAGAAAGTGACTGGAGTCGAGAGTCTAAGATTGCATACCCTTCTTTGGATTTTGTCGAGAACAGCGAGATGAACATCGGGGGCACCAGACCATATATGGCAACAGTACTCAATGCAAGGATGAATGGTAGATTTGTAGATTTGAAGGATGGATTCAGACGAGAAAAATCTTCTGGCGCGACACAGAGAACCAACTTGTAGTAGATGTAGCTATTGGTTCAATGTAGTAATATTTAGCCCCCCCCAACAAGGGTTACATGTGGCACAAGGCCGGGTTTAATGTGGGTTATCCGGGACCCTACCTCAGGTCAGTGGAAAACGTGAGACCAAGAAGGCCCAGAGAGAAAGGTGAAGTTGAGCATCAGTCATGCTGATAGGAGGCAGGGAGGTTTCTCTATGGTGGGTAAATGAGAGCAGTTTCGTTTTGGAGGCATTAAAATTTACAAGCAATTTCCTGCCCTAGTCAACCACAGATTGGAGATCCTTTTCTAAACCAGCGGCCAGGTTAACTTTGTCAGCAATCCGGATTAACTATGGAGACAAGAGTAAATGGTAATTTCTTCCGCGATCAGAAGATCAGAAACAGTGTATGACCCAGGATAGGGCCTTGAGGAACACCAGCGTTCGTATGAAAGGAACTGGAGGAAAACCCGTTTAGGACGACCTTCATTTCACGGTTTGACAGGAATGATAGTCCTGTAATACCGTATCCCTGAAGCTTGCGTAGAAGGCCGGCATGCCAAACCCTATCAAACGCCTTAGAAATATTTTCCGTTATTATCAAGAGCTTGGTATACAAATTCAGTTGTGGCCATAAGCACGTCAGCGGTAGACCGGGCAAAGCGGAAAACATATTGTTTGTCAGAGTAGATCATGGGAGATAATATGCTTAACGACTTCGGCATTATTAAAGCCTTGTAGAGTTTGCCGAAGAGGTGTAGGAGACTGATAAGACGGTAGTTAGACGGGTCAGAAAGTTCTCCAGGGATAACAGATGCAGATTTCCAACAGGCTGGAAAGCAAGAGTCATCGAGGAAATAGTTATATAGTTTGGAGAGAAATGGAGCCAGCTCAGGAGCACATTATAACATCTTTTCTCATTATGCTTCTATTTGGTCAAAAGCTCTACTAATATTAAATAAATATTATTAGTCTTATTATCAATATTATTATTATTTTTTTATCTCTAGAATTTCTTTCATTGGCCTCCACACACACACACACACACACACACACACACACACACACACACACACACACACACACACACACACATATATATATATATATATATATATATAATAAAAAGGCTTAAATACTAATATTCCATGGTTATAATTTATTACATTGGAATCGTAATTACGATCCAATTCATCAGACCTACAAATTCAAAAAGAAATCAGAAAAAATAACTCCAGGAATAAAAATAAAATTTAGTGATAGTGTATGTATGAGAGTGGGGGACAAATGTATGAGAGTGGGGGACGAAAGTGAGAGTTAAAAGAAAGTTCTAGAGAGGGTTAACAGACGAGAGAAGAACAGGAAGGCTTAAAAGTGAAGGTTGGGATTAAAGTTTAATAGAGAGAAATTCTAAAAAGTCAGAAGGCAGTTTAAATGAGTGAGATACAGATAAATTTGAATTATTTTCCGATGCATAATTCATTACGCTGACCTAAATTAATTTAAAACCAGACACCGGAAATGGGTTTAATCATTTGTGGTGCCATTACGCACAATCATCTAAACTTAAAAATCAGAAGATAAGAAAAAGAGAGAAAGAAAAGAAAAAAGAGGAAGAAAACGTTAACAATCTTAAAAACCCACGGAGTGATAAACTCGTATCTATCTCCTAAGTTTACATATATACCTAAGTATATAAATGTCAGAAAATTATTTAAGAAAATTTTTACCTACATACCCACATACACATATATCAACATATGACAACATATGAATAAAGTTTGCTAACCAAAATTAAATGATCAAAAATTATAAAGCATCACATAAACATACACAATGATACATATAGATAATCATTCCATTTAGATGTCATGTCCGATGTTATTGATCCAAGATGGAACTGTCACAGGTAACAACACGTTATAAAACCGTGTTTAAGTTTTAAATCTTTTTTTATGTCTACATGTGGAAATTATCTCGCTACGAAGATTTAGCAACTCATCTTGATTTTTATATTTAATAATAAATTTTTTTCCGCAATGCATAAATCACACCGATCGCGGAAGTTATTAGGGATTCTAGCTCTTGATAAGACTTTCCATTCGAAATGCGGGGTTAATCCCTTATCCACCAGATCCCAGTAGTGTTTGGATAAGGAAGTTTGATTCTTGAGGTATCGATATTTAAAAGAGCGTCTATGGTTGTATAGACGCTGCTTCCAATCACTGGCGGATATACCTATATATATATATATATATATATATATATATATATATATATATATATATATATATATGACTTATTTTTAAGCGAATATTGTTTCATAGGACATAAAAACTTGTCACGGCGACAAGTAGAAATTACTTACCTGTTATGTCAGGCAATGTTCACTAAGAGTGTGGGTCTTTCCCCGTGTTAGACCTAAGAGAGAAAAGGCGAGCATTCAGTTTGTTCTCCTTTGTCTCGTCATGGCTGAGGAGGAAGTGATGTAGGCCGTTTCTGATTGGTCGCTTGTTATTTCAAGATCAGCAGTGGCAATTCTTTATATGCCCGTTGTTGTGTGCTTGGTGGATATTTGCTTCAGGATCGCTTGCTGGAATAGGTATTGTTACGGTAGGGTCGCTTGGGTGAACAAGTATGATGTTGAAAGACCCGAAACATGTCATGACATCAAGTCAATAACATCACAGATGAGACGATCCTGCGCACCCGTTGGAGTCTATTCCTAACAAATTTCATTTTGAATTATGCAGTGACGTCTGGAAATAGACCAGATGACGACCGAGAAAAAGTTTCAGTGACAGAATAGAAACAGTAGACCACCGGAAAGACGGCACCCAGGAGCCTGTTGGACTGGCATTTCAACATTTATATTTCGTGAGAAATAATCCCAAATTTGCCACGACTACGCACAACAATACACCCCCCCAGAGCATTTCGAGATGATGGGAGAGAATGAGATTCCTGTTAGGATGAACATTTCGATACCAACCCCTAGGATCGATCTAAGGACTTCGATAATGATTTGCGATTGCGGAAAAGAATGTGAGAATCTGCGCGGCCTTAGAATACACCAGGCCAGGATGAAATGTATGGAGAAGGGAGGTCTAATGCAACGCACAGGTCTATCTCCTGGTGAGACGGAGGAGGTGCCCAGTCGGGATTCACAACACAATGACCACTCCCTCCAAGCGACTGACCAAACAAACCCATGCAAAGTAATCCATAAGCAGATCAACTGGCCTCCAACGAATTGTTATACAGAGTGGAAACAATTTAACGGAGACGTAAGCGGAATCGGCAAAATCTTATTACATCAAAAGGCAACGCTGACAGACGGTTGCACGTCTTGTTGACTATGATAGTCATGCCACAGAACGATTTGGCTTACGCGAAGGGTGAGAACAGAAATCCTACAGCAAAAACCGTAGGGCAGAGAGGATACAGGACCGGAGGCGGGAGTTAAGGGCACTCAATAAAAGGTACAAGCAGACTAGTGAAAGAAGAACGACATCCACTAATAGAGCTTCGAAACATTTTAAGAGCAAAGCTAAAATTCATTCGTAAAGCTGAGTGGCATAGGAGGCGAAGGAAGGAAAGAGCGAGAAACAGATCACCGTTCATTGCAGATCCCTTTCGCTTTATTAGGAAACTGCTTGGAGACAAGCGAAGTGATCAGCTAGAATGCTCTGCAGATTATATTAACACATATCTCCGGAACACATTGAGTGACCCTGTAAGAAACAAGGATATCGGCCATATATAATCCATTATTTGCAGAGGGTGTGTGGATTCTCAAGGAAGAAAACTTCAGAGATTTAGACCAATTCAGGAGTATCGCTTTATTATGCACCGAAAGTAAAATCTTTTTTAGTATTTTATCACGGCGACTGACTATATTTCTTTTGGTTAATAATTACATCGACACTTCAGTATGAAGGAGGGTATTCCATGTTTTTCCGGATGCCTCGAACATACTGGAGTAGTTATGCAGGTTTTGAGAGAAGATAAGGAAAGTAGAAGCGACCTCGCCGCATTGTGGTTATACCTTACCAAGGCATACGGGTCCATTCCACAAAGATTAGTAGAAGAAGCCCTAAGGATATACCATTTACCCGGTAAGATCAGCCTATTAATCCTGGACTATTATAATAACTTTAAGATGAGAATTTCTTCAATGTTCATAGTTTCCGATAGGCGTAGACTCGAAAGGAGTATTATTACTGGCTGTACGATCTCAGCTACCCTCTTTACCCGTCAAATCGGCTGAAGTCGAGTGTCGAGGGCCTATGATGAAGACAGGAGTGCGACCGATCAGAGCGTATATGGACGATCTGACCATTACATCATCTTCGGTCACACGAAGTAGGTGGATCCTACGCAGACTTGAAAAGCTTATAGCTTAGGCGAGAATGAGTTTCAAGACAGCAAAGTCGAGATCGTTCGTTTTGAAGAAGTGAAAAGTGTCGGATAATTTCAGGTTCTCGATATCGGGAACAACTATCCCCACGTTGGCAGAGAGACCCATGAAAAGCCTGGGAAAAACTTTTAACAGCTCCTTAAAGGATACTTCGAGCATCCAAGTGACGATCTCCGAAGTGGAAAGGTGGAAAGTCTGGACTACCAAGCCGTTTCAAGACGTGGATTTACTGTGCTCCCCAGAATTCTATAGCCTTTATTTATGACTTCCCAATGACATCAGTGGAGGCCATAGAAGGGAGAATTCACCGCTACCTCCGCCGATGGCTAGGGCTGCCGAGAAGTCTAAGTAATGCCGAGTTATATGGCACCTCAAACACGATACAACGCTCTGCTTCGGGATCCCTTGTCTTTCGGCGTAGATGTAGCTGCGATCCAAGAGACACACTTTGTTTGCGATGTTGATGCTCTCGCGCTGTCTAGCGATTTTGTTGTCTATTCAGCATATAGGGATCAGCTGGCCAGAGGTGTTTCCTTGTTAGTTAAACGTTCCCTGGGTGCGAGAGTGAACCATGTCCATATCGACGCGGTTTGATCGTGGCCGATATTGCTGTGAGCTGTGGATAGTTTCGGGATATGCGCCCAACGATCGGGGGTAGCGAGTCGATTTTTTCCGTCAGTTCGGGCCGTTCCTGGTGGATTCATCGCGCTTAGTCTTGATGGGGGACTGAAATGCCATCCTGGACCCCGATATAGACAGGGGGCGAGGATCTAGCGGGGGGTTATCGGGCGATTAGCTTGGTTAATCTGATTGGCGAGTTTGGACTCGTCGAATGATACCGGGTCGATCATCCGAGACGGGAGATGTGGACGAGGGACACTTAAGTGGCCGTCTCTCCGCCCCATGACACGGACGTTGAGCGGTCGAGCGTTTTGCGCTGTCTCGGTCGGTTCGTCAGGGTTGTCTGCTTCTGCCCTTACTTTACGCTTTGGCGTTGGAGCTCCTGCTTCGCCGGCTAAGGGACAGGAGGTGCAGTCCGGCCCTACGTGGAATTGCTGTCCCCGATGGTACTCGAGTCATGGTTTCTACGTACGCCGATGATCTATTTTCATGTCGTGCCGCAGCGACATTGAGGAGTTACAGAAGGCGCTTGGACGATACGAAAGGTCACGGGGGCCAAGATTAACCGCAACAAGGCTTGCGGTTAGGTGCCTGGAAGGGGGTCACTCTTCCGGAGATCTTTGGCTGGACTAATGTACCGGTCCGCATACTTGGAATTTGGTTCGGACCCGGACTCCAGGTAGAGAAGAATTGGTTAGAAGTACAGGAAAAGGTCGGAGCGTTGGTCGGGACTTGGCTCCGAAGGAGGTTGTCCTTGAAGGGTAGGACGTGTACCGCTTACGTCTTTCCTCTCATCCTTTACCTGTTGGCTTTACTTCCTCTTTGCAAGGACCGTACGAAGGCGATCGAGCGCTTGTTGTCCACCCTCTTGTTGGGTGGTCGCAAGCAGAAGGTCCGTAAATAAGTCTGTGTCCAACGTCCGTGTCATGGGGCGCTGGAATAAACACGCTTCGAGGTTGGCTTTCATACACGGCGTTTTGACAGAGGACTCGATTTTGGAGGGGAGTATTAGGGACGTCTTTCACACATATTTTTTGAGCTAAGCGCCATCGTAGACCCAGGAAAGCTGTTGAGTTTCCTCAGTGAATTTCGAGCGGCATTGAGGGTCGTTCCTTTCACGTAGGCTACTGTATAGTGAATTAGTGGAGAGGGTCGCGAAAGACCCGCTTTGTGGCCGGTTCGGCTTGTCGGCATCAGAGTCGCACTCATTATGGTCTTGGGCGTCAGCAGCGGACTATCTCAGCAACCTTGAGTTTTTGCTTACCTGGCGATTTTCGGAAGTGCTATCTCTCAACGACGTAGCCTTTAGATGAGGTAGGGCGGATTTGTCCGATTGTCATCGGTGTGACTTTGGCTTAGAAGAAACGGCAGCGCACGCCTTCTACCATTGTCTTCAGGTGCACCCTTTCTGAGACTATGTCGACGAGTTGACGGCTCGTATCGCTCCCGATCAGCTTGTGTCCACAGGTCACGTGTTCGCGTGTGACAATGTGCCGCCCCCATTCTCCGGGATGAAACGGATGGTGTTTCACACGTTGCTAGCCGTGGCAAGAATGGTGGTGTGGACGTTGCGAATGGAGGGGATCTTGCGATATGAGCGTTATTCTCATCAGGATCTGGTTGGATTCTTTGGGCATCAGCTCAGGATGAAGATTAGATCTGATAGAAAGCGTTGATATTGACAGATTTTAGGAAAAGGTGGGTATCTCTGGCGAGCCTGGTACACGTGATTTTCTCTTTTAGGTCACCTTAATGCAACGGAGCGGTTTCCTGGGAAGCCTTCCCTGGTTAAGTTAAGTTAAGCTACCTGGACAGAATGCTAGTGAGAAGAGTCGATCTAGATTTACTAGATTGTCCCACGTTTCACCGTTTAGACTATTCGGACCATAGACTCGTCTGTGCTTGAATGGCTGGACACTGGAGGTTCAATATGTCTTTACTGGACAGGCGAGACTTCCGGCAACAACGTGAATTATTGGGGCCAGTTATTGGGAATACGTGATGGTAGAGACTTAAGTATAGGATTAGGTCTTTCACCACCGAATATGGCCAACGACTCGTCTTAGATAGGCTAAGATGGTTAAGACGCTAGAGAATAGTCTGTCCCAGGCGGAGGCTGGTGGGGATTAGTACTAGCTTTGCAGGCTCTGGAGTGTGAGACTAGCAAGCGCTACCAGGGTCAGGTAATTAGACAGGTTAAACAAGATGTCTAATGAAGCTGCGCATATGGGCGCAGAATTGCATAAGGGAGAGACCCGCCGAGGTTCCGAACGATACATTCGCGAGGTCAATACCCCGGAGGGTCGTACTCTGAGGTTGACTGAGAGCATGATTGAGGCGTTTCAGTTGCATTTTGAGAGCCGGTTTACCAAGGAACCTAGTCTCAGTGGTGAGGAGTTTCGCAGATATTTAACTGACTTTCCTCGACTTGAACCAACTGAACGGCTTGCTACGAAGAAGAGATTACAAAGGGCAAAGTTTATTTGGCATTGAAGAGAGTCGGCAGGGGCAAGTCCTGATGTTCTGCCCTACGAAATGTAGTTGAGGCTGTCGAACATCTTAGTTCCAATTTTGACAGTGGTGTTCAACAACTTGTTCTGGTATTTACTTGAGACATTACTAAATAGCAATATATGTTATGTTAGAAATAATGAATAACTTTTTAGATTAAATCTTTTACTGCTTAACTTTAGATTGAATTGTATTTTCAATGAATAAGTTTAGTGATAAATTTTATTATATTTCTTAAAAAATTTAGGCAATCACATACTTAATTGTACATTTTCAGTTATTTTTACAGTGTAAATGAAAATGACATTTACAAAAGTGCAATGCTCAGTTAAAAATTACTTTAAATTAAAATTCACAATGTAAAATATTTACTGATTTGTATATTTTTAAAAAATTAATTTACATTTTTATATTTTTTGTAATGATTTTTCTTAACAGCATTTATGTATTTTAAGATTTTTACATATAATCTGAAGTCCTATCAATTAAAATACTTTACAAGAGATTGCCTGTTGTCATTGAATAACAGATTTACTCTGTAGGAACTGAATATTTTAATATATCAACATAAAATTGCCAAATTATTGAAACAAAATAAATTTTTATAAACTGTAATAAAGTTATTCATTCAATCCAAATACACCATATTTGAACTGAAAATATTTATACCACCATAGCAGCATTTCATTAAATTCTTTTGTAAAGAATCCTTCATTGAAAGAACTGACAAAAGCATCTCTGATTATTGTACAAAATTCATTGTATCATCACAAGTGATAATACATTACTAAACCGGATCAATTTCTTACAGTCCAACATTATAACTGTAGGTCACCAATTGTATTAATTTTGTCCTTATTTTTGTCAAATGAAATCCATTTATTTAGTATTTTTTTTCTTACCAATTGTTTGTAAATTATATAAAATAGTTCAAATTGATGCTTTGAAATTTGCTGCAAGTTCTATAACAAATGCTTTTGATAATTTTCCACAAGAGCCTTTAAATCTTAATATTTTACCCATGATTTTGTTCAACCAATCTCCTTGTTATTCTAAGCTGAAATCTGAAAATGCAAAGTTTACAAAACAAAATATTACTGTTTATCTACTAACAGCATTCTACTGAAATGTGAAATTTATATCTTGTAGCTTTAGATTGATTGCACCATTACTAGAAGCTGACCTGAGAACTCATCTTTATTTTGACCATACAAAAATCAATGGAATTACCATTAGCATTAAAGCCATGGGAAATCATTGTTTCAAGCTTACTTGAAGATGAAGTGGATTGACTGTGCATTCATCCTTAGATATACTAGTTTTTCATTCTTCTTCCTAATCATGTGGGGTGGACTGGGTTAAGGTTTTAAGTTTATACAAATACTTTTACAATGTATGGTTTTTCCCAAATCTCTCAAATGAAATAAAGAAAGAAAGAAAGAAAATTACATTGAATAGACACAAAAATATACATGAAAGAGATATTTTACCTTTTATAATCAACCTGAAAATTTGATTTTACTTTGATGGTAAAAATGTCAAACTTCAAACAATATTGGCAATTGGCGATTGGTCTGATTGGGTCAACAATGCTGTCATTCTCACCCATGCTCAGTTACTTAGCCTATATGACCTTTTCCAACAGTATATGTTCTGCTGGCTTGGACATGTACATCGTATGCTGGATAGGCGGATTCCAAAGATCTTTTTGTACAGGGAACTGGCCACCGGCAAGAGGGCATGATTACAACCTCATCTTTGCTTCAAGGACATCTGTAATATGGACATTGAGAGGTTTGAATATATTGCCAATGTTTGATATGCTGGAGACATGATTTACACCCAGAGTTTGAACAAGAAGAGAAGAAATGGAGGCTTGATGTAAAGAAAACAACACTGCAACATCAGCGGAGAGTGTCTTCACATGCCTTCATTGCATTTGAAACAGTCACTCCTATATGGGCCTTTACAGCCATAAAAGTATGGCACATAATAATAACATATATATATATATATATATATATATATATATGAGATGCTCTGAAAGTAATAATTTGTATCACAAATGTTTTCAACTACACAACAATACAGTTTTATTTTCCCACACAGTTAGCATCACTGCTTATGCATTTTTGAGGTGCTTTTCATTTGCTGCAGTGACAGAAGTGCAGGGATAACTTGAACATGTCTTTGTCATACACATCACAATCATTACTAATGGAATGCATTAGCTACAACCGAATTCTGCTCACATTCACTGTTTGGTCTTTTTAAACTTACAGTAACCATTAATGAATGTCAATGAGTACAATAGTTGAAGACTTTGTGTAGTAACCCCCTATACCACAACTTGTCAAAGGCTTTTGAGATATCTCAGATGATTGCTTACAAGCATTTCACTGATTCTATACATGATGATAGTTAAGGCATCAGCAGTGGACCTAGAGGAGTAAAATCCATGCTGTTATAAATTTAAGTTTTTATTAAATATTTATACTTTTAATTATGCTTATAATGTCAAAATGTCCATTTGTTGTAATAAAATATGTTTAATATTAATAAAAATATCTTGTTTAATGATATTCAGACAAGAAAAATAATGTTGTTTTTCTCTTTTCATATGAAAACATGTCAAAATATTTTAAAAATAAGAATAAATTACAAAAATACTTATAAATTGATAAAAACCTTATATATGAAGTTCATAAATTTATTTTACCAAGTAAAATTTAAACCAAATTAATTGGATGAAATCTAATGAATACAAACATTAAGTAATCAAACTTTTAATTATTATATTATTCTTATTTAACAACTTTTAAAAAGATATACAATTTATATATAGGGAACATTTTTATGAAATCATAAATTTTAAATATTAATTCACATTATTTTTTTCTAGATTGTATATGCCCTAGTAACCAGTTCACATGTTCATCTTGTGAATGTATTCCTGAGAAAAAGATATGTGATGGAATTCTTGACTGCCTTGATGGAAGTGATGAAAATTGCAGTAAGTATCATTTACTTGAGACATTACTAAATAGCAATATATGTTATGTTAGAAATAATGAATAACTTTTTAGATTAAATCTTTTACTGCTTAACTTTAGATTGAATTGTATTTTCAATGAATAAGTTTAGTGATAAATTTTATTATATTTCTTAAAAAATTTAGGCAATTACATACTTAATTGTACATTTTCAGTTATTTTTACAGTGTAAATGAAAATGACATTTACAAAAGTGCATAGCTCAGTTAAAAATTATTTTAAATTAAAATTCACAATGTAAAATATTTACTGATTTGTATATTTTTAAAAAATTAATTTACATTTTTATATTTTTTGTAATGATTTTGTTTTAAGATTTTTACATATAATCTGAAGTCCTATCAATTAAAATACTTTACAAGAGATTGCCTGTTGTCATTGAATAACAGATTTACTCTGTAGGAACTGAATATTTTAATATATCAACATAAAATTGCCAAATTATTGAAACAAAATAAATTTTTATAAACTGTAATAAAGTTATTCATTCAATCCAAATACACCATATTTGAACTGAAAATATTTATACCACCATGGCAGCATTTCATTAAATTCTTTTGTAAAGAATCCTTCATTGAAAGAACTGACAAAAGCATCTCTGATTATTGTACAAAATTCATTGTATTATCACAAGTGATAATACATTACTAAACCGGATCAATTTCTTACAGTTCAACATTATAACTGTAGGTCACCAATTGTATTAATTTTGTCCTTATTTTTGTCAAATGAAATCCATTTATTTAGTATTTTTTTTCTTACCAATTGTTTGTAAATTATATAAAATAGTTCAAATTGATGCTTTGAAATTTGCTGCAAGTTCTATAACAAATGCTTTTGATAATTTTCCACAAGAGCCTTTAAATCTTAATATTTTACCCATGATTTTGTTCAACCAATCTCCTTGTTATTCTAAGCTGAAATCTGAAAATGCAAAGTTTACAAAACAAAATATTACTGTTTATCTACTAACAGCATTCTACTGAAATGTGAAATTTATATCTTGTAGCTTTAGATTGATTGCACCATTACTAGAAGCTGACCTGAGAACTCATCTTTATTTTGACCATACAAAAATCAATGGAATTACCATTAGCATTAAAGCCATGGGAAATCATTGTTTCAAGCTTACTTGAAGATGAAGTGGATTGACTGTGCATTCATCCTTAGATATACTAGTTTTTCATTCTTCTTCCTAATCATGTGGGGTGGACTGGGTTAAGGTTTTAAGTTTATACAAATACTTTTACAATGTATGGTTTTTCCCAACTCTCTCAAATGAAATAAAGAAAGAAAGAAAGAAAATTACATTGAATAGACACAAAAATATACATGAAAGAGATACTTTACCTTTTATAATCAACCTGAAAATTTGATTTTACTTTGATTTTACAAAAGACAATGTTTTGTTAAAAAAAAATAGTAAAAATGTCAAACTTCAAATAAAATTGGCAATTTCATGTAAACTACCCAATACTTATTTACACTATTGACATTGTTCAGACTTCTGTCCTCATCTTTTCATAATTAAGCTTTGGCCTTCTACACGTGATTGGAATTTTGAACTGAAACCTTTATTTCATCCACCAGGGTAGATTGTTTTAATTCAACATGCTTTACTTCTTCCAGATATATCAGTTATCTCCCTTTATCTTAACTCTCCAAGGTTTTGTTCACGACTGCAATTAAAGGGTTCAGTTCAAAATTCCAATCACCTGAGGAAGGCCGGAGTGTACAATGGCCGAAACACATGGGAATATGACAACAAAGATGAGGACAACAGTCCAATAAATGTAAATAGTGTAAATTATTACAAATACCACATCTCAGACATATAGACAGATACCCAGTGCTTATGAAAAAGGTTTGAAGAAAACACTTGAAGTGTAAGATAGTTTTAAAATGGTTCCTTAGCTTTAGTGCTATTTTTATGTGTCTGTTCTTTCTTGAATAATTTCTGAAAAATATATGATTTTTCTTTTCACTTTTTTCCAGAATGTAAGGAATTTGAGTTTACATGTCACAATGGTGAATGCGTACCTACAGATGCAATATGTGACGGAACTGCAAACTGTAATGACTCATCTGATGAATTGAATTGTAACTCTACAGGTATGTGGTTGAAGAAATAACTTGAATAGTTCATTTTCATAATAATTTTTTAGGAAGATTTGATTGTTAAATTTCCTAAAAAAATATCTCATACTCTAGCTAAACTTATATTTTCTTGCTGATATTTTGTTGTTATTATGATTATATTCTTAAAAGGCACACAATTTATAAAATATATGAATATGTAGTTGGCAAATATGTGCTATATTCACAAAATAAACTTTTCAAAGGTAAATATTACCTTTGAAAAGTTTATATATCATAATCCCAATGAAATAAAATACAAGTTTTGATACCTCTTTAATATTTAAATGCAAATATTTTAGCATTTGTAAATTTTGTTGCTTTAGCAGCAAATCTTGAAAATCTCAGCACAAATTTTGTGAATTTTGGTATATATACATTTTGTTGGTGCATCTTGTGAAAAATCCATAATTTCTTTTATAAGTTGATAGTCTGCTGCTTATGCAGATAAAAACTGAACAGATAAAATGGAATTAAAATTAGATTATAAATTAAGTAATAATATATGTGTTTAAGTTTTATGTATTTATGTTTCAGCATATTTGCATGTTATATATATATATATATATATATATATATATATATATATATATGTGTGTGTGTGTGTGTGTGTGTGTGTGTGGTAGACATTATATCACCATTCTTGGAAGATTTTCTGTTGTCACAATGTGATATAGTCAGGGACAAATGTGATGGAGAGAAATAGAAAAAGCACTCCTTCTGGCGCAATGCCTGTTGCACACGTTTCAATTGCTGTGAGTATAGGTCTCCAGTGACTGTTTGGCCCATTGGTAGCAGTTCATAGTGAACCACTTGATGACCTGTCCACCAGACACAAAGCATAATCTTGCGTGGGTGCATAGGCGGTCTTGCGGTGTGAGGGACAGCATCCTGAGGAGACAACCAATGTCTGGAACGCTTGGGAGTTTTGTACAGAACCCACTTTTCATCACTGGTAAGCACTCAATTGAATAAGGATGTGGTACAGTGGCGAGAAAGCAGCGATATGCAGGCTGCCACTCGTTGTCCCTTGTGGACCTCCAACAGTGTTTGCAGAACCCACTTGCTCAGTTTGTACGTCTTACCTAGGTGGTGAAGTCTAACTGTTTCATCGGAAATGTTGAACTGTCTTGCAAGTTCACCACACGTTAGACTAGACTACTGTCCTCTTCAATGGCCGCCTTCAGGACTCCGTCATTCAAGACCTGTGGTCGTTTACTGTGAGGCTCATCATGGAGAGATGCTCCCGACTTGAATTTTTGAAACCAACGCCTTGTAGTACGTTCATCCAAAGCACTATCCCCAAACGCTCGACATATGCGGCGATTTGATGCAGCTGCTGATAAGTCCACTTTGAAAATGGCTGACATGAAGTGGAAAAACTATATTGAATCATTGCCAACTTTAATTTAAAAAAATTTAAATGCAGTGTCAATCACTTTCTACTTTCCCCTGATTATTCTTTTTTTGATCTTCCTTCTTAGTAAAGTTTCTGTTTTCTAATTCTTCTACTAGTAAGTCCTTTTGTCTTTGTGGCATTACTGCCTTACTTGGGGTGAACACGATTAAAAAAAAAGTAAAGGAAGAAGAATCTCAGTCCAGAGGGCATCTCAAAGCAAATCATGAAATGCACCCCAATCAGTATACTGGTAGCAGAAAGTAGTCCTGGGAATAGGAGGTGCCTTTCTTATAGATGACACACAAGAAATATCAACAGATACTACAGTGTGATCCAAATTGCTAAGAGGGCAGAGTTGTGATGCTCGACAAGAGCTAGAATGAGATGTGCAAGAGCAACAATATAAAAATAGTTTAATAATATTAGCAATATGAAAAATTGTACATTTATACAAATTGATGTAAAATATTTTTATCCCCTTGTTAAAGAGAATATACTATGTGAAGTACTAGATTTAGTTAAGCAAAATCTTTTAAATTAGTTGGAATTTATATGATCAATAAACTAGCTACAATAATAAATAAAAATGATATGGGATTATATGTAGATGATGGCATATTAATTTTAAGATATTGCACATGTTGCACATGCAGATTAATAGATATAATCATAAGAATTCTAAAAATGTAGGATTTACAATTGATATAAAAACTTTTTCTTTTATTTTTAGCTTCCATATATCTTTTGACAACATAGTATTATTTTTATATCATTCATATTTGTATTATAGAAAATAGTTTGCATATTTTCTCTTAAATCTTTTTCAAGTTACTTCAATGTAAACCTTCTCTTCTCATGTGTTTTAATTTGTGGTCACTTTGTCTGGACATGAAGTCTATCTGATCTCATTCAGTTTCTCTATGCTTTTGTTTTTGTTTTTATCATTTTTGTTATAAAGTATCCAACATTGTGATAACAGAACATCTGCCAAAAAAGGTGAAATGTTGGAAGGACTTGGATACAAATTTACTGTGGATGATCTAGCAATCGGAGCATTTTCTATACATATTGGCTTCTTCTAATGTGCTTCTTTCATTAGTAAAAGCAGAATTTTTAAAATTGAAATTATAATCAGACTTATTATGGTGAGCAACTAATGCATTGAGTGTGTTGCATTTATAAAAGACCCCTATTATGTTCATATAATCTTTTATTTAAATTCCTTGAGGTTTCTCTTATGTATTCTTTGTGACAATCAGTTTTAGAATAAATACCTGTTTCCAGTTTTAACTGATCATTTTACTTAGTATAAATTAAGTCTCTTATTGTCTTAAAAGTAGTTGTAACTAATTTTATTTTATGCTTCTATAAATTCTTTTTAATTGGAGTTGTGATAGAGGTGTATAGAGTAATGTATCATTTTGCTAGAATTGTTTGATTTATTCTTTTATTTCAAAATATTTTATTGAATATGAAATAATTAGTCTATTGTATGAGCTTAAAAATATTTTCAATGTTTTTTCCTCATCATGTAAATATTGAGGTCTACGAATTCTGAGTAATTTTAAATAGAATATGATAATTATTCTGTGTTTAATTGTGGCAAGAATAAAATTTATGAGATCATTTTTAATATTTTATTTATGATAGACATTTATTTCTAGGTCATTAACAATATAGTTTAAAATGATATTGAGAAAAATTAAAATATATATTATTTGTTTCTGTTTTGTGATTAAATTCTATAAACTTTGTTTAGTTGATCTACAAGATGAGGTAATGTTGTTTTGTGGGGATATATTAATAAAACATCATCATTATATAAGAAATATATTGATTGTTTAGGAAAAATACTTTTGAAAGGACCTGATTCAAGAGACCCTAAGTGCAGACAAGATGAAATTTCCCTAGGAAGCAAACCCTTTAGTAATCTGAATATTTCTTTACAAAAATCATTATTAAAAGTTAGATAGCACTGAATTGTGATGAGTCAGCACATTTTTATGATTTTATCTGTTGGTAAAGAGAGATTTATTTTTGTTTATGTTAGATTTTATTTTTTTCAGTGACGTGTATAAAGGGTTTTGATATCTAAACAAGGCATGAGTTTATCTGTCATATTTATTTTATTAGTTTTTTGATGAGGTTGCCTGAATTATTAATATTTGATGGGCTGATTTTTCCAAGGAGAAGTGTTAAAATTTTTGTCATGTGATATTGCCAATTTGTGAGGTGCACTAACAATACTTGATGCATTGGAATATTACTTGCTTTGTGAATTTTAAGTAGACCATAAAGTTTTGGCATTCTACAGTGACTAGGGTTTTCATTACTAATTTTCTAATTGCTTTGTTAAATTTCTAACTCTGTACTTATTTTATGTTCATCTATTTTTTTCATATCTTTGAAGAGTAATTTGATTTTATCATTGTACGTTTTCCTATTCCTAATAACAATTCCACTTTGTCATTCATGTACATATATAAAAATTTAATTAACATATTCTCACATGTATGTATGTAAGTATTTGCAAGTTACACATAATAATTTCCATCAAATAATATTTTACAATATGCACAAACCTAATTTGCAAGAAATAAAAAAGCTTTAACATTTCAATAGCATCTACTTTGTTTTTATTTCTATTCAGAAACTACTTTGCTTGTTTCAGAAACCACACCAGTATGGACAATTGGATCCACTTTTACTTCTACACCAAGTATGAATCTGTTAATTCTTTCCTTTTTTAGAAGAAAATCACTATATTTTTTATATGTTGAATTTGTCTACTAAATGCAACTAGAAAACACTAACCCAAAGTAATTAAATCTAATCAGTTGATAACTTGTGTAGCATCTTTATAAATTATGCATAATTATTGTAAATTTAAATACTATTTCAATGTTTGGTCTATGTAATAATTTAATTTATTTTGACAGAATTGTGTAATCTGCAGAAATTTTCCAGACTTTCACCAAATTTACTTGTCAACGATTCTTCTATAAAGAGTAGTCTGTCTCCTGAAGATGTCTTAGATTCTGAAAGAAACACTTCCAGAGAATTTCTATCCATAGAATTTCTTGGAAATGAAGCAACAAGAATATTTGAAATATCATTTTTTCTTGAACATGTGTCCTTAGTCTCTATCATATACTTAGACAAAGATGCAAAAATTATTGAAAAGAAAGTAAGTCATTATTGTTGTTATTATTAAAATTTCTTTTATACACAATCAATTTTAATTACTTCTCATATTTAAAATATTTGCTTTAAATTTGAATGATTATATATTTTGAAGAGTATTTCAAATACACACTTTGCTCACTTTTTCACCTGATTGTTATTTGAAATATTTTGTCATTTCATATTTTACATATTTGATGTTAACTATCATGTTATACTTTATAAAATTTGATTTTCTTATTTTCTATCAACTATTCCAGTTTTTTTCAGTAGAAAGTTTTAATATTCCCCAGCCTTTAAACATGTCCTCTATTGCTGCCATATGACATGAGAGGAAAACCACTTGTCTGATTTTATAAGCTAATTCCTTGATAATATAAATTGCTTTATATATGTTATTTAATTATGCTATTTATATTTTTTTCACAGAAGAATTATTATTTGGCATATGGTTTACTATATTTAACTTTGATCATTGTTTCAGGTACGATCAGTTCAGGACTCAGTGAACAAAAAAATTTCTTTTTTTACTCCTCATGGTATTTTGGTAAAGTTTATAAAAATTGATATTATTCCTGAACATGAACAACCGAAAATAAGAGGATTGTACATCACTGGCTGCAGCAACTACACAGGTATGTGTTTATAACTTGTCAGAATTTTGGGGGTCTTTGAACAATAATAATCATTATTAAATGAAAATATTTGATTATATTTAATGTTTATCTTAATATTAGGAATATATATCTGATCGGATCAAAAATTTGTAACATTCTTTAAATGAATATGAAAGACAATATTTATATATTTGTACATAGAATTATTTAGCTACATTGCCATTTTGTCCTCCTACCTTTTGACATCTTTGAGGCAACTTCATGATTTCATCTTTCCAGAATTTGGTATCTTTCTGAGTGATGAACTGGTTTAAATAGTTTTTACAATGGTTAAGGCAATGGTGTCCACCTTTTTTAATTTTTAATTTTAATGTTTTTAATTTTTGGATAAGAAAGGTTTATATTTATTTTTCATACTTTGCCACACTAAATTTAATAAATAAATTTAAATAAAGATACTTCAACATTTAATGCTTTTAAAAGATTTATTACAACTCAACGTTGTTAAGACATTTTTTTACAGGTCTTGTGATGCAGCACAATGTATTTTGTAAGTTGCATTATAAGATTTTGATTCTTTCAGCAATATAACATAACCTGTCACTGGATCACATGAGCTCTAAAAACATGTTAATTTTTCTATAGTGCAAAATTTTAGTGCATATTTAAAAATATAAAATGAAAATATTTAAAAAAGAAAGAAAGTTATCACATAACACTGGGCCAAATCTAAGGAAGTGTGAGGAAAATTATCAGAGACAAATCCCGAGTTTTCTGACTGAAAAATCCATAAAACCTAACCATTACTCTGTTTTATTACAGTGAGAGGGCGAATGTGAGAACCTTGACAAGCAACATAAAGAAGGGTTGTCAATGTTAAAGTTGAAAAGAATCAGCCACTCTGCATACATAATGTTTGCTTTTGACAAGAGTTACCTCCTTTGAAGTGTGTTAGTGTGGATAAAAACAACCAAAATATTAAGAAGTGTACATTTTTTTTTCTTTTTTGACAAAGCTAATTACAGAGATACATCTAAAAATATTCAGAGTTAAAATGGCACAAAAGTTACTTCTTCCTTTTGGTAAGAACATGAAAAAAGTTGAGTCACCTGAGAAATATGGCAACTCTTCTCAGTTACATATGCATATCATATTCCAGAGACATATTGGTAGTTAAGCAATAAATATATTCAAAATATCTTCTAAAATATTTGTCACTCAAACAAGAATGTTACTTGCTGTTATTTATGTTCACAGCAGAGGTCTATTTACAAATGTATATATTTCCAAAAATGTTGAACAAATTCCATCGCAAGTTGAATGCTTCTTCTTATCCAGACTTGTGTAAAAAATCTTGTAGGTTGTATTCTCTATGTTTTGTTTTTAGAAGCTTGAAGTTCAATCACCCTCAAATGGAATTCTGTAGATGCTTCATCAGGATTGACAGAAAAGTGATACTCAACTTGCATGTCATTTTTTTTTTACTAATGTTCTCCCTATACAAGACTCAAGAGTCACTCGAAAAAGAGGGTTACTGAAGGAGGTTGTTATATGAATGTTAAGAGCAAGAGGTAAGAAGTGCAGTATATGAGGATATGTGGGAAATACAATGGTTAATGTTAGACTTGAAAAGGTTGAGATTATAGTGGTCTGGAAAGCAGCTTCTTAGGAGTCAGTTCCACAAAGTCGTGATTCGTGGGAAGAAGCTGTTCGAATGGAATTTCCTTCTTAATAAAGTAATACGAAGAGAATGAGGATGGTTCAACTAAGTGTACCTGGTATGGCGGGTCTTAGCTGGGAGGGTTAAAATTATTTGAACTAAGGAATATTGAACTTCAGAACAATTTCCATGGAATTAGCGATAGAATAGTGAGAGGCCTGTGACGTCTCGTTTTGGGGGAAAGGGGATATAGGGTGGAAAATAATCACTCACAAGGCCGTCTAGACTCTTTTGAACTCTATCAAGCAAGTGAAGAGTAGGTAGCTCCAGTCCAAATATGGCATCATTAATGCTTTTTCGGCCTGATCTGGTTTATGCAAATGTAAAGCATAATAGGAAGAATCAGGTATTACTGGAGCAGAACGAAAGATCGACCATTTTTCTAGCATCTAGTATATACGAGTTCCACTTGGGGTCATGGGTAAACTTAAGTCCCAATAGGCGTTCAAGATAAAGGGTCTCTTTGAGAAAACACCCTTTCATCGCCATGGTCGAAAATTTAGGGCCTGCTCGGTGATGAAGGAATATTACTAGTTTGTTTATTAAGGTACTGAATGTAACCTTCCAGTTTCTCCACCCCACTAAGCTGTGAAAGGGGAGATCAGTTGCAAGGCTCTGGTCATCTAGCTTTTTGGAGGTGCACTCATATACCGTTGTATCATCTGTAGAGATATTCACTAAAGATCGTGTGCTGCTCTTAGATCATTAATATAAAGCAAAAAGAGGGTTGAACTGAGAAGCAAGCCTTGGGAGACGCTTCATGAAACTCATGGGCTTCGGAGGACTGGCCATTAACTACGACCTTCATGAACCTGCCTGTCAAGAAGGACTTGTTAACTGAAAAAAATCTCTTCCAGTTATTTCATAGTGGAAGATCTTGTGTAGCAATCTGCCTATGCTACACCTTGTCAAAGACATTCGATATATCTTCGCGATGTATTTATTGTCTAATGCGTCACTGATTCTGTGAGGAATAACAGTTAGGTTCTTAGTAGTGGAATGGACAGTTTGAAATCTGTATAATTTGTCGTTCAAGAAGTCGCCCTTGTTAAGTTGATCAACAACCTTTTTATTGGTGATAGCCTCAAAGTGTTTGTTTGATGACATTGAGGAGGTTGATGGGCCGATGTTGAGACGAGGATGAGCACTCATCCAAATTCTTGAAAACAGGGCATACACTTGACACCTTCCATAGATTTGGGAAGAATTTTTCCTTCAGGCAGCTGTTAAACAATTTTGTCAAGATCGGAGACAACTCATGGCTAATGTTCTTAAGGACAACCATCGGGATTTTATCTGAACTGATAGCTTTCTTAGGGTCAAGGCTTTTGATAAGTTTGGAGACTTCCCGGGCCGTGATACAGATATTACTAAGTTTGTGCTCCGTTAGAAAATGGAGCCAGGAAGCGGGTGGCCCTTGTTATCCAACGTGGAGTTAGTAGCAAAGCCCATTTTGAAGAGTTTAGCCTTATCTGACGAGGATGAGACAACTTCAGGCACTGATGTTTTACCGCTATTGAGAATTTTGTTAGAGATTTTCCAAAACTCACGGGATCCAAGTCTTTTGCTTTCGACCTTGGATTGGACTACTTATGCATAGTTGCACTTTGCATTTTTTAGAACTTTCTTGCAATGCCTGCAGGCAGGTCTGATTGCAGAAAATGTCCTACTACATTGTTACCTGTGATAGATACAGTTGTATAGTTACGTAGTAATTACGTTGAGCTATGTCTGCAGCAAATTCTGGGGTGAACCAGGGCTGGTTATTCTGTTTTTGTTGGTATAAAAAGTTTCATGACAGAAAGTATCCATTCAGAGATGAGCGCAGCAGTTATGGAAGCTATATACATGAAGAATGCTGAGCGGGAACTTCCGCCATACATGATCTGATGCTATCCCAGTCAGCTTATTTGATCGTCCTATGAAATGACATGTGAGGAGATAACTTTGGTTTGGTATCAACGTTGACACTGAAATGCCCAAGAGAGTTAACACTTCAGTGGAGCATTTTTCACGACAGGATGTGAGGAAGCGTTCGAGGAGATTTGCGCGAGAACACGCGTGGGCTTGTTAGCAATCTGTGTCAGTTTGTAACCGACAGAAAAGTTTCAGCAGTATCTATTATCTTCATCAGTTTTGTTTGAGCGGACTAATTACACTTTGTAGTGAATACTAAAGTTTCCACTTATATGAATACTATTTGAGGGATGCTCAGAGAGGATATCACCACTCTTCTAAGCTATTTGTCAATTATTACAGTTCCATCATCCTGTGACGTTAGAGAGTGAAGATGAAAGAGGAACCGTAAACAAGGGCCACTTGAAAGCACGTGGACAGGAAATAAGTCATTATTTTGGGGGCATGTGCCACACGGGAACCTTTCCTTTATGTAGGCAACGAGTTCGTATCTGTGGTGATTTCGAGGGTTATTAGCTATTATTGTAGTGCAGGATTGCAAGTTCCTGCACCGGGACAAGTTTCAAACATAAACAAGAAGTCGGGTTTGACCTTTGTGAATAGGTAGTTTAAATTCTGGAAAGTTGGAACATAGACCCCCTCACACTGGTGTAAGGGATGGAAAATCTGGAGTCTACTTTTGTTTTTGTGGATTTAGGTTTGTTTCTGATTTTGTTGTAGTGATGCAGGTGAAGACGAAGTAGTGAAGCAGTCAAACTCACAAGTGGTGCGTGCATCACCAACCTGGAATGAATTATCCGGAAGTGCAGTCGTAGCTATCATATCATGACATCGAGACGCCCCACCGGAGACTACCACAAAGTCTAGATACTATTCCCAAAATGGCAGTGCAACAAAATATTTTTCTATCAAATTCTGAAAGAATTGCAATTTGGTATGTTGTGCTCCTCATTCAGCATACTTACTTTTGGGAATGTGCTGCGCACAGACAGGAAACTGACACATTTCTCTTTTCATCAGCTGACTTTTAAAAATGTTTCAGTTTCATTTTGATAGCGTTTGTTGCCGGAAAATTTGATGATTTCCTACCCCTGAAGCTGAATATTAAAATCATTCAGACGGCTTGTATAATGGAGGTGAGATGAAAATTCCAACCTTCATTTGCTAGAAACTGAGATATTTCCTTTTTCTGAGCTACAAAATTTTGTAACACCTTTTCTCGGCTCAACCATCTTACTTTTATAGGCTATAACAAGTTACTGTATTCAGCACCTACATTTTCAAGAAAAGCTTGGAATAGTTTACGTTTAAGCTTTCGAGAACGAAGCTAGTTTACTGTGGAATCTACAACAGACATAGCAAGAATGAATTGAATAAATTTAAATTTTCCGCACAAAATCTGATGTATGATCAAATTCTGTTTTTCTCTTCTTTCGGTATATTTCGATTCATGTAAGCGCAACTGCTAATGAAAGAATTGGTTGGTTAACATTAAATATTGGACACCTTGCCTGTTCTACTTACGGCAGCAACTAACGTGATGACGTGGGAAAAGATGACTGGTTTCTGATTTTTAACAGATGTTGGGAAATGTGACACCGAAATCTGAAGACGAATTGGAATAACATAAAATGCCTCCCAAAAACTAAACAAAATTATTAAGAAACGGGAAAATTTCGTTAGAAGCAAAGAAAAGAGTGCTGAAATGTTAAGTAACATCGATCCTCTATAGCAGTGAATGCAGGACAATTTCTTCACAGATGAAAAGAAGAATAAGAATATATAAGAATACTGAAAACACAATGAAAGAAACATATAAGCATGGAAAAATGGAAATAAAAAGTAGAGAGAGTTGAAATTTCTAGGACACATAATGAGAATAGAAGGCTTGGAAAATTTGACACTCACTGAGCAGATTGAAAACAAACGGGACAGAGAGAAACAGCAAGTAACCTACTTCACAAGTTGGTGTAAATGTATAACAGAACATGGTGTGGGGTATAGTAGAAAAATAAACATTGCTAAGCTAGCTCTGAGATGAAGCATTATGATTACTTACATTATTCAGGCTGTTATCCTCATCTCCATTGCCATGTTTCGGCCGTTGTCCGTTCCTGCCTTTTCAAGTGATTGGAATTTCGAACGAACCCTTTATTTCGTCCACCGGGGTAGATTGTTCTAGATCTATGTGCCTTGCTTCTTCTGGATGTTTCGGTTATTTCCCTTTAACGCAACTCTCCAAGTTTGGTTCACCGCTGCTGTGGCCTGGTATTGAACTCACAACTCTTTGGGTCTAGTCAACGGATCTAACCAACGTCTTTATTCACTGGTCCATGTGTCCTTGAGGACATCTGTGTATGAATTTTTTGGAACTTATAAACCGAATGTCTCAGCGATCATTTTTTTACCAGTGTTTATATTGCATTTTTTTTTACCAGAACTTGTATTGCAACTTTTTTTTGTTATTTATTGCATTTCTCTGGCACTCCTTATTATTGGTTCCCATATTGTATTCATATGGTCGGCTCAAGAGTGCTGATTTCTTAAGTTTTTGTATTTTCCAGTGATGCTCTCTGTCTATTATTTCAACCTCAACCCACAGCGAGCGGTGATCACTCTTTTCCCTCTATATGTGGTCAGCTACGCCTAATTATTTTATTTCCCCTTTTAGGACGCCCTGAGAGCATGCGATATTATGGTTTATGGAGGATCGATTGGCGATGGATGAGTTCTTGTGGTGAATGTGCCAATTGTATCAAGTGAATGTGTCGTGAATCGAGCTAGGTATAAGATAGTAAGTGAAGACCAGCCTCAAACCATTCCCACAATTCGGCCTTGTGCCAAAATTCTATATTTTATACAATAAATATCAACAAGATGAAACTAGAATTAAGAACATTATAAAAAATGCACATCACCAGTAGACAATAGCAAAGAAAAAAACAAAAAAACTAATTATTTATTACAAAAAAATGAAAAACCGCCAACCTTATAGTTAAAAATAATTCAACTCTTAGAACAAAATTTAACAGAACAAATATTATTTACGAATTTAAATATCCATTAAAGAATTGTATACCTGATCAATCAAAATTTGTAAACAATTATTTAGGCCACACTACAACATGTTTACAAGAAGGCCCACACTACATCTTTCTGATCATAGCTCAACTAAGTCTCATTTAAATACTCATGAAGACCTACTGGACCCTATTCGTAACATAGTTATTGATAACAAAAATATAATAGCATCGTCTACATGTTGGAAGTGCTTGGAGAATGATGGCGAAAGATGTGTATATTGGCAATATCTAATATATCACTGCTGAGGAACTGAAACCGCCTGTCAATGAGGCAGGAGAGAAAATCATTCAATCTATTCTAAATTGGCAAATTCACTTTTGAAGGCAAAAAGTGCAGCCATTAAGTAAGAAAATTGTAGGAAATAAAGTTTTGATGATAAAACTTATCGCCAATTGTACTGTTTTTTATTTTTACTGGACATCATTATTTTCACGATTTTCAGTCCCTTAAGATGAAGAATAAAAAATATATGTAACAACGGAGAAAAAATACATTCATTATTTCTGGATTGAGATATAGCATAATTCATTCAGTCAGATATTTTCCATAAAATTTGAGTGGGATATTCTTGAAATTAAATAAAACGTAATTGGTGTAAAAATAGTGTCTGTTGGTGCATTGGTTCATGCTATGATACATTTGATAATTGTCATTTATATATATATATTGAACATTTTCACATCAGTAATTTCTTTCCCATGTTAACATGTGGAAGTAGATCTCACATGTATACATAGGAATGAATTTCTTTAGATTATAGATCGGGATTCAAATCATCAAAAATCGACAAACTCCTTCAGTAAATTAGAAGTTTCTTTAATTTTGACTCCAGTCGTTTTATAGCAATTCATTAGTATCTATGAAATTCATTATGAGATATTACGTTATTCCTCATTGGATTAAGTCGTAACAAACTATATTAATGGATTCGTTGTAACTGGTCTCTAGTATGGAGTGTCTTGTCAAATTTCAGTGTCATCTAATATATTCGTATGAAATTCATTGGTTTCTTATTGCTTAAAATATTTTCCTAACAGCTCCCATCACTCCACCGGTGACAGCTAGCATTCCTGCCATTGCTTCAACAAAAACACAAGCATTCTCAGGTAATCTAAAAATTTCAATAATATTTGTTTTCTTTGTGTCGTTTAAGCTGAATAGGTGTATTAAATGTCTACGTAGACCTAGACATCAGAATCCAATGAATACAACAATGAATTTCAATCATATATTCTAAATATCAAAGATCTTTCCCTGCAATAATATATCAAAAGTTAAATCATTATTATCCTGATATATTTAACGCAATATTATCAATTTAGTCTTGTCGCTTTTCATTGCAAATTGATAGCTTATTTTGAGGCATACATTTGTGAGTCCACATTTCAAGCCCGAAATGTTTTAAGCAGTCGCATGATGTATTTATACATAAATATTTAAGACTGACGTGAAAGGGCCTTTTTGTCTGTAGAGTTTCCGCAGGCCACAACAGAAGAGCAAGGTTGTGTGGACATGAACGGATTAGAAAGCACGGAGATTATTAAAGACGAATGGATAACAACTACCGACAAAAGCGTTTCGTCCAACTCATTAAGACCGTTGAATGCGTTCGGAAGGCATGGGCAAGAAGTGTTTAGCAGCTTTTCCAAGTCTCTTATCATCACAGTGAAACTCAGTGAAAACAGTGATGTATCGATTGGCAGTTTTCAAGTGATTTCTAAAAACAGCAATGTCAAGAGCATTATCATAAAGTATAAGAAACAAGGAGAGAATATATTCCGGCCATTTGGGAAGGTAATAACGTGCTCTTTATAGTAATGCAATTTTATCTGAATTGAAAAGAAAAATATCTTTCAGTGAAAGTCGTTTTCTGAAAGAAATCTGAAATAAAACTTAAACTGTCACGACTACATTCTTGTGAATTTATCATTATATAAATTGATGAACACTTTTTCTTGTTAATCAAATGCCATTGAAAATAATGTCGTGCTTTTATGCGTAAATAAATAAATATTGATTTAACATGAAATTGTTCGAAAATTGAAGTTTTCACAATCGAACAGGAATGCATTGTAATTTAGTGATTTTATAATGATATTCTTTTCGCTGGAATTATATATCACCGTTAAGTTGACAGAAAAAAATAATAAAAATTGAATATTGATGCCACCATGTTGATTTTTCAGTCATTTTCCGGTACATCACTGGTAAAGTTGCCGTCAAATTTTCTTGCGCAATTCTTACAAATATTCGTAATTAATAGGATAGATGTGACTCAGCCTATAAGAATCATTTTGGATATTCGCGGTTGCTTTGAGCCATGGCAAAGTAAGTGATTGGTATAAAATTGATGTTTTTGTGTCTGGTCTCATCTTTGTTAGTTGTATCGAATCCTATTTGTAATTTGTTCATTGTGATTATCAGAAAATCTTCACGCTGAAAACAGTATGTTCATGTTTCATGTTGGCATGTGCCGTGTATGGATATTGTACAATTGTACCTCAGCGATTTCGCTAACACGTGGGAATGATGAAACTGATCCGAAATTCGATATCCAATTCTCTTCTTTCGCGACATTTTCATTTATAGATTTACAACAATAATTCTTTTGTATTATTATTTATATTTCCATTTTCCTGAAAATATGACAATTTTTGTTTCGTTGGTTTATTTTCATAAATTAATAAACGTGTCTCCTACAAGTTTCAAAATGTGTATTGAAATTTGATATTGTCTTTACATGAAATTAAATGGCAGCTATATCATTGAAATTATGATAGGAAATCATAAAACGCATTTTCCATTTTTATTTGATGAATATTGAATGAAGTAAAAAAAACTTCAAAAACTTCCTGACCCGGTGTGCGCAGTGATTTCCATATTATTGAAATTTATTATATCATTTTTATAAACTTAGAAATATGCATTTTTGAAATTGACAATAATCTTTTTTCCTCTTCAGCTGTCACAAATGGCGTTAATACAACTGAAAGAAAAGGGACAACATCAATGCCTAAAACACCCATTATTTCTAAGTCAACTATTGACCATGCAGAAAGTTCAACAGTTTCAGTGAATGTTGGCACTGGCATCCATACTTCGACTTTAGGGAAATATACACCATTAAATGAATGGAAGACAATGTTAGAGACAAAAGTCACAAGTGTGCCTGAAAGAACTAAACACAAAATCAAACCAAGTGTTAATTATCCAGTAACATTTCAGTTCTATACAAGTAGTGAATCAACGAAACAACCAGTTTCAACAATTATTTCAGCTGCAGTTGGATCTACACCCAGTTTATCTTCTGCACAAAGTGCTAATCCTTCTTTGCAAACGCTCTCAACACCTCTTTTAACCGCAACCAGATCTACACTTCATCAATCTTTTCCAGTAACTGCTATATCAACTCAACCTTCACTTTCAATGCCTGTTTCAACTGCAATTAGAGCTACGCCCAGTTTATCTTCTGCTGTAAATGCTACATTCCCACAACCAGTTTCAACTAAAGCTGTTAATAAATCTACACCTCAAATATCAGTTGCAACAACTGTTTTACCTGCAGTTGGAACAGTCACTGTATCTCCTCTTATATCCTCTATGCTATCAGCTTCAACAAAGATTTCAGCTGCAATTGGATCTTCACCAAGTATATTTCCTGTATCAACTAATCTACCGCAGCAATCAGTTTCAACATCGTTTTCAGCTGCAATCACATCTATACCCAGTTTAGTTCGTAAAGCAACAACTCCTCTATCTCCAAAATCAATTTCAACATCTGTTAATGCTGCATTTCGAGTTACACCCAGTGTTTCTCCTGCATTAAATGGTACAACTACATTTGTATTTACACCTAGTATATTTTCTGCAATCAGTACATCATTACCTCAGCAAACAGTTTCAACATTTCAACCGTTATCATCACATCTATTTCCAAATAAAAGTAAGTTAACTTTTTGTTTATGCACATTTTCTATCATGATATTTTAAGAAACTTTCCTTGTCGCTTTAACACAATCTATCTTTGATGATTTATTCTGTAGAATTGAGGTCTTATAATAGAACTCGTTTTAAAATTCGTTACTGTTTTATTTTATATTTTCATCACAAAATAACATTTCTGTACATTGAAGCAATATTTACACATTGATAGTGTAAATTAAAGTTTATTAACACCTAATGGATTTTTATTCTCTTATTTCCTTAGATAGTCTTAATGTTCGCTAAAACATTTCATTGAATCCATATCGATCAATTGTATGTTATTTGTTTTTCGTTTGTGCATCTTTTTCTCATCAAAGAATATTTTTTCCCCCCAAAGTATACTTTCAAATTTCTAATTTGACTTTAATTTTCCTTACAAATGTATATAAATGATATAACTTAAGCTTGGATTTATATTTTTATGACTTAAAGTTTTGTATTACTTACTAAATGGATATAGAAAATTTGTTGCATAAAGTCCTTAATAAGTTACTTAATTATTGAAACTGATTCTCTTTGTGAGTGTATGCGTGGGTTATAATTTGAATGAAATAGCAAGCTGTAAATTGCTGCCAAATGTACTTAAAGTTAATAAATAATCATGTTTCATGATGTCTATTCATAAGAAATGAATATGAACAGTTCATCTGGATGATTACTTTATTTCATGTTTGCATGTCTTCCAAATATTTATTTTTTTTCGGCTAACTTTTGAAGTTGATTTCTTAATAAACTTGTTATTTCTCTTGAGAGCAGAATACATGAAAAGATGTTTTGTCGTATGTTAATTTAACATATTCTTTTGAGGAGCCAAACAGAGAAAGAATATTATTTTTCTACATTTATATTTTCATAAGATAGTTCTTAGAACTATAACGAAGGTAGAAATTTTCAATGGGGCTTAGGTTAGGACCTTGAGCAGGGTAGGCAAATACCTTATTTTTGATGTCATCTAAATATTTTGTAACAATACGTGCCGTGTGTTTCGGGTCATTGTTGCGTTGGAACGTCCAGCGATGCCCCAAAGACAGCTTTCATGCACTTTGTTTTATATCATTTTAAAGAATAGCCAAATACTGATCTTTATCCATCATACCCTGTACTCTCATTAGTTCTCCTGGTCCAGAACCACAAAACATCCCCGGAGCAGATTTCTCCCACCATCGTGCTTAATTGTAGAGTGGGTATTTTTTGGTTTGTGAGCTTCATTCACTTTCCTCCATACATAACGGGTGTTCATGTAACCAAATAATCCTAGTTTGGTTTTATCTGACCATAAAACAGAGTTCCAATATTTACTCCCATGTTCTAGATGGCTTCTAGCATCAGCTAATCTGCATTTTAGGTGTTTAGCCTTAAGCAAGGGTGTTTTCCTTAGCCGTCAAGCGCGAAGTCCTGCTCGGTGAAAACATCTAGTGACTGTCTTTGTCGATACATTCAACCCTGATGTCTTTACATCATTGACAACGTTCTTTGTTGTTAAGTGAGGATTCTTTGAGACATCTCTAACAATTTTCCTTTCCATTCTATCAGAAATTAACTGTTTTCTACCAGTCTTTAATTTATTCTCAACACACTGAGTCTCATTGTACTTCTTGATAATGTTACGAATTGTCGATTTAGGAAGATTTAAACGCTTGGAAAGTATTGTATATCCATCACCTTATTTGTACGCATTAACTATCTTCATTCGGAGCTTCTTGTCACGTTTAACCGTCTTTGTTATGGTGGCAAAATAATTGAGTTATCGCGGTACGTAGCATCACATATTATCTTCATTACATTTTAGAATGTTATAGAATCAGGTCAATACTATTTCATTTTCAGATTATGTTTGTATTAAATATCAAATTAAGAAAAAAATAAACAACATTACAATTGCTAGGAGCAGTATTATTTCATAATTTCTAGGGGTATGGGGAGAATAATTTTGGACTGCACCATTTTTTAGAAAAATCTATGACTATGAATATAATAGATTGAAACAACAAAAATTTCGCGAATTATTCAAAGCTAAATACAGAATCAACAATTTATGGTAAATACAATAAGTATTTGCAAATATTTGCATTTTCTTAGAAAATATACAAATGGGGTGGATAATTCTGTCCACATATGTTAGACATAAATTGAAAAATTTCTTTAAAGATATTGATAAGTAAATTGACACATCATTGTTTCTTCAAGACAAATGTAATATATATGTGTATTATTTTTCTTTTGTGTACTGTGGCCATTCAGGATGTGGGCTACCATGGCTCTCCACAACTTGCTAAAACGCTCTACTCCCCTTTCTGGCATTTCTCCTATTACATCTGACATCCACTCCTTTTCCTTTGTCTGATTTTCCTTGGGCTGATCTCATTTGCTGACATCCCTAAAGCTTCTATTAATGTGTCGCACTTATATTTGTTTTTAACGCTATCAGTATACATAATATATATATATATATATATATATATATATATATATATATATATATATATATATATATATATATATATATATATATATATATATAAATTTATATTTATATATATATAACGCTAGCAGTATACATATATTTTCAGTTCGGGTCAATCAGGAGTTTGTCGTATTGCAATTTGGGTGCTGCTTTGGCTTTCCTTAACTTCCGTAGATTTATTCTGAGATTTCACTGGAAGGTGGTCACACCCACAGTCGGTACTTGGATATCTTTACAGTGTTCCTGCATTCCTGAATCTCTTACTGATCGTTATGTAGTCGATCTGTTTGTTTGTTTCTCCTTCTCGGCTTCTCCATGTTCATAAGCGTCTTAGGTATTGGCTACTGATATATCCTGAGGTGGCGATAATATAGGGATAATCAAGAAATAGTATTCCATAAAGGAATAAATAGGTACTGTAGGTTTGAATAAAGAAGAGAAGTTTATTTAACGTATTTACAGAGAGACAGTGTGTAGTTGTTGTGTTGAGTCCAGGGAGTCTCTCCTAATGTATATCCGGTGACCGGTGACACGGTCCCTTATATCAACTGTTCCGGTGGTGATTACATATCTCACCATAGCACCTCTCCCTAAGCCAATTTCTCCCTGGAGAATTTTGCTTAGTACCGTTTGTTTTTAGGTCTGGGGCTTAGCCGGTTAACTTTTCTTTTCATCCTTGTACTTTTTCTCCTCAACACCGTTTGAGGGGGTGGAGTTGGTGGTGAAACTGGTACTCTCGGACTTGGAGTAGGTTGTGCTATGGGTAGAGTAATATTAAAAGAGTTATACAATACCTCCAAGGGCAGTTCATTATCTTCTGCCTGTTTGTAGTCATCAGTGTGTCGGGGTCTGATTTATATGCCTGCGACAGTCAAATTCACTACTTCCTACAGAATATAGCATGTGTCCAATTCTTCTCATAATAATCCCCTCTTCCCAAAAGCTTTTCCCAGTCCTATAATTCAAGAAGAATATTTTGTCACCAGGTTTGTAGAACCTTGTCGAAAGATTTTCTCTCGTTGCTGTTGTCTTGGTTGCACTTGGTAAAATCCTGTCGAATACGGATTTGATTTTCCGTGCGAACATTAATTCAGCTGGTGACAAACCGGCATTAGTGTTTGGGTTAGGAGTGATACTGTACACAGATAAAAAGTTTTCAAGACTCTTCTCATCAGTGTCCATGCCTTGATTTTTCTTCAAGGCTCTTTTGAACGTCTCAACAAATCTCTCTGCGAGGCCATTTGACCTTGGATGGTATATTGCAGTTGTTAGATGTTCAATGGATAGGGCCTTGCAGAATTCTTCAAACTCTTTACTGGTAAATTGTGTGCCGTTGTCGCTGACAATAGTTTTAGGCACTCCAAAACGACTGAAGAGAAGTCTTAGTCCATCTATAGTACTCGTCGATGTCGGATGTTTACACTTAAACACTTCCGGCCATTTTGTGAAACTGTCGACGACCACTAAGAAATAATGTCCATTCAAAGGACCTGCATAGTCAATGTGTAACCGAGTCCACGGTGTATCCGTCTTCGGCCACGGTTGTATTTGTACAGTTGGTGCCTTTGCTGCTAGCTGACACCCTTGACACTCTCTTACAATTTTTTCGATGTCCCGGTCCATCCGAGGCCAATACGTATATCCGCGCTTCAAGGTCTTCATTCTGGACATGCCTGGATGACCGCTATGGAATTCTTTTAGAATCCTCCTCTGCAGTGTAGTCGGCATGACGACTCTGTCCGCATACATTAAAGTCTGCGAGCAAATAGAAAATGGTGAAATTATTGAGTCTTTCTTTGACTTTTCATTTAACTGCACCTGTTTTTTCATTTTTACAATGAATTCATCTGTTTCTGCTGCCTTGTTGATGTCATCTAGAGTCACCGGTAACTCTCGAATCATGTTGCACAGCAGTCCGAAGAGTTCTTGTTCCTCTCTCAATGCAGCTATCACTGTGTCCTCTAAAGGTTCTGCACATTTTCGAATCAGTCTGGATAGTCCATCCGCATGTCCGATATTTTTGGATGAAATGTATTGCATTTTAAAATTATAATTCAACAGAATTATGCTCCATCGTTGAAGTCTGTTTGCAGTGTGAGTGGGTATGCCTTTTTTAGAGCCAAAAATAGTCAACAAGGGCTTGTGGTCAGTCTGCAACGTAAACATCCTGCCATGAATAAATCTATGGAATTTTTTAATTGCATAAATGATTGCCAAACTTTCTTTTTCAATCTGAGAATAGTTTCTTTCTGTAGGCAAAAGTGATCTGGATGCATGAGCTATTGGCTTCGTTGATCCATCTTCAAGTCTATGGAGAAGTACTGCTCCTATACCGTAGTCACTTGCATCTGTGTGCCAGTGCTAAATCTGATAGCAGGCATTTCTTAATCTCTTCAAATGCACTTTGGCATTCTTTTGTCCAAATCCACTTTTGTTCTTTTTTTAACAATTCGTTCAATGGTGCTCTCAACTTGTGCATTTTGGGGATATAAATAGCATAATATTGTGCTAAACCCCAAAAAGATTGTAACTGGGCAACATTGTTAGGCGCTGGCATCTTCGCAATGGCTTCTATTCTCTGAGGATCCGGTCTTCTGCCTTGGTTGTCAATAATTTGACCAAGATATTTAATCTGTTTTAAGAAAAATTCACATTTTTCGGCACTCAATTTGAAGCCAAATTCCTCAATTCTTTGGAAAACTGCTCTGATGTGCTCCTTATGTTCCTGCACATTTTTACTCTTTACAAGAATGTCATCCAAATATGCGATTGCAAAACCTAAATCGGCAAGCATCGTGTCCATTATTTGCTGAAATAACGCTGGAGCTACTTTCAAACCAAAATGGAGCCTTTTGAGTCTGAAGAGTCCTAAATGGGTATTAATACACAAATACTTTGAACATTCTTCACTGAATTTTACCTGAAAGTAAGCCTCAGATAAATCAATTTTGGAGAAAATTTTACCACCATTCAGCTTTGTAAAAATGTCTTCAGGGGATGGAAGTGGATAACTGTGATCCATCAGACAGTCATTAAGGCCTGTAGAAAAATCGGCACATACCCGAATCTTCTTATTTTTCTTTTTAACATAGACAGTGGGGCTTGCCCACTCAGAATAGTCAACTTTTTCAACTACGCCATTTTCCTGCAGTCTTTTCAGTTCAATTTCAATATCTTCTTTTGAAGAAAAAGGCACGTTGCTTTTTGGTTTAAAAACAGGTTTCACATTTTGTTTTAGCTCAAAATTTACTTCGGTCTTAGTGCATAAACCTAACCCCTCAGAAAAAACCCTGGGGAATTCACTTTTTAAGACAGTAAGAAAATCCTCATTTTGTTTGGATTTTTTCTTTTCAGATACACTAACACTGTTACAAAATGAATTTATGGGTAGCTCCCATAAATCGAACATAACGTTCCAATCAATTCCGGAGAGGCAACAATTTATACCTGGAACAACTGACACTTTTGAAGAAAAAGTTTTCAATCCAAGGGATACACTGCAATTAAACTCTCCCTTGAATTTTAATTTCTTGCCGGATACTCCTTTGGCAATTTTAAAAGTTTTTTCCAGTTTGGGACACCCAATCCTCTTCCAGGTCACTTCGTCGATAATCGAAATATTGCTACCTGTATCCAAAAGTAGTTTCACTATGTGACCATTTATTTTGGTATTGACAAAGTTTCGTTGACCTCCTTGTCTCACTTCTTCTTTTGACAACACAACATTTACTTTAGACTTAAATTTTTGTCTTTGTTTATTTTGTTTAGTTCGGCACTGGGAGGTTCGGTGTCCGACTATACCACATTTAGCACAAGGTTGGTCTTTAAAAGGGCAATTTTTTCTTATGTGCGAACCTGCACAGCTCCAACATTTAAAACTTTTTCCTTCGTTCTTGGAAAATGTTTTTTGTTTTACTATTTGGACCTGGGATGTAACTTTTCCCTCTATCCTAGTGGTGTCCCTTTTCAAATTTATCAACTTCTGACATTCTTCTGTCACTTTTTGCAAGTTCATTTCTGGATCTTGCTCCATAATTGATAAAGTTCTTGACCTCAAATCCTTGTCCTTCGGTGCTGTCAGTCACTGGACAAATATGTTACACTTAAACGTGTCAACTGATAGATCTTTTAATTTAAATAGTTCACACTGGGCGTTGACTTTACCCGCATATGTGACAATGTCATCAGTTTCTTCTTTTTGCATGTTTAAACACTTATATCTTGTATGAAAAAGGCTGTCTCTTTCACCAAATATCGAGCACAAAATTTCAACAGTTTCTGAAAAAGAAATATCTTCCCGTTTCTTTGGTAAAATCAAATTTGTAAATTTTTTATTTTCCTCTGTACCCAATTTCTGAAGTAGGAGTGTGATTTTTTCTTCGTCAGACCATTTTTCACATCTTTTTGTAAAGATCGTCTCGAACCTACGATAATAGGCGGGAAAAGTGTCACCTCGTTCTGGGTCGTATCTGAACTCAGCTAGTGAGTTAGCTATACCCTCTGCTGAAAAGAATCTAGGCGTACTATCGTTAGATCTTTGTGACAAAACAGTTTCACAAAATAGTCGGTTATCTGCAGTTTGCTGTATGACAAGTGTTTCAAAACGCTCCTGCTGAACCAACATCTGTTTCTGAAAGTCAATTTGGGCTTTTTGCTGAGCGATCAAACTCTCAGTTAACGTTTTCGTCAACGCTGCTATTTGTACCGAAGTCATTTTTTTTTATGCACAAATATCAAGTCAACGTATACACAAAAATTTTGTTCAAAAACCAGAGGCTCACTCTCACAGATTTCGTTACGAAAAAATTGTCAGCACTGAGAAATGTTCAGAAAAATTCACCGTACAAAATATCAACACTTTACAAATTTCAAAAGATCCTTTTCGTCTTTTTCAAATACACGTAAACTTCTTTTTAAACTTTCTTTTCATTAAAGAAAAACAGGTACCACAATACAGTTCATTTTGTTGGTTTTTATCGTATTAACCAAAACAAAAACACATCCGAATCGCTTTTCAAAATGAATTTGTAAAACGAGACGAAAAATACAAGCAATCTACACACGTTATGACGTCAACTTTTCAGAAGTTCAAAGAAAAACGGAGTTTAACTCGTCAATAAAAATATAAAAAAATTCTTTTTACTTGCGTAAATTGGTGGTAGACATCAGTCTTTCGCTTCCTATGAAGTTTTTTCTTCAATTGGATGTAAACTTTGTGAGAAAAGATTTTTTCAAAATTTCCTCGGACACCACGTGCTTTTTTTTCTTTTTAATGAATTTACTGAGTTCGTATCTCATCTTAGTCGTCAATTGATATATCCTGAGGTGGCGATACTATAGGGATGATCAAGAAATAGTATTCCATAAAGGAAATAAAGGAATAAATAGGTACTGTAGGTTTGAATAAAGAAGAGAAGTTTATTTAACGTATTTACAGAGAGACAGTGTGTAGTTGTTGTGTTGAGTCCAGGGAGTCTCTCCTAATGTATATCCGGTGACCGGTGATATCAACTGTTCCGGTGGTGATTACATATCTCACCATAACAGCTACTAACTAGTCGATTGCTATGTACCATTGGATCCATTTTTCTCCTCGTTCATTATTGGTTTCTAGTTCGAAATTGTCAAGTATTTCACCATCTCTGTACTTCCCAACTTTGGCATTCGGATATCCGATGACGTTTGTAATTTCCTGCGATTTTCTTTGAGATCTGGAATTCTTTCGATTATGTCTTCTGACGTCTGAAATAAAATAAATGACTTATGCATGCTTCTTTGCAATTTTCATATCTCATGTGGCTATTCTTTTGACAGGCAGTCCTTAAACACTAGATGGAGGAGTTTACGGGTCTGAAAGAGAGATTTACTTATTTACAAATATTTACAATGACAGCTTACACGTCTAAATATCCATTGTCGATAAATATTAGATGACAATACTCTCATTTTATGCTATACAGGTAAATGTTCTAACAGAGTCTGTAGGAATTGCCAATAAAATTTCAATTAGTCTTGAACATGCCTGTACATATATTTTCAATACTATAGTTTTGTCAAATTCGGGGGAAACATTCGTAACTACAACAGTACATTTATATTTTGTTCTTTGGTGCAAATATAAATTGTCATACCTGGTAGAGGAACATATTGTTTCAGAATGGAAGGGCAAGCTTATCATTATAAAGTCATCTTTATTGCCTTTGTTCTGTTCAAGAATGAATTCCAAAATAGCACTGAAAAATCATCTACAATGGTCTATTTCTTTCGGTTATTCAGGTGTGAAATGTTCTGTTCAGTTTGAAATATAAATTGTATGAGAGTTATAATTCTGAGAAAATAATTATAAACATATCTATACAAAATACATGTGGAAAAAAGAGAAACATAAGATATGCAAACAACTAAATGAGTGTCATTTATTATCTGGTTGTTCTGTAGTGATGGAGAAATGAGAGATACTAATAATGAGTAAGATTGTGAGTTGGGATCAAATGTAGATTAAATATGGATCGGAATCTGACAAAACGAGAAGATAAAGAATGAGTAAAGTGTATGCAGTCTTTCTTGTATATCATTTTTATACATGTTGTAATGAGTGTCCAGATAATTTAGTTGGAAAATAATAGAAGTGCCTGGAGTTATCTTACCTTTGTGTTGAGTGTTAAGAGATGAATGTTACCATTGTGGCCTGAAAAAGAAAGGAATCGAAATATATGTTGACTCACGAGTTGACAGCCTGCCCGAAAGAGAGGATGTCATGTGCTAGTCTGTGGAGAGGAGAAAAGTGGTGTTGATTCATATAGGTTTAAAAAGAGTGAATGGATTATAATTGATATAATTATTTTTAACACTATAATAAACATTTAATTATTTATTTTTATGGACACGAGAAAGTTACAGTATAATTAATTTATAATTTTAATGGACACAACAAAATTCCTCGTAAATCGACACCCAGGAAGTAGCCGACATCTAAAATAGGTATCTAACACTGCTACGGTTACGTATTATATATTTCATAGGGGTACATAGTATCATCATATGAATCGACTATATATGAATAAAAAAAAGTGTGTTTATAATGTTTCCATCAAAAAAGTACACAAACAACGTAGATCGTATACTAAGGGAGATTAAACAGAATGAAGGACATTAAGAATGAAATAAAACATATTAATAAAGATTTATATTTAAATAATTAAAAGGTTAAAATGATGACATTTATTTGTTTGTTACCTCGATTTTATAATTTAAACAGCTACATGCGTTTTCAATTACTATATTCGAAGAGATTAAAGGCCTGTAAAAAGCCGCACAAAAATAAGATTACATAGAAAATGATATAGATATTTAAGATTGGTAAGAATGAGTCTTTTCGCCTGTAGAGCTTCCGCAAGTCACAAAAGAGCAAGGATATGTGAAGGTTAAACAGCTCATCAACGAATTCGCTAACATGTAGTAATGATGAAATTTATATGAGATCCGGAATGCTTTCGATTTTGTCTCCCTTTTCGATTTTGGGAAAAATTAGATCAAATCATAATTATATTAATAGCGTCGTTACATTTCTTGAATTTCTATATTTCCGTGGTGTGTCTTGAAACGTTCAGTGACATTAACTACATTCATTCCGCAAATTCTTATTGCTTAAAATGTTTTCCTAAAAGCTCCCATCATTCCAGCAGTGAGAGCTACCATTGCTTCAACAAAAACACAAGCAATCTCAGCTAATGTAAAAAATGTCAATAATATATGTTTTAGTTGTGACTTTTACGAAGAACAGAAGTGTTGATAAAGTATAAAGACTTACAGATCAAAATCCAATGATAATGATGTGGATGTTATGAATTTGAATCCTAGATTCTGACCAGCAAAGATATTTCCCTGAAATTTAAAATAAAAGTAAATCCTTATTATACCTATATATATATATATATATATATATATATATATATATATATATATATATATATATATACAAAATCTCTGAATATAATTTTGTCGCGGTTTTATTGTAAATTGTTATGGTAGATTCAGGGATAGATATAAGAATTCACATGACATGCAGGAAAGAATTTAAGGAGTCGTGTTGCATATAAAAACATGGATATAAAAGACTGATATGAAGAGCCTTTCTGTGTGTAGAGATTCCGCAGGCCACAGCAGAAGAGGAAGGTTGTGTGGACATGAACGGATTAGAAAGTACGAAGATCATCAAAGACGAATGGATAACAACTACCGACAAAAGCGTTTCGTCCAACTCATTAAGACCGTTGAATGCGTTCGGAAGGCATGGGCAAGAAGTGTTTAGCAGTTTTTCCAAGTCTCTTATCATCACAGTGAAACTCAGTGAAGACAGTGATGTATCGATTGGCAGTATTTCAATGGTGCTGAGGTTAGGACATTGTGCGGAGTCATTGAGATGATCTAATACTTTTCATATGGAAAACAGATAAAGAAAGTGATTGGCTTAAAAATGATGAATGCTGGTTCACGTTCTATGTAATTGTAACATATTAGTTAAATGTAATAATCCAATTTGTGATATGTTGATTGCGATGAGGTGGTGGTATTTGTACAGAACTTTTATGTTGTCATGTACAGTGTATAGATATTGTACAACTGCTCAACGATTTCGGTATTATGTGGAAATGAGGGAAATCATTTTAGATGCGAAAATATTTCGATCTTGCCTCGTTTTACGTGTTGTGGAATCATTGGATCAAATAGCAACAATCTATATTAATGGATTCGTTGTAACTAGTCTCTAGTATGTAGAGACTTATCAAATTTGAGTGTCACCTACTATATTCGTATGAAATTCATTGGTTCCTTATTGCTTGAAATATTTTCCTAACAGCTTCCATCACAGCACCAGTGACAGCTAGCATTCCTGCCATTGCGTCAACAAAATTACAAGCAATCTCAGGTAATCTAAAATATCAATAATATTTGTTTCCTTTGTGTCGTTTAAGCTGAATAGGTGTATCAAATGTCTACGTAGACCTAGAGCTCAAAATCCAATGATGTGGACGTTAGAATACAACAATGAATTTCAATCCTATGTCTAAATAACAATGATCTTTCCCTGCAATAATAATATATCAAAAGTTAAAACATTATGACCATGATATATTTAAGTAATTTTATACATATAGTCTTGTCGCTATTTCAGTGAAAGTTGTTATTTTAGGTTAAGTCATAGAATTGTTAGTCTACATTTCCAGCCGGAAATGTTTTAAGCTGTCGCATGATGTATTTATACATACATTTTTAAGATTGACGTGAAAGGGCTTTTTGTCTGTAGAGATTCCGCAAGCCACAACAGAAGAGCAAGGTTGTGTGGACATGAACGGATTAGAAAGTACGAAGATCATCAAAGACGAATGGATAACAACTACCGACAAAAGCGTTACGTCCAACTCATTAAGACCGTTGAATGCGTTCGGAAGACATGGGCAAGACGTGTTTAGCAGTTTTTCCAAGTCTCTTATCATCACAGTGAAACTCAGTGAAGACAGTGATGTATCGATTGGCAGTTTTCAAGTGATTTCTAAAAACAGCAATATCAAGAGCATTATCATAAAGTATAAGAAACAAGGAGAGAATATATTCCGGCCATTTGGGAAGGTAATGCTGTCCTCTTTATAGTAATGTCATTTTATTTGAATTAAATAGAAAAACATTCAGTAAATATATCGTTTTCCAAAACAAATATGAAATACATTCAACCTGCCACGATTATTTTGTGCTGTATTTATCATTATAAAAAGACATAAATCTTTTTCCCTGTACATCAAATGACATTACAAATAAAGTCATGGTGAATTAAATAAATAAATAATTATTGATTTGGGAAATTGTTTGCAAATTTAAGGATTCATAATCGAACAGATATTCATTATAATTTGGTAATCATATTATTATGTTCGCTGCGCTGAAATCAACGTTATGTTCACTGAAAAATGTATGAAAAAAATATATTGACTTCAGCGTTTTGATTTTTCAGTCATTTTCTGGTGCATCACTAGTAAAGTTCCCGTCAGACTTTCTTGCACAATTCTTACAAATAATCGTAACAAACACGATAGATATGAATGAGCCTGTAAGGATCGTTTTGGATATTCGCGGTTGCTTTGAACCATGGCAAAGTAAGTGATTGGTGCAATATTGTAGTCTCTGTTTCTTCTGGTTCATGCTCTATTACTGTATGTATCAAAGTTGTTGCTTGCATTGATCCTATTTGTATTTTGGAAATTGTGATGATTTCACACTGAAAACATTCAACGTAAATGCTTGGAGTACAAATGATGTCTTTGTTCCTGGTGTCACATATTTTTTATTGCATAGATCCTATATGTAATTCACTCACTGTGCTTATCTCATAATTTTCACATGAAAACACATTCAAAGTAAGTGATTGGCGTAAAAACGATGACCGCTTGTTCATGTCCCACTTATAAATCTATAATAGTTTTATATGTGGTCGTAATTGTGACATGTTGTTAGTGATGATCCGGTGTTTTTCCCGCAATGTTTTATGTTGGCATGTACCGTGTATAGATATTGTACAACTGCTCATGAACGATCTTGCTCTCACATTGAAATGAGGAAAATCATTTTAAAAGCGGATTTATTTCGATCTCGCCTCGCTTTGCGTGTTGTGGAATCAATGGTTCAAATCGTAACTGTCTATATTAATGGATTCGTTGTAACTAGTCTCTCGTATGGATGTCTTGTCAAATTTCAGTGTCATCTACTATATTCGTATGAAATTCATTGGTTTCTTATTGCTTGAAATATTTTCCTAACAGCTCCCATCACAACACCAATGACAGCTAGCATTCCTGCAATTGCTTCAACAAAACCACAAGCAATCTCAGGTAATCTGAAATGTCAATAATATTTGTTTTCTTTGTGTCGTTTACACTGAATAGGTGTATTAAATGTCTACGTAGAACTAGAGATCAAAATCCAATGATATGGACGTTAGAATACAACAATGAATTTCAATCCTATGTCTAAATAACAATGATCTTTCCCTGCAACAATAATATATCAAAAGTTAAAACATTATGACCATGATATATTTAAGTAATTTTAAACATATAGTCTTGTCATTATATCAGTGAAAGTTGTTATTTTAGGTCAAGGCATAGATTTGTTAGTCCACATTTCCAGCCGGAAATGATTTAAGCAGTCGCATGATGTATTTATACATAAATATTTAAGACTGACGTGAAAGGGCCTTTTTGTCTGTAGAGTTTCCGCTGGCCACAACAGAAGAGCAAGGTTGTGTGGACATGAACGGATTAGAAAGTACGAAGATCATCAAAGACGAATGGATAACAACTACCGACAAAAGCGTTTCGTCCAACTCATTAAGACCGTTGAATGCGTTCGGAAGGCATGGGCAAGAAGTGTTTAGCAGTTTTTCCAAGTCTCTTATCATCACAGTGAAACTCAGTGAAGACAGTGATGTATCGATTGGCAGTTTTCAAGTGATTTCTAAAAACAGCAATATCAAGAGCATTATCATAAAGTATAAGCAACAAGGAGAGAATATATTCCGGCCATTTGGGAAGGTAATGACGTCCTCTTTATAGTAATGTCATTTTATCAGAATAAAATAGAAAAAGGTTCAGTAAATATATCGTTTTCCAAAACAAATCTTAAATACATTTAAGCTGCCACGATTACATTGTGGTGTATTTATCATTATAAAAAGACAAATCTTTTTCCCTGTAAATCAAATGACATTACAAATAATGTCATGGTGAATTAAATAAATAAATAATTATTGATTTGGGAAATTGTTTGCAAATTTAAGGATTCATAATCGAACAGATATTCATTATAATTTGGTAATCATATTATTTTCGCTTCGCTGAAATCAACGTTATGTTCACTGAAAAATGTATGAAAAAAATATATTGACTTCAGCGTTTTGATTTTTCAGTCATTTTCTGGTGCATCACTAGTAAAGTTCCCGTCAGACTTTCTTGCACAATTCTTACAAATAATCGTAACAAACACGATAGATATGAATGAGCCTGTAAGGATCGTTTTGGATATTCGCGGTTGCTTTGAACCATGGCAAAGTAAGTGATTGGTGTAATATTGTAGTCTCTGTTTCTTCTGGTTCATGCTCTATTACTGTATGTATCAAAGTTGTTGCTTGCATTGATCCTATTTGTATTTTGGAAATTGTGATGATTTCACAATGAAAACATTCAACGTAAATGTTTGGAGTACAAATGATGTCTTTGTTCCTGGTGTCATATTTGTTATTGCATTGATCCTATATGTAATTCAGTCACTGTGCTTATCTCATAATTTTCACATGAAAAAACATTCAAAGTAAGTGATTGGCGTAAAAACGATGACGGCTTGTTCATGTTCCACATATTAATGTATCATAGTTTTATATGTGATCGTAATTGTGACATCCCTGCATCCCATTAGAATGTCTGAAGACAAACTTCTCGAGAGCTCCTCTCTGTGGCTGCTCGATCTCACGTTGTCTGCTGATCTGAGATGGACCAAATACATCGAGTCAGTTGCATCATCGACCGCAAGGAAAGTTGGTTCCCTGTGCCGAGCCAGGAAATTTTTCTCCCCAGAATCGATCCTCCAAGTCTATAAATCGACCATTCGCCCTTGCATGGAGTATTTCTGCCATATATGGTCTGGGGCGCCTGCTGTTTGCCTCAGGGTTCTTGATAAGATCCAGAGACGGATAGGCAACGTGATTGGCCCTGATCTGTCATCTCGTCTGCAGTCGCTCTCTCACAGACGCGATGTTGCCTCGTTCTGCCTTTTTTACAAGTACTTTCACGGTAATTGCTCCGAGGAGCTGCTTTCGCTTGTCCCTAGGCCTCGTGAATTCAAACGTCCCACGAGGCTGGCATCCCGCTACCACCCCTACACCGTTGAAACTGTTAGATGTAGACGTCTCTTCAACTCCAACAGCTTCATTTCTCGCACAGCTCGCCTATGGAATTCCCTTCCCTATTACTGTTTCCCTGACAAATACAATCTCCAACGGTTTAAATGTAGCGTCAATCAACATCTCCAGTTGCCTTGATCTATCCACTTCCCTTCTCCACATCCTTTCATTTTTCATTCCTATCTGCTCTCGCTCCAAATCTTCTGTAACCCCCTTGTCTTGATCGACCCACCGTCTTTCTCTTTCTCTACATCCTCTCCTTTACCACTCCTATCACATCTTCCTCCAAGCCTTCTTTAACCCCTTGCGTGATAGTTGCCTCCAGCCTTGCTTCGGCTGATACGCTTAAAAAAAAATGTTGTTAGTGATGATCTGGTGTTTTTACACGCAATGTTTTATGTTGCCATTTTCCGTGTATGGATATTGTAAAACTGCTCATCAACGATCTTGCTCTCACATTGAAATGAGGAAAATCATTTTAAAAGCGGATGTATTTCGATCTCGCCTCGCTTTGCGTGTTGTGGAATCAATGGTTCAAATCGTAACTGTCTATATTAATGGATTCGTTGTAACTAGTCTCTCGTATGGATGTCTTGTCAAATTTCAGTGTCATCTACTATATTCGTATGAAATTCATTGGTTTCTTATTGCTTGAAATATTTTCCTAACAGCTCCCATCACAACACCAATGACAGCTAGCATTCCTGCAATTGCTTCAACAAAACCACAAGCAATCTCAGGTAATCTGAAATGTCAATAATATTTGTTTTCTTTGTGTCGTTTACACTGAATAGGTGTATTAAATGTCTACGTAGAACTAGAGATCAAAATCCAATGATATGGACGTTAGAATACAACAATGAATTTCAATCCTATGTCTAAATAACAATGATCTTTCCCTGCAACAATAATATATCAAAAGTTAAAACATTATGACCATGATATATTTAAGTAATTTTAAACATATAGTCTTGTCATTATATCAGTGAAAGTTGTTATTTTAGGCCAAGGCATAGATTTGTTAGTCCACATTTCCAGCCGGAAATGATTTAAGCAGTCGCATGATGTATTTATACATAAATATTTAAGACTGACGTGAAAGGGCCTTTTTGTCTGTAGAGTTTCCGCTGGCCACAACAGAAGAGCAAGGTTGTGTGGACATGAACGGATTAGAAAGTACGAAGATCATCAAAGACGAATGGATAACAACTACCGACAAAAGCGTTTCGTCCAACTCATTAAGACCGTTGAATGCGTTCGGAAGGCATGGGCAAGAAGTGTTCAGCAGTTTTTCCAAGTCTCTTATCATCACAGTGAAACTCAGTGAAGACAGTGATGTATCGATTGGCAGTTTTCAAGTCATTTCTAAAAACAGCAATATCAAGAGGATTATCATAAAGTATAAGAAACAAGGAGAGAATATATTCCGGCCATTTGGGAAGGTAATGACGTCCTCTTTATAGTAATGTCATCTTATCAGAATAAAATAGAAAAAGGTTCAGTAAATATATCGTTTTCCAAAACAAATCTGAAATACATTTAAGCTGCCACGATTATTTTGTGGTGTATTTATCATTATAAAAAGACATACATCTTTTTCCCTGTAAATCAAATGACATTACAAATAATGTCATGGTGAATTAAATAAATAAATAATTATTGATTTGGGAAATTGTTTGCAAATTTAAGGATTCATAATCGAACAGATATTCATTATAATTTGGTAATCATATTATTATTTTAGTTTCGCTGAAATCAACGTTATGTTCACTGAAAAATGTATGAAAAAAATATATTGACTTCAGCGTTTTGATTTTTCAGTCATTTTCTGGTGCATCACTAGTAAAGTTCCCGTCAGACTTTCTTGCACAATTCTTACAAATAATCGTAACAAACACGATAGATATGAATGAGCCTGTAAGGATCGTTTTGGATATTCGCGGTTGCTTTGAACCATGGCAAAGTAAGTGATTGGTGTAATATTGTAGTCTCTGTTTCTTCTGGTTCATGCTCTATTACTGTATGTATCAAAGTTGTTGCTTGCATTGATCCTATTTGTATTTTGGAAATTGTGATGATTTCACACTGAAAACATTCAACGTAAATGTTTGGAGTACAAATGATGTCTTTGTTCCTGGTGTCATATATTTTTTATTGCATAGATCCTATATGTAATTCAGTCACTGTGCTTATCTCATAATTTTCACATGAAAAAACATTCAGAGTAAGTGATTGGCGTAAAAACGATGACGGCTTGTTCATGTACAACATATAAATGTATCATAGATTTATATGGGATCGTAATTGTGACATGTTGTTAGTGATGATCTGGTGTTTTTCCCGCAATGTTTTATGTTGGCATGTACCGTGTATAGATATTGTACAACTGCTCATGAACGATTTTGCTATCACGTTGAAATGAGGAAAATCATTTTAAAGGCGGATGTATTTCGATCTTGCCTCGCTTTGCGTGTTGTGGAATCAATGGATCAAATCGTAACTGTCTATATTAATGGATTCGTTGTAACTAGTCTCTAGTATGGATGTCTTGTCAAATTTCAGTGTCATCTACTATATTCGTATGAAATTCATTGGTTTCTTATTGCTTGAAATATTTTCCTAACAGCTCCCATCACAACACCAAAGACAGCTAGCATTCCTGCAATTGCTTCAACAAAACAACAAGCAATCTCAGGTAATCTGAAATGTCAATAATATTTGTTTCCTTTGTGTCGTTTAAGCTGAATAGGTGTATCAAATGTCTACGTAGACCTAGAGATCAAAATCCAATGATGTGGACGTTAGAATACAACAATGAATTTCAATCCTATGTCTAAATAACAATGATCTTTCCCTGCAATAATAATATATCAAATGTTAAAATATTATGACCATGATATATTTAAGTAATTTTATACATATAGTCTTGTCGCTATATCAGTGAAAGTTGTTATTTTAGGTTAAGGCATAGATTTGTTAGTCCACATTTCCAGCCGGAAATGATTTAAGCAGTCGCATGATGTATTTATACATAAATATTTAAGACTGACGTGAAAGGGCCTTTTTGTCTGTAGAGTTTCCGCTGGCCACAACAGAAGAGCAAGGTTGTGTGGACATGAACGGATTAGAAAGTACGAAGATCATCAAAGACGAATGGATAACAACTACCGACAAAAGCGTTTCGTCCAACTCATTAAGACCGTTGAATGCGTTCGGAAGGCATGGGCAAGACGTGTTTAGCAGTTTTTCCAAGTCTCTTATCATCACAGTGAAACTCAGTGAAGACAGTGATGTATCGATTGGCAGTTTTCAAGTGATTTCTAAAAACAGCAATATCAAGAGCATTATCATAAAGTATAAGAAACAAGGAGAGAATATATTCCGGCCATTTGGGAAGGTAATGACGTCCTCTTTATAGTAATGTCATTTTATCAGAATAAAATAGAAAAAGGTTCAGTAAATATATCGTTTTCCAAAACAAATCTGAAATACATTTAAGCTGCCACGATTATTTTGTGGTGTATTTATCATTATAAAAAGACATACATCTTTTTCCCTGTAAATCAAATGACATTACAAATAATGTCATGGTGAATTAAATAAATAAATAATTATTGATTTGGGAAATTGTTTGCAAATTTAAGGATTCATAATCGAACAGATATTCATTATAATTTGTTAATCATATTATTATTTTAGTTTCGCTGAAATCAACGTTATGTTCACTGAAAAATGTATGAAAAAAATATATTGACTTCAGCGTTTTGATTTTTCAGTCATTTTCTGGTGCATCACTAGTAAAGTTCCCGTCAGACTTTCTTGCAGAATTCTTACAAATAATCGTAACAAACACGATAGATATGAATGAGCCTGTAAGGATCGTTTTGGATATTCGCGGTTGCTTTGAACCATGGCAAAGTAAGTGATTGGTGTAATATTGTAGTCTCTGTTTCTTCTGGTTCATGCTCTATTACTGTATGTATCAAAGTTGTTGCTTGCATTGATCCTATTTGTATTTTGGAAATTGTGATGATTTCACACTGAAAACATTCAACGTAAATGTTTGGAGTACAAATGATGTCTTTGTTCCTAGTGTCATATTTGTTATTGCATAGATCCTATATGTAATTCAGTCACTGTGCTTATCTCATAATTTTCACATGAAAAAACATTCAAAGTAAGTGATTGGCGTAAAAACGATGAAGGCTTGTTCATGTCCCACTTATAAATGTATCATACTTTTATATGTGATCGTAATTGTGACATGCTGTTAGTGATGATCTGGTGTTTTACAGGCAATGTTTTATGTTGGTATGTACAGTGTATGGCTATTGTACAACTGCTCATCAACGATTTTGCTATCATGTTGAAATGAGGAAAATCATTTTAAAGGCGGATTTATTTCGATCTTGCCTCGCTTTACGTGTTGTGGAATCAATCGATCAAATCGTAACTGTCTATATTAATGGATTCGTTGTAACTAGTCTCTCGTATGGATGTCTTGTCAAATTTCAGTGTCATCTACTATATTCGTATGAAATTCATTGGTTTCTTATTGCTTGAAATATTTTCCTAACAGCTCCCATCACAACACCAATGACAGCTAGCATTCCTGCAATTGCTTCAACAAAACCACAAGCAATCTCAGGTAATCTGAAATGTCAATAATATTTGTTTTCTTTGTGTCGTTTAAGCTGAATAGGTGTATCAAATGTCTACGTAGACCTAGAGATCAAAATCCAATGATGTGGACGTTAGAATACAACAATGAATTTCAATCCTATGTCTAAATAACAATGATCTTTCCCTGCAATAATAATATATCAAAAGTTAAAACATTATGACCATGATATATTTAAGTAATTTTATACATATAGTCTTGTCGCTACATCAGTGAAATTTGTTATTTTAGGTTAAGGCATAGATTTGTTAGTCAACATTTCCAGCCGGAAATGATTTAAGCAGTCGCATGATGTATTTATACATAAATATTTAAGACTGACGTGAAAGGGCCTTTTTGTCTGTAGAGTTTCCGCTGGCCACAACAGAAGAGCAAGGTTGTGTGGACATGAACGGATTAGAAAGTACGAAGATCATCAAAGACGAATGGATAACAACTACCGACAAAAGCGTTTCGTCCAACTCATTAAGACCGTTGAATGCGTTCGGAAGGCATGGGCAAGACGTGTTTAGCAGTTTTTCCAAGTCTCTTATCATCACAGTGAAACTCAGTGAAGACAGTGATGTATCGATTGGCAGTTTTCAAGTGATTTCTAAAAACAGCAATATCAAGAGCATTATCATAAAGTATAAGAAACAAGGAGAGAATATATTCCGGCCATTTGGGAAGGTAATGACGTCCTCTTTATAGTAATGTCATCTTATCAGAATAAAATAGAAAAAGGTTCAGTAAATATATCGTTTTCCAAAACAAATCTGAAATACATTTAAGCTGCCACGATTACTTTGAGGTGTATTTATCATTATAAAAAGACAAATCTTTTTCCCTGTAAATCAAATGACATTACAAATAAAGTCATGGTGAATTAAATAAATAAATAATTATTGATTTGGGAAATTGTTTGCAAATTTAAGGATTCATAATCGAACAGATATTCATTATAATTTGGTAATCATATTATTTTCGCTTCGCTGAAATCCACGTTATGTTCACTGAAAAATGTATGAAAAAATATATTGACTTCAGCGTTTTGATTTTTCAGTCATTTTCTGGTGCATCACTAGTAAAGTTCCCGTCAGACTTTCTTGCACAATTCTTACAAATAATCGTAACAAACACGATAGATATGAATGAGCCTGTAAGGATCGTTTTGGATATTCGCGGTTGCTTTGAACCATGGCAAAGTAAGTGATTGGTGTAATATTGTAGTCTCTGTTTCTTCTGGTTCATGCTCTATTACTGTATGTATCAAAGTTGTTGCTTGCATTGATCCTATTTGTATTTTGGAAATTGTGATGATTTCACACTGAAAACATTCAACGTAAATGTTTGGAGTACAAATGATGTCTTTGTTCCTGGTGTCATATATTTTTTATTGCATAGATCCTATATGTAATTCAGTCACTGTGCTTATCTCATAATTTTTACATGAAAAAACATTCAGAGTAAGTGATTGGCGTAAAAACGATGACGGCTTGTTCATGTCCCACTTATAAATGTATCATAGTTTTATATGTGGTCGTAATTGTGACATGTTGTTAGTTAAGTTCTGGTGATTTACACGCAATGTTTTATGTTGGTATGTACCGTGTATAGATATTGTACAACTGCTCATCAACGATTTTGTTATCACGTTGAAATGAGGAAAATCATTTTAAAGGCGGATTTATTTCGATCTTGCCTCGCTTTACGTGTTGTGGAATCAATGGATCAAATCGTAACTGTCTATCTTAATGGATTCGTTGTAACTAGTCTCTAGTATGGATGTCTTGTCAAATTTCAGTGTCATCTACTATATTCGTATGAAATTCATTGGTTTCTTATTGCTTGAAATATTTTCCTAACAGCTCCCATCACAACACCAAAGACAGCTAGCATTCCTGCAATTGCTTCAACAAAACAACAAGCAATCTCAGGTAATCTGAAATGTCAATAATATTTGTTTCCTTTGTGTCGTTTAAGCTGAATAGGTGTATCAAATGTCTACGTAGACCTAGAGATCAAAATCCAATGATGTGGACGTTAGAATACAACAATGAATTTCAATCCTATGTCTAAATAACAATGATCTTTCCCTGCAATAATAATATATCAAATGTTAAAATATTATGACCATGATATATTTAAGTAATTTTATACATATAGTCTTGTCGCTATATCAGTGAAAGTTGTTATTTTAGGTTAAGGCATAGATTTGTTAGTCCACATTTCCAGCCGGAAATGATTTAAGCAGTCGCATGATGTATTTATACATAAATATTTAAGACTGACGTGAAAGGGCCTTTTTGTCTGTAGAGTTTCCGCTGGCCACAACAGAAGAGCAAGGTTGTGTGGACATGAACGGATTAGAAAGTACGAAGATCATCAAAGACGAATGGATAACAACTACCGACAAAAGTGTTTCGTCCAACTCATTAAGACCGTTGAATGCGTTCGGAAGGCATGGGCAAGACGTGTTTAGCAGTTTTTCCAAGTCTCTTATCATCACAGTGAAACTCAGTGAAGACAGTGATGTATCGATTGGCAGTTTTCAAGTGATTTCTAAAAACAGCAATATCAAGAGCATTATCATAAAGTATAAGAAACAAGGAGAGAATATATTCCGGCCATTTGGGAAGGTAATGACGTCCTCTTTATAGTAATGTCATTTTATCAGAATAAAATAGAAAAAGGTTCAGTAAATATATCGTTTTCCAAAACAAATCTGAAATACATTTAAGCTGCCACGATTATTTTGTGGTGTATTTATCATTATAAAAAGACATACATCTTTTTCCCTGTAAATCAAATGACATTACAAATAATGTCATGGTGAATTAAATAAATAAATAATTATTGATTTGGGAAATTGTTTGCAAATTTAAGGATTCATAATCGAACAGATATTCATTATAATTTGTTAATCATATTATTATTTTAGTTTCGCTGAAATCAACGTTATGTTCACTGAAAAATGTATGAAAAAAATATATTGACTTCAGCGTTTTGATTTTTCAGTCATTTTCTGGTGCATCACTAGTAAAGTTCCCGTCAGACTTTCTTGCAGAATTCTTACAAATAATCGTAACAAACACGATAGATATGAATGAGCCTGTAAGGATCGTTTTGGATATTCGCGGTTGCTTTGAACCATGGCAAAGTAAGTGATTGGTGTAATATTGTAGTCTCTGTTTCTTCTGGTTCATGCTCTATTACTGTATGTATCAAAGTTGTTGCTTGCATTGATCCTATTTGTATTTTGGAAATTGTGATGATTTCACACTGAAAACATTCAACGTAAATGTTTGGAGTACAAATGATGTCTTTGTTCCTAGTGTCATATTTGTTATTGCATAGATCCTATATGTAATTCAGTCACTGTGCTTATCTCATAATTTTCACATGAAAAAACATTCAAAGTAAGTGATTGGCGTAAAAACGATGAAGGCTTGTTCATGTCCCACTTATAAATGTATCATACTTTTATATGTGATCGTAATTGTGACATGCTGTTAGTGATGATCTGGTGTTTTACAGGCAATGTTTTATGTTGGTATGTACAGTGTATGGCTATTGTACAACTGCTCATCAACGATTTTGCTATCATGTTGAAATGAGGAAAATCATTTTAAAGGCGGATTTATTTCGATCTTGCCTCGCTTTACGTGTTGTGGAATCAATCGATCAAATCGTAACTGTCTATATTAATGGATTCGTTGTAACTAGTCTCTCGTATGGATGTCTTGTCAAATTTCAGTGTCATCTACTATATTCGTATGAAATTCATTGGTTTCTTATTGCTTGAAATATTTTCCTAACAGCTCCCATCACAACACCAATGACAGCTAGCATTCCTGCAATTGCTTCAACAAAACCACAAGCAATCTCAGGTAATCTGAAATGTCAATAATATTTGTTTTCTTTGTGTCGTTTAAGCTGAATAGGTGTATCAAATGTCTACGTAGACCTAGAGATCAAAATCCAATGATGTGGACGTTAGAATACAACAATGAATTTCAATCCTATGTCTAAATAACAATGATCTTTCCCTGCAATAATAATATATCAAAAGTTAAAACATTATGACCATGATATATTTAAGTAATTTTATACATATAGTCTTGTCGCTACATCAGTGAAATTTGTTATTTTAGGTTAAGGCATAGATTTGTTAGTCAACATTTCCAGCCGGAAATGATTTAAGCAGTCGCATGATGTATTTATACATAAATATTTAAGACTGACGTGAAAGGGCCTTTTTGTCTGTAGAGTTTCCGCTGGCCACAACAGAAGAGCAAGGTTGTGTGGACATGAACGGATTAGAAAGTACGAAGATCATCAAAGACGAATGGATAACAACTACCGACAAAAGCGTTTCGTCCAACTCATTAAGACCGTTGAATGCGTTCGGAAGGCATGGGCAAGACGTGTTTAGCAGTTTTTCCAAGTCTCTTATCATCACAGTGAAACTCAGTGAAGACAGTGATGTATCGATTGGCAGTTTTCAAGTGATTTCTAAAAACAGCAATATCAAGAGCATTATCATAAAGTATAAGAAACAAGGAGAGAATATATTCCGGCCATTTGGGAAGGTAATGACGTCCTCTTTATAGTAATGTCATCTTATCAGAATAAAATAGAAAAAGGTTCAGTAAATATATCGTTTTCCAAAACAAATCTGAAATACATTTAAGCTGCCACGATTACTTTGAGGTGTATTTATCATTATAAAAAGACAAATCTTTTTCCCTGTAAATCAAATGACATTACAAATAAAGTCATGGTGAATTAAATAAATAAATAATTATTGATTTGGGAAATTGTTTGCAAATTTAAGGATTCATAATCGAACAGATATTCATTATAATTTGGTAATCATATTATTTTCGCTTCGCTGAAATCAACGTTATGTTCACTGAAAAATGTATGAAAAAATATATTGACTTCAGCGTTTTGATTTTTCAGTCATTTTCTGGTGCATCACTAGTAAAGTTCCCGTCAGACTTTCTTGCACAATTCTTACAAATAATCGTAACAAACACGATAGATATGAATGAGCCTGTAAGGATCGTTTTGGATATTCGCGGTTGCTTTGAACCATGGCAAAGTAAGTGATTGGTGTAATATTGTAGTCTCTGTTTCTTCTGGTTCATGCTCTATTACTGTATGTATCAAAGTTGTTGCTTGCATTGATCCTATTTGTATTTTGGAAATTGTGATGATTTCACACTGAAAACATTCAACGTAAATGTTTGGAGTACAAATGATGTCTTTGTTCCTGGTGTCATATATTTTTTATTGCATAGATCCTATATGTAATTCAGTCACTGTGCTTATCTCATAATTTTCACATGAAAAAACATTCAGAGTAAGTGATTGGCGTAAAAACGATGACGGCTTGTTCATGTCCCACTTATAAATGTATCATAGTTTTATATGTGGTCGTAATTGTGACATGTTGTTAGTTAAGTTCTGGTGATTTACACGCAATGTTTTATGTTGGTATGTACCGTGTATAGATATTGTACAACTGCTCATCAACGATTTTGCTATCACGTTGAAATGAGGAAAATCATTTTAAAGGCGGATTTATTTCGATCTTGCCTCGCTTTACGTGTTGTGGAATCAATCGATCAAATCGTAACTGTCTATATTAATGGATTCGTTGTAACTAGTCTCTCGTATGGATGTCTTGTCAAATTTCAGTGTCATCTACTATATTCGTATGAAATTCATTGGTTTCTTATTGCTTGAAATATTTTCCTAACAGCTCCCATCACAACACCAATGACAGCTAGCATTCCTGCAATTGCTTCAACAAAACTACAAGCAATCTCAGGTAATCTGAAATGTCAATAATATTTGTTTTCTTTGTGTCGTTTAAGCTGAATAGGTGTATCAAATGTCTACGTAGACCTAGAGATCAAAATCCAATGATGTGGACGTTAGAATACAACAATGAATTTCAATCCTATGTCTAAATAACAATGATCTTTCCCTGCAATAATAATATATCAAAAGTTAAAACATTATGACCATGATATATTTAAGTAATTTTATACATATAGTCTTGTCGCTTTATCAGTGAAAGTTGTTATTTTAGGTTAAGGCATAGATTTGTTAGTCCACATTTCCAGCCGGAAATGATTTAAGCAGTCGCATGATGTATTTATACATAAATATTTAAGACTGACGTGAAAGGGCCTTTTTGTCTGTAGAGTTTCCGCAGGCCACAACAGAAGAGCAAGGTTGTGTGGACATGAACGGATTAGAAAGTACAAAGATCATCAAAGACGAATGGATAACAACTACCGACAAAAGCGTTTCGTCCAACTCATTAAGACCGTTGAATGCGTTCGGAAGGCATGGGCAAGAAGTGTTTAGCAGTTTTTCCAAGTCTCTTATCATCACAGTGAAACTCAGTGAAGACAGTGATGTATCGATTGGCAGTTTTCAAGTGATTTCTAAAAACAGCAATATCAAGAGCATTATCATAAAGTATAAGAAACAAGGAGAGAATATATTCCGGCCATTTGGGAAGGTAATGACTTCCTCTTTATAGTAATGTCATTTTATCAGAATAAAATAGAAAAAGGTTCAGTAAATATATCGTTTTCCAAAACAAATCTGAAATACATTTAAGCTGCCACGATTACTTTGTGGTGTATTTATCATTATAAAAAGACATAAATGTTTTTCCCTGTAAATCAAATGACATTACAAATAATGTCATGGTGAATTAAATAAATAAATAATTATTGATTTGGGAAATTGTTTGCAAATTTAAGGATTCATAATCGAACAGATATTCATTATAATTTGGTAATCATATTATTATTTTAGTTTCGCTGAAATCAACGTTATGTTCACTGAAAAATGTATGAAAAAAATATATTGACTTCAGCGTTTTGATTTTTCAGTCATTTTCTGGTGCATCACTAGTAAAGTTCCCGTCAGACTTTCTTGCACAATTCTTACAAATAATCGTAACAAACACGATAGATATGAATGAGCCTGTAAGGATCGTTTTGGATATTCGCGGTTGCTTTGAACCATGGCAAAGTAAGTGATTGGTGTAATATTGTAGTCTCTGTTTCTTCTGGTTCATGCTCTATTACTGTATGTATCAAAGTTGTTGCTTGCATTGATCCTATTTGTATTTTGGAAATTGTGATGATTTCACACTGAAAACATTCAACGTAAATGTTTGGAGTACAAATGATGTCTTTGTTCCTGGTGTCATATTTGTTATTACATAGATCCTATATGTAATTCAGTCACTGTGCTTATCTCATAATTTTCACATGAAAAAACATTCAGAGTAAGTGATTGGCGTAAAAACGATGACGGCTTGTTCATGTTACACATATAAATGTATCATAGTTTTATATGTGATCGTAATTGTGACAGGTTGTCAGAGATGATCTGGTGTTTTACACGCAATGTTTTATGTTGGTATGTACCGTGTATAGATATTGTACAACTGCTCATCAACGATTTTGTTATCACGTTGAAATGAGGAAAATCATTTTAAAGGCGGATTTATTTCGATCTTGCCTCGCTTTACGTGTTGTGGAATCAATCGATCAAATCGTAACTGTCTATCTTAATGGATTCGTTGTAACTAGTCTCTCGTATGGATGTCTTGTCAAATTTCAGTGTCATCTAATATATTCGTATGAAATTCATTGGTTTCTTATTGCTTGAAATATTTTCCTAACAGCTCCCATCACAACACCAATGACAGCTAGCATTCCTGCAATTGCTTCAACAAAACCACAAACAATCTCAGGTAATCTGAAATGTCAATAATATTTGTTTCCTTTGTGTCGTTTAAGCTGAATAGGTGTATCAAATGTCTACGTAGACCTAGAGATCAAAATCCAATGATGTGGACGTTAGAATACAACAATGAATTTCAATCCTATGTCTAAATAACAATGATCTTTCCCTGCAATAATAATATATCAAAAGTTAAAACATGACCATGATATATTTAAGTAATTTTATACATATAGTCTTGTCGCTATATCAGTGAAAGTTGTTATTTTAGGTTATGGCATAGATTTGTTAGTCCACATTTCCAGCCGGAAATGATTTAAGCAGTCGCATGATGTATTTATACATAAATATTTAAGACTGACGTGAAAGGGCCTTTTTGTCTGTAGAGTTTCCGCTGGCCACAACAGAAGAGCAAGGTTGTGTGGACATGAACGGATTAGAAAGTACGAAGATCATCAAAGACGAATGGATAACCACTACCGACAAAAGCGTTTCGTCCAACTCATTAAGACCGTTGAATGCGTTCGGAAGGCATGGGCAAGACGTGTTTAGCAGTTTTTCCAAGTCTCTTATCATCACAGTGAAACTCAGTGAAGACAGTGGTGTATCGATTGGCAGTTTTCAAGTGATTTCTAAAAACAGCAATATCAAGAGCATTATCATAAAGTATAAGAAACAAGGAGAGAATATATTCCGGCCATTTGGGAAGGTAATGACGTCCTCTTTATAGTAATGTCATTTTATCAGAATAAAATAGTAAAAGGTTCAGTAAATATATCGTTTTCCAAAACAAATCTGAAATACATTTAAGCTGCCACGATTACTTTTTGGTGTATTTATCATTATAAAAAGACATAAATCTTTTCCCCTGTAAATCAAATGACATTACAAATAAAGTCATGGTGAATTAAATAAATAAATAATTATTGATTTGGGAAATTGTTTGCAAATTTAAGGATTCATAATCGAACAGATATTCATTATAATTTGGTAATCATATTATTTTCGCTTCGCTGAAATCAACGTTATGTTCACTGAAAAATGTATGAAAAAAATATATTGACTTCAGCGTTTTGATTTTTCAGTCATTTTCTGGTGCATCACTAGTAAAGTTCCCGTCAGACTTTCTTGCACAATTCTTACAAATAATCGTAACAAACACGATAGATATGAATGAGCCTGTAAGGATCGTTTTGGATATTCGCGGTTGCTTTGAACCATGGCAAAGTAAGTGTTTGGTGCAATATTGTAGTCTCTGTTTCTTCTGGTTCATGCTCTATTACTGTATGTATCAAAGTTGTTGCTTGCATTGATCCTATTTGTATTTTGGAAATTGTGATGATTTCACACTGAAAACATTCAACGTAAATGTTTGGAGTACAAATGATGTCTTTGTTCCTGGTGTCATATTTGTTATTGCATAGATCCTATATGTAATTCAGTCACTGTGCTTATCTCATAATTTTCACATGAAAAAACATTCAAAGTAAGTGATTGGCGTAAAAACGATGACGGCTTGTTCATGTCCCACTTATAAATGTATCATAGTTTTATATGTGGTCGTAATTGTGACATGTTGTTAGTGATGATCTGGTGTTTTTCCCGCAATGTTTTATGTTGGCATGTACCGTGTATAGATATTGTACAACTGCTCATCAACGATTTTGCTATCACGTTGAAATGAGGAAAATCATTTTAAAGGCGGATTTATTTCGATCTTGCCTCGCTTTACGTGTTGTGGAATCAATCGATCAAATCGTAACTGTCTATATTAATGGATTCGTTGTAACTAGTCTCTCGTATGGATGTCTTGTCAAATTTCAGTGTCATCTACTATATTCGTATGAAATTCATTGGTTTCTTATTGCTTGAAATATTTTCCTAACAGCTCCCATCACAACACCAATGACAGCTAGCATTCCTGCAATTGCTTCAACAAAACCACAAGCAATCTCAGGTAATCGGAAATGTCAATAATATTTGTTTTCTTTGTGTCGTTTAAGCTGAATAGGTGTATTAAATGTCTACGTTGACCTAGACATCAGAATCCAATGAATACAACAATGAATTTCAATCATATATTCTAAATATCAAAGATCTTTCCCTGCAATAATATATCAAAAGTTAAATCATTATTATCCTGATATATTTAACGCAATATTATCAATTTAGTCTTGTCGCTTTTCATTGCAAATTGATAGCTTATTTTGAGGCATACATTTGTGAGTCCACATTTCAAGCCCGAAATGTTTTAAGCAGTCGCATGATGTATTTATACATAAATATTTAAGACTGACGTGAAAGGGCCTTTTTGTCTGTAGAGTTTCCGCAGGCCACAACAGAAGAGCAAGGTTGTGTGGACATGAACGGATTAGAAAGCACGGAGATTATTAAAGACGAATGGATAACAACTACCGACAAAAGCGTTTCGTCCAACTCATTAAGACCGTTGAATGCGTTCGGAAGGCATGGGCAAGAAGTGTTTAGCAGCTTTTCCAAGTCTCTTATCATCACAGTGAAACTCAGTGAAAACAGTGATGTATCGATTGGCAGTTTTCAAGTGATTTCTAAAAACAGCAATGTCAAGAGCATTATCATAAAGTATAAGAAACAAGGAGAGAATATATTCCGGCCATTTGGGAAGGTAATAACGTGCTCTTTATAGTAATGCAATTTTATCTGAATTGAAAAGAAAAATATCTTTCAGTGAAAGTCGTTTTCTGAAAGAAATCTGAAATAAAACTTAAACTGTCACGACTACATTCTTGTGAATTTATCATTATATAAATTGATGAACACTTTTTCTTGTTAATCAAATGCCATTGAAAATAATGTCGTGCTTTTATGCGTAAATAAATAAATATTGATTTAACATGAAATTGTTCGAAAATTGAAGTTTTCACAATCGAACAGGAATGCATTGTAATTTAGTGATTTTATAATGATATTCTTTTCGCTGGAATTATATATCACCGTTAAGTTGACAGAAAAAAATAATAAAAATTGAATATTGATGCCACCATGTTGATTTTTCAGTCATTTTCCGGTACATCACTGGTAAAGTTGCCGTCAAATTTTCTTGCGCAATTCTTACAAATATTCGTAATTAATAGGATAGATGTGACTCAGCCTATAAGAATCATTTTGGATATTCGCGGTTGCTTTGAGCCATGGCAAAGTAAGTGATTGGTATAAAATTGATGTTTTTGTGTCTGGTCTCATCTTTGTTAGTTGTATCGAATCCTATTTGTAATTTGTTCATTGTGATTATCAGAAAATCTTCACGCTGAAAACAGTATGTTCATGTTTCATGTTGGCATGTGCCGTGTATGGATATTGTACAATTGTACCTCAGCGATTTCGCTAACACGTGGGAATGATGAAACTGATCCGAAATTCGATATCCAATTCTCTTCTTTCGCGACATTTTCATTTATAGATTTACAACAATAATTCTTTTGTATTATTATTTATATTTCCATTTTCCTGAAAATATGACAATTTTTGTTTCGTTGGTTTATTTTCATAAATTAATAAACGTGTCTCCTACAAGTTTCAAAATGTGTATTGAAATTTGATATTGTCTTTACATGAAATTAAATGGCAGCTATATCATTGAAATTATGGTAGGAAATCATAAAACGCATTTTCCATTTTTATTTGATGAATATTGAATGAAGTAAAAAAAACTTCAAAAACTTCCTGACCCGGTGTGCGCAGTGATTTCCATATTATTGAAATTTATTATATCATTTTTATAAACTTAGAAATATGCATTTTTGAAATTGACAATAATCTTTTTTCCTCTTCAGCTGTCACAAATGGCGTTAATACAACTGAAAGAAAAGGGACAACATCAATGCCTAAAACACCCATTATTTCTAAGTCAACTATTGACCATGCAGAAAGTTCAACAGTTTCAGTGAATGTTGGCACTGGCATCCATACTTCGACTTTAGGGAAATATACACCATTAAATGAATGGAAGACAATGTTAGAGACAAAAGTCACAAGTGTGCCTGAAAGAACTAAACACAAAATCAAACCAAGTGTTAATTATCCAGTAACATTTCAGTTCTATACAAGTAGTGAATCAACGAAACAACCAGTTTCAACAATTATTTCAGCTGCAGTTGGATCTACACCCAGTTTATCTTCTGCACAAAGTGCTAATCCTTCTTTGCAAACGCTCTCAACACCTCTTTTAACCGCAACCAGATCTACACTTCATCAATCTTTTCCAGTAACTGCTATATCAACTCAACCTTCACTTTCAATGCCTGTTTCAACTGCAATTAGAGCTACGCCCAGTTTATCTTCTGCTGTAAATGCTACATTCCCACAACCAGTTTCAACTAAAGCTGTTAATAAATCTACACCTCAAATATCAGTTGCAACAACTGTTTTACCTGCAGTTGGAACAGTCACTGTATCTCCTCTTATATCCTCTATGCTATCAGCTTCAACAAAGATTTCAGCTGCAATTGGATCTTCACCAAGTATATTTCCTGTATCAACTAATCTACCGCAGCAATCAGTTTCAACATCGTTTTCAGCTGCAATCACATCTATACCCAGTTTAGTTCGTAAAGCAACAACTCCTCTATCTCCAAAATCAATTTCAACATCTGTTAATGCTGCATTTCGAGTTACACCCAGTGTTTCTCCTGCATTAAATGGTACAACTACATTTGTATTTACACCTAGTATATTTTCTGCAATCAGTACATCATTACCTCAGCAAACAGTTTCAACATTTCAACCGTTATCATCACATCTATTTCCAAATAAAAGTAAGTTAACTTTTTGTTTATGCACATTTTCTATCATGATATTTTAAGAAACTTTCCTTGTCGCTTTAACACAATCTATCTTTGATGATTTATTCTGTAGAATTGAGGTCTTATAATAGAACTCGTTTTAAAATTCGTTACTGTTTTATTTTATATTTTCATCACAAAATAACATTTCTGTACATTGAAGCAATATTTACACATTGATAGTGTAAATTAAAGTTTATTAACACCTAATGGATTTTTATTCTCTTATTTCCTTAGATAGTCTTAATGTTCGCTAAAACATTTCATTGAATCCATATCGATCAATTGTATGTTATTTGTTTTTCGTTTGTGCATCTTTTTCTCATCAAAGAATATTTTTTCCCCCCAAAGTATACTTTCAAATTTCTAATTTGACTTTAATTTTCCTTACAAATGTATATAAATGATATAACTTAAGCTTGGATTTATATTTTTATGACTTAAAGTTTTGTATTACTTACTAAATGGATATAGAAAATTTGTTGCATAAAGTCCTTAATAAGTTACTTAATTATTGAAACTGATTCTCTTTGTGAGTGTATGCGTGGGTTATAATTTGAATGAAATAGCAAGCTGTAAATTGCTGCCAAATGTACTTAAAGTTAATAAATAATCATGTTTCATGATGTCTATTCATAAGAAATGAATATGAACAGTTCATCTGGATGATTACTTTATTTCATGTTTGCATGTCTTCCAAATATTTATTTTTTTTCGGCTAACTTTTGAAGTTGATTTCTTAATAAACTTGTTATTTCTCTTGAGAGCAGAATACATGAAAAGATGTTTTGTCGTATGTTAATTTAACATATTCTTTTGAGGAGCCAAACAGAGAAAGAATATTATTTTTCTACATTTATATTTTCATAAGATAGTTCTTAGAACTATAACGAAGGTAGAAATTTTCAATGGGGCTTAGGTTAGGACCTTGAGCAGGGTAGGCAAATACCTTATTTTTGATGTCATCTAAATATTTTGTAACAATACGTGCCGTGTGTTTCGGGTCATTGTTGCGTTGGAACGTCCAGCGATGCCCCAAAGACAGCTTTCATGCACTTTGTTTTATATCATTTTAAAGAATAGCCAAATACTGATCTTTATCCATCATACCCTGTACTCTCATTAGTTCTCCTGGTCCAGAACCACAAAACATCCCCGGAGCAGATTTCTCCCACCATCGTGCTTAATTGTAGAGTGGGTATTTTTTGGTTTGTGAGCTTCATTCACTTTCCTCCATACATAACGGGTGTTCATGTAACCAAATAATCCTAGTTTGGTTTTATCTGACCATAAAACAGAGTTCCAATATTTACTCCCATGTTCTAGATGGCTTCTAGCATCAGCTAATCTGCATTTTAGGTGTTTAGCCTTAAGCAAGGGTGTTTTCCTTAGCCGTCAAGCGCGAAGTCCTGCTCGGTGAAAACATCTAGTGACTGTCTTTGTCGATACATTCAACCCTGATGTCTTTACATCATTGACAACGTTCTTTGTTGTTAAGTGAGGATTCTTTGAGACATCTCTAACAATTTTCCTTTCCATTCTATCAGAAATTAACTGTTTTCTACCAGTCTTTAATTTATTCTCAACACACTGAGTCTCATTGTACTTCTTGATAATGTTACGAATTGTCGATTTAGGAAGATTTAAACGCTTGGAAAGTATTGTATATCCATCACCTTATTTGTACGCATTAACTATCTTCATTCGGAGCTTCTTGTCACGTTTAACCGTCTTTGTTATGGTGGCAAAATAATTGAGTTATCGCGGTACGTAGCATCACATATTATCTTCATTACATTTTAGAATGTTATAGAATCAGGTCAATACTATTTCATTTTCAGATTATGTTTGTATTAAATATCAAATTAAGAAAAAAATAAACAACATTACAATTGCTAGGAGCAGTATTATTTCATAATTTCTAGGGGTATGGGGAGAATAATTTTGGACTGCACCATTTTTTAGAAAAATCTATGACTATGAATATAATAGATTGAAACAACAAACATTTCGCGAATTATTCAAAGCTAAATACAGAATCAACAATTTATGGTAAATACAATAAGTATTTGCAAATATTTGCATTTTCTTAGAAAATATACAAATGGGGTGGATAATTCTGTCCACATATGTTAGACATAAATTGAAAAATTTCTTTAAAGATATTGATAAGTAAATTGACACATCATTGTTTCTTCAAGACAAATGTAATATATATGTCTATTATTTTTCTTTTGTGTACTGTGGCCATTCAGGATGTGGGCTACCATGGCTCTCCACAACTTGCTAAAACGCTCTACTCCCCTTTCTGGCATTTCTCCTATTACATCTGACATCCACTCCTTTTCCTTTGTCTGATTTTCCTTGGGCTGATCTCATTTGCTGACATCCCTAAAGCTTCTATTAATGTGTCGCACTTATATTTGTTTTTAACGCTATCAGTATACATAATATATATATATATATATATATATATATATATATATATATAAATTTATATTTATATATATATAACGCTAGCAGTATACATATATTTTCAGTTCGGGTCAATCAGGAGTTTGTCGTATTGCAATTTGGGTGCTGCTTTGGCTTTCCTTAACTTCCGTAGATTTATTCTGAGATTTCACTGGAAGGTGGTCACACCCACAGTCGGTACTTGGATATCTTTACAGTGTTCCTGAATTCCTGAATCTCTTACTGATCGTTATGTAGTCGATCTGTTTGTTTGTTTCTCCTTCTCGGCTTCTCCATGTTCATAAGCGTCTTAGGTATTGGCTACTGATATATCCTGAGGTGGCGATAATATAGGGATAATCAAGAAATAGTATTCCATAAAGGAATAAATAGGTACTGTAGGTTTGAATAAAGAAGAGAAGTTTATTTAACGTATTTACAGAGAGACAGTGTGTAGTTGTTGTGTTGAGTCCAGGGAGTCTCTCCTAATGTATATCCGGTGACCGGTGACACGGTCCCTTATATCAACTGTTCCGGTGGTGATTACATATCTCACCATAGCACCTCTCCCTAAGCCAATTTCTCCCTGGAGAATTTTGCTTAGTACCGTTTGTTTTTAGGTCTGGGGCTTAGCCGGTTAACTTTTCTTTTCATCCTTGTACTTTTTCTCCTCAACACCGTTTGAGGGGGTGGAGTTGGTGGTGAAACTGGTACTCTCGGACTTGGAGTAGGTTGTGCTATGGGTAGAGTAATATTAAAAGAGTTATACAATACCTCCAAGGGCAGTTCATTATCTTCTGCCTGTTTGTAGTCATCAGTGTGTCGGGGTCTGATTTATATGCCTGCGACAGTCAAATTCACTACTTCCTACAGAATATAGCATGTGTCCAATTCTTCTCATAATAATCCCCTCTTCCCAAAAGCTTTTCCCAGTCCTATAATTCAAGAAGAATATTTTGTCACCAGGTTTGTAGAACCTTGTCGAAAGATTTTCTCTCGTTGCTGTTAAGACAACAGCAACGAGAGAAAATCGTTGCACTTGGTAAAATCCTGTCAAATACGGATCTGATTTTCCGTGCGAACATTAATTCAGCTGGTGACAAACCGGCATTAGTGTTTGGGTTAGGAGTGATCCTGTACACAGATAAAAAGTTTTCAAGACCCTTCTCATCAGTGTACATGCCTTGGTTTTTCTTCAAGGCTCTTTTGAACGTGTCAACAAATCTCTCTGCGAGGCCGTTTGACCTTGGATGGTATATTGCAGTTGTTAGATGTTCAATGGATAGGGCCTTGCAGAATTCTTCAAACTCTTTGCTGGTAAATTGTGTGCCGTTGTCGCTGACAATAGTTTTAGGCACTCCAAAACGACTGAAGAGAAGTCTTAGTGCATCTATAGTACTCGTCGATGTTTGATGTTTACACTTAAACACTTCCGGCCATTTTGTGAAACTGTCGACGGCCACTAAGAAATAATGTCCATTCAATGGACCTGCATAGTCAATGTGTAACCGCGTCCACGGTGTATCCGTCTTCGGCCACGGTTGTATTTGTACAGGTGGTGCCTTTGCTGCTAGCTGACACCCTTGACACTCTCTTACAATTTTTTCGATGTCCCGGTCCATCCGAGGCCAATACGTATATTCGCGCATGAAGGTCTTCATTCTGGACATGCCTGGATGACCGCTATGGAATTCTTTTAGAATCCACCTCTGCAGTGTAGTCGGTATGACAACTCTGTCCGCATACATTAAAGTCTGCGAGCAAATAGAAAATGGTGAAATTATTGAGTCTTTCTTTGACTTTTCATTTAACTGCACCCGTTTTTTCATTTTTACAATGAATTCATCTGTTTCTGCTGCCTTGTTGATGTCATCTAGAGTCACCGGTAACTCTCGAATCATGTTGCACAGCAGTCCGGAGAGTTCTTTTTCCTCTCTCAATGCAGCTATCACTGTGTCCTCTAAAGGCTCTGCACATTTTCGAATCAGTCTGGATAGTCCATCCGCATGTCCGATATTTTTGGATGAAATGTATTGCATTTTAAAATTATAATTCAACAGAATTATGCTCCATCGTTGAAGTCTGTTTGCAGTGTGAGTGGGTATGCCTTTTTTAGAGCCAAAAATAGTCAACAAGGGCTTGTGGTCAGTCTGCAACGTAAACATCCTGCCATGAATAAATCTATGGAATTTTTTAATTGCATAAATGATTGCCAAACTTTCTTTTTCAATCTGAGAATAGTTTCTTTCTGTAGGCAAAAGTGATCTGGATGCATGAGCTATTGGCTTCGTTGATCCATCTTCAAGTCTATGGATAAGTACTGCTCCTATACCGTAGTCACTTGCAGCTGTGTGCCAGTGCTAAATCTGATAGCAGGCATTTCTTAATCTCTTCAAATGCACTTTGGCATTATTTTGACCAAATCCACTTTTGTCCTTTTTTTAACAATTCGTTCAATGGTGCTCTCAACTTGTGCATTTTGGGGATATAAATAGCATAATATTGTGCTAAACCCCAAAAAGATTGTAACTGGGCAACATTGTTAGGCGCTGGCATCTTCGCAATGGCTTCTATTCTCTGAGGATCCGGTCTTCTGCCTTGGTTGTCAATAATTTGACCAAGATATTTAATCTGTTTTAAGAAAAATTCACATTTTTCGGCACTCAATTTGAAGCCAAATTCCTCAATTCTTTGGAAAACTGCTCGATGTGCTCCTTATGTTCCTGCACATTTTTACTCTTTACAAAAATGTCATCCAAATATGCGATTGCAAAACCTAAATCGGCAAGCATCGTGTCCATTATTTGCTGAAATAACGCTGGAGCTACTTTCAAACCAAAAGGGAGCCTTTTGAGTCTGAAGAGTCCTAAATGGGTATTAATACACAAATACTTTGAACATTCTTCACTGACTTTTACCTGAAAGTAAGCCTCAGATAAATCAATTTTGGAGAAAATTTTACCACCATTCAGCTTTGTAAAAATGTCTTCAGGGGATGGAAGTGGATAACTGTGATCCATCAGACAGTCATTAAGGCCTGTAGAAAAATCGGCACATACCCGAATCTTCTTATTTTTCTTTTTAACATAGACAGTGGGGCTTGCCCACTCAGAATAGTCAACTTTTTCAACTACGCCATTTTCCTGCAGTCTTTTCAGTTCAATTTCAATATCTTCTTTTGAAGAAAAAGGCACGTTGCTTTTTGGTTTAAAAACAGGTTTCACATTTTGTTTTAGCTCAAAATTTACTTCGGTCTTAGTGCATAAACCTAACCCCTCAGAAAAAACCCTGGGGAATTCACTTTTTAAGACAGTAAGAAAATCCTCATTTTGTTTGGATTTTTTCTTTTCAGATACACTAACACTGTTACAAAATGAATTTATGGGTAGCTCCCATAAATCGAACATAACGTTCCAATCAATTCCGGAGAGGCAACAATTTATACCTGGAACAACTGACACTTTTGAAGAAAAAGTTTTCAATCCAAGGGATACACTGCAATTAAACTCTCCCTTGAATTTTAATTTCTTGCCGGATACTCCTTTGGCAATTTTAAAAGTTTTTTCCAGTTTGGGACACCCAATCCTCTTCCAGGTCACTTCGTCGATAATCGAAATATTGCTACCTGTATCCAAAAGTAGTTTCACTATGTGACCATTTATTTTGGTATTGACAAAGTTTCGTTGACCTCCTTGTCTCACTTCTTCTTTTGACAACACAACATTTACTTTAGACTTAAATTTTTGTCTTTGTTTATTTTGTTTAGTTCGGCACTGGGAGGTTCGGTGTCCGACTATACCACATTTAGCACAAGGTTGGTCTTTAAAAGGGCAATTTTTTCTTATGTGCGAACCTGCACAGCTCCAACATTTAAAACTTTTTCCTTCGTTCTTGGAAAATGTTTTTTGTTTTACTATTTGGACCTGGGATGTAACTTTTCCCTCTATCCTAGTGGTGTCCCTTTTCAAATTTATCAACTTCTGACATTCTTCTGTCACTTTTTGCAAGTTCATTTCTGGATCTTGCTCCATAATTGATAAAGTTCTTGACCTCAAATCCTTGTCCTTCGGTGCTGTCAGTCCCTGGACAAATATGTTACACTTAAACGTGTCAACTGATAGATCTTTTAATTTAAATAGTTCACACTGGGCGTTGACTTTACCCGCATATGTGACAATGTCATCAGTTTCTTCTTTTTGCATGTTTAAACACTTATATCTTGTATGAAAAAGGCTGTCTCTTTCACCAAATATCGAGCACAAAATTTCAACAGTTTCTGAAAAAGAAATATCTTCCCGTTTCTTTGGTAAAATCAAATTTGTAAATTTTTTATTTTCCTCTGTACCCAATTTCTGAAGTAGGAGTGTGATTTTTTCTTCGTCAGACCATTTTTCACATCTTTTTGTAAAGATCGTCTCGAACCTACGATAATAGGCGGGAAAAGTGTCACCTCGTTCTGGGTCGTATCTGAACTCAGCTAGTGAGTTAGCTATACCCTCTGCTGAAAAGAATCTAGACGTACTATCGTTAGATCTTTGTGACAAAACAGTTTCACAAAATAGTCGGTTATCTGCAGTTTGCTGTATGACAAGTGTTTCAAAACGCTCCTGCTGAACCAACATCTGTTTCTGAAAGTCAATTTGGGCTTTTTGCTGAGCGATCAAACTCTCAGTTAACGTTTTCGTCAACGCTGCTATTTGTACCGAAGTCATTTTTTTTTATGCACAAATATCAAGTCAACGTATACACAAAAATTTTGTTCAAAAACCAGAGGCTCACTCTCACAGATTTCGTTACGAAAAAATTGTCAGCACTGAGAAATGTTCAGAAAAATTCACCGTACAAAATATCAACACTTTACAAATTTCAAAAGATCCTTTTCGTCTTTTTCAAATACACGTAAACTTCTTTTTAAACTTTCTTTTCATTAAAGAAAAACAGGTACCACAATACAGTTCATTTTGTTGGTTTTTATCGTATTAACCAAAACAAAAACACATCCGAATCGCTTTTCAAAATGAATTTGTAAAACGAGACGAAAAATACAAGCAATCTACACACGTTATGACGTCAACCTTTCAGAAGTTCAAAGAAAAACGGAGTTTAACTCGTCAATAAAAATATAAAAAAATTCTTTTTACTTGCGTAAATTGGTGGTAGACATCAGTCTTTCGCTTCCTATGAAGTTTTTTCTTCAATTGGATGTAAACTTTGTGAGAAAAAAATTTTTCAAAATTTCCTCGGACACCACGTGCTTTTTTTTTTTTTTAATGAATTTACTGAGTTCGTATATCATCTTAGTCATCAATTGATATATCCTGAGGTGGCGATAATATAGGGATAATCAAGAAATAGTATTCCATAAAGGAAATAAAGGAATAAATAGGTACTGTAGGTTTGAATAAAGAAGAGAAGTTTATTTAACGTATTTACAGAGAGACAGTGTGTAGTTGTTGTGTTGAGTCCAGGGAGTCTCTCCTAATGTATATCCGGTGACCGGTGATATCAACTGTTCCGGTGGTGATTACATATCTCACCATAACAGCTACTAACTAGTCGATTGCTATGTACCATTGGATCCATTTTTCTCCTCGTTCATTATTGGTTTCTAGTTCGAAATTGTCAAGTATTTCACCATCTCTGTACTTCCCAACTTTGGCATTCGGATATCCGATGACGATTGTAATTTCCTGCGATTTTCTTTGAGATCTGGAATTCTTTCGATTATGTCTTCTGACGTCTGAAATAAAATAAATGACTTATGCATGCTTCTTTGCAATTTTCATATCTCATGTGGCTATTCTTTTGACAGGCAGTCCTTAAACACTAGATGGAGGAGTTTACGGGTCTGAAAGAGAGATTTACTTATTTACAAATATTTACAATGACAGCTTACACGTCTAAATATCCATTGTCGATAAATATTAGATGACAATACTCTCATTTTATGCTATACAGGTAAATGTTCTAACAGAGTCTGTAGGAATTGCCAATAAAATTTCAATTAGTCTTGAACATGCCTGTACATATATTTTCAATACTATAGTTTTGTCAAATTCGGGGGAAACATTCGTAACTACAACAGTACATTTATATTTTGTTCTTTGGTGCAAATATAAATTGTCATACCTGGTAGAGGAACATATTGTTTCAGAATGGAAGGGCAAGCTTATCATTATAAAGTCATCTTTATTGCCTTTGTTCTGTTCAAGAATGAATTCCAAAATAGCACTGAAAAATCATCTACAATGGTCTATTTCTTTCGGTTATTCAGGTGTGAAATGTTCTGTTCAGTTTGAAATATAAATTGTATGAGAGTTATAATTCTGAGAAAATAATTATAAACATATCTATACAAAATACATGTGGAAAAAAGAGAAACATAAGATATGCAAACAACTAAATGAGTGTCATTTATTATCTGGTTGTTCTGTAGTGATGGAGAAATGAGAGATACTAATAATGAGTAAGATTGTGAGTTGGGATCAAATGTAGATTAAATATGGATCGGAATCTGACAAAACGAGAAGATAAAGAATGAGTAAAGTGTATGCAGTCTTTCTTGTATATCATTTTTATACATGTTGTAATGAGTGTCCAGATAATTTAGTTGGAAAATAATAGAAGTGCCTGGAGTTATCTTACCTTTGTGTTGAGTGTTAAGAGAGGAATGTTACCATTGTGGCCTGAAAAAGAAAGGAATCGAAATATATGTTGACTCACGAGTTGACAGCCTGCCCGAAGGAGAGGATGTCATGTGCTAGTCTGTGGAGAGGAGAAAAGTGGTGTTGATTCATATAGGTTTAAAAAGAGTGAATGGATTATAATTGATATAATAAGTGAAATTTTAAAGTAAATCCTTATTATACCTATATATATATATATATATATATATATATATATATATACAAAATCTCTGAATATAATTTTGTCGCGGTTTTATTGTAAATTGTTATGGTAGATTCAGGGATAGATATAAGAATTCACATGACATGCAGGAAAGAATTTAAGGAGTCGTGTTGCATATAAAAACATGGATATAAAAGACTGATATGAAGAGCCTTTCTGTGTGTAGAGATTCCGCAGGCCACAGCAGAAGAGGAAGGTTGTGTGGACATGAACGGATTAGAAAGTACGAAGATCATCAAAGACGAATGGATAACAACTACCGACAAAAGCGTTTCGTCCAACTCATTAAGACCGTTGAATGCGTTCGGAAGGCATGGGCAAGACGTGTTTAGCAGCTTTTCCAAGTCTCTTATCATCACAGTGAAACTCAGTGAAGACAGTGATGTATCGATTGGCAGTATTTCAATGGTGCTGAGGTTAGGACATTGTGCGGAGTCATTGAGTCATTCGTATGGAAAACAGATAAAGAAAGTGATTGGCTTAAAAATGATGAATGCTGGTTCACGTAATTGTAACATATTAGTTAAATGTAATAATCCAATTTGTGATATGTTGATTGCGATGAGGTGGTGGTATTTGTACAGAACTTTTATGTTGTCATGTACAGTGTATAGATATTGTACAACTGCTCAACGATTTCGGTATTATGTTGAAATGAGGGAAATCATTTTAGATGGTAAAATATTTCGATCTTGTCTCGTTTTACGTGTTGTGGAATCATTGGATCAAATCGTAACAATCTATATTAACGGATTCGTTGTAACTAGTCTCTCGTATGGATGTCTTGTCAAATTTCAGTGTCATCTACTATATTCATATGAAATTCATTGGTTTCTTATTGCTTGAAATATTTTCCTAACAGCTCCCATCACAACACCAATGACAGCAAGCATTCCTGCAATTGCTTCAACAAAACCACAAGCAATCTCAGGTAATCTGAAATGTCAATAATATTTGTTTTCTTTGTGTCGTTTAAGCTGAATAGGTGTATTAAATGTCTACGTAGACCTAGAGATCAAAATCCAATGATGTGGACGTTAGAATACAACAATGAATTTCAATCCTATGTCTAAATAACAATGATCTTTCCCTGCAATAATAACATATCAAAAGTTAAAACATTATGACTATGATATATTTAAGTAATTTTATACATATAGTCTTGTCGCTATATCAGTGAAAGTTGTTATTTTAGGTTAAGGCATAGATTTGTTAGTCCACATTTCCAGCTGGAAATGATTTAAGCAGTCGCATGATGTATTTATACATAAATATTTAAGACTGACGTGAAAGGGCCTTTTTGTCTGTAGAGTTTCCGCTGGCCACAACAGAAGAGCAAGGTTGTGTGGACATGAACGGATTAGAAAGTACGAAGATCATCAAAGACGAATGGATAACAACTACCGACAAAAGCGTTTCGTCCAACTCATTAAGACCGTTGAATGCGTTCGGAAGGCGTGGGCAAGAAGTGTTTAGCAGTTTTTCCAAGTCTCTTATCATCACAGTGAAACTCAGTGAAGACAGTGATGTATCGATTGGCAGTTTTCAAGTGATTTCTAAAAACAGCAATATCAAGAGCATTATCATAAAGTATAAGAAACAAGGAGAGAATATATTCCGGCCATTTGGGAAGGTAATGACGTCCTCTTTATAGTAATGTCATTTTATCAGAATAAAATAGTAAAAGGTTCAGTAAATATATCGTTTTCCAAAACAAATCTGAAATACATTTAAGCTGCCACGATTACTTTGTGGTGTATTTATCATTATAAAAAGACATAAATCTTTTTCCCTGTAAATCAAATGACATTACAAATAATGTCACGGTGAATTAAATAAATAAATAATTATTGATTTGGGAAATTGTTTGCAAATTTAAGGATTCATAATCGAACAGATATTCATTATAATTTGGTAATAATCTTATTATTTTCGCTTCGCTGAAATCAACGTTATGTTCACTGAAAAATGTATGAAAAAAATATATTGACTTCAGCGTTTTGATTTTTCAGTCATTTTCTGGTGCATCACTAGTAAAGTTCCCGTCAGACTTTCTTGCACAATTCTTACAAATAATCGTAACAAACACGATAGATATGAATGAGCCTGTAAGGATCGTTTTGGATATTCGCGGTTGCTTTGAACCATGGCAAAGTAAGTGATTGGTGTAATATTATAGTCTCTGTTTCTTCTGGTTCATGCTCTATTACTGTATGTATCAAAGTTGTTGCTTGCATTGATCCTATTTGTATTTTGGAAATTGTGATGATTTCACACTGAAAACATTCAACGTAAATGTTTGGAGTACAAATGATGTCTTTGTTCCTAGTGTCATATATTTTTTATTGCATAGATCCTATATGTAATTCAGTCACTGTGCTTATCTCATAATTTTCGCATGAAAAAACATTCAAAGTAAGTGATTGGCGTAAAAACGATGACGGCTTGTTCATGTCCCACTTATAAATGTATCATAGTTTTATATGTGGTCGTAATTGTGACATGTTGTTAGTGATGATCTGGTGTTTTTCCCGCAGTGATTTATGTTGGCATGTACCGTGTACAGATATTGTACAACTGCTCATCAACGATTTTGCTATCACGTTGAAATGAGGAAAATCATTTTATTTCGATCTTGCCTCGCTTTGCGTGTTGTGGAATCAATGGATCAAATCGTAACTGTCTATCTTAATGGATTCGTTGTAATTAGTCTCTAGTATGGATGTCTTGTCAAATTTCAGTGTCATCTACTATATTCGTATGAAATTCATTGGTTTCTTATTGCTTGAAATATTTTCCTAACAGCTCCCATCACAACACCAATGACAGCTAGCATTCCTGCAATTGCTTCAACAAAACCACAAGCAATCTCAGGTAATCTGAAATGTCAATAATATTTGTTTTCTTTGTGTCGTTTAAGCTGAATAGGTGTATTAAATGTCTACGTAGACCTAGAGATCAAAATCCAATGATGTGGACGTTAGAATACAACAATGAATTTCAATCCTATGTCTAAATAACAATGATCTTTCCCTGCAACAATAATATATCAAAATTTAAAACATGACCATGATATATTTAAGTAATTTTATACATATAGTCTTGTCGCTATATCAGTGAAAGTTGTTATTTTAGGTTAAGGCATAGATTTGTTTGTCCACATTTCAAGCCCGAAATGATTTAAGCAGTCGCATGATGTATTTATACATAAATATTTAAGACTGACGTGAAAGGGCCTTTTTGTCTGTAGAGTTTCCGCTGGCCACAACAGAAGAGCAAGGTTGTGTGGACATGAACGGATTAGAAAGTACGAAGATCATCAAAGACGAATGGATAACAACTACCGACAAAAGCGTTTCGTCCAACTCATTAAGACCGTTGAATGCGTTCGGAAGGCATGGGCAAGACGTGTTTAGCAGTTTTTCCAAGTCTCTTATCATCACAGTGAAACTCAGTGAAAACAGTGATGTATCGATTGGCAGTTTTCAAGTGATTTCTAAAAACAGCAATATCAAGAGCATTATCATAAAGTATAAGAAACAAGGAGAGAATATATTCCGGCCATTTGGGAAGGTAATGACGTCCTCTTTATAGTAATGTCATTTTATCAGAATAAAATAGAAAGAGGTTCAGTAAATATATCGTTTCCCAAAACAAATCTGAAATACATTTAAGCTGCCACGATTATTTTGTGGTGTATTTATCATTATAAAAAGACATAAATCTTTTTCCCTGTAAATCAAATGACATTACAAATAATGTCACGGTGAATTAAATAAATAAATAATTATTGATTTGGGAAATTGTTTGCAAATTTAAGGATTCATAATCGAACAGATATTCATTATAATTTGGTAATAATCTTATTATTTTCGCTTCGCTGAAATCAACGTTATGTTCACTGAAAAATGTATGAAAAAAATATATTGACTTCAGCGTTTTGATTTTTCAGTCATTTTCTGGTGCATCACTAGTAAAGTTCCCGTCAGACTTTCTTGCACAATTCTTACAAATAATCGTAACAAACACGATAGATATGAATGAGCCTGTAAGGATCGTTTTGGATATTCGCGGTTGCTTTGAACCATGGCAAAGTAAGTGATTGGTGTAATATCATAGTCTCTGTTTCTTCTGGTTCATGCTCTATTACTGTATGTATCAAAGTTGTTGCTTGCATTGATCCTATTTGTATTTTGGAAATTGTGATGATTTCACACTGAAAACATTCAACGTAAATGTTTGGAGTACAAATGATGTCTTTGTTCCTAGTGTCATATATTTTTTATTGCATAGATCCTATATGTAATTCAGTCACTGTGCTTATCTCATAATTTTCGCATGAAAAAACATTCAAAGTAAGTGATTGGCGTAAAAACGATGACGGCTTGTTCATGTCCCACTTATAAATGTATCATAGTTTTATATGTGGTCGTAATTGTGACATGTTGTTAGTGATGATCTGGTGTTTTTCCCGCAATGTTTTATGTTGGCATGTACCGTGTATAGATATTGTACAACTGCTCATCAACGATTTTGCTATCACGTTGAAATGAGGAAAATCATTTATTTCGATCTTGCCTCGCTTTGCGTGTTGTGGAATCAATGGATCAAATCGTAACTGTCTATCTTAATGGATTCGTTGTAACTAGTCTCTCGTATGGATGTCTTGTCAAATTTCAGTGTCATCTACTATATTCGTATGAAATTCATTGGTTTCTTATTGCTTGAAATATTTTCCTAACAGCTCCCATCACAACACCAATGACAGCTAGCATTCCTGCAATTGCTTCAACAAAACCACAAGCAATCTCAGGTAATCTGAAATGTCAATAATATTTGTTTTCTTTGTGTCGTTTAAGCTGAATAGGTGTATTAAATGTCTACGTAGACCTAGAGATCAAAATCCAATGATGTGGACGTTAGAATACAACAATGAATTTCAATCCTATGTCTAAATAACAATGATCTTTCCCTGCAATAATAATATATCAAAAGTTAAAACATGACCATGATATATTTAAGTAATTTTATACATATAGTCTTGTAGTTATATCAGTGAAAGTAGTTATTTTAGGTTAAGGCATAGATTTGTTAGTCCACATTTCCAGCCGGAAATGATTTAAGCAGTCGCATGATGTATTTATACATAAATATTTAAGACTGACGTGAAAGGGCCTTTTTGTCTGTAGAGTTTCCGCTGGCCACAACAGAAGAGCAAGGTTGTGTGGACATGAACGGATTAGAAAGTACGAAGATCATCAAAGACGAATGGATAACCACTACCGACAAAAGCGTTTCGTCCAACTCATTAAGACCGTTGAATGCGTTCGGAAGGCATGGGCAAGACGTGTTTAGCAGTTTTTCCAAGTCTCTTATCATCACAGTGAAACTCAGTGAAGACAGTGATGTATCGATTGGCAGTTTTCAAGTGATTTCTAAAAACAGCAATATCAAGAGCATTATCATAAAGTATAAGAAACAAGGAGAGAATATATTCCGGCCATTTGGGAAGGTAATGACGTCCTCTTTATAGTAATGTCATTTTATCAGAATAAAATAGTAAAAGGTTCAGTAAATATATCGTTTTCCAAAACAAATCTGAAATACATTTAAGCTGCCACGATTACTTTTTGGTGTATTTATCATTATAAAAAGACATAAATCTTTTCCCCTGTAAATCAAATGACATTACAAATAAAGTCATGGTGAATTAAATAAATAAATAATTATTGATTTGGGAAATTGTTTGCAAATTTAAGTATTCATAATCGAACAGATATTCATTATAATTTGGTAATCATATTATTTTCGCTTCGCTGAAATCAACGTTATGTTCACTGAAAAATGTATGAAAAAAATATATTGACTTCAGCGTTTTGATTTTTCAGTCATTTTCTGGTGCATCACTAGTAAAGTTCCCGTCAGACTTTCTTGCACAATTCTTACAAATAATCGTAACAAACAAGATAGATATGAATGAGCCTGTAAGGATCGTTTTGGATATTCGCGGTTGCTTTGAACCATGGCAAAGTAAGTGTTTGGTGCAATATTGTAGTCTCTGTTTCTTCTGGTTCATGCTCTATTACTGTATGTATCAAAGTTGTTGCTTGCATTGATCCTATTTGTATTTTGGAAATTGTGATGATTTCACACTGAAAACATTCAACGTAAATGTTTGGAGTACAAATGATGTCTTTGTTCCTAGTGTCATATTTGTTATTGCATAGATCCTATATGTAATTCAGTCACTGTGCTTATCTCATAATTTTCACATGAAAAAACATTCAAAGTAAGTGATTGGCGTAAAAACGATGACGGCTTGTTCATGTCCCACTTATAAATGTATCATAGTTTTATATGTGGTCGTAATTGTGACATGTTGTTAGTGATGATCTGGTGTTTTTCCCGCAATGTTTTATGTTGGCATGTACCGTGTATAGATATTGTACAACTGCTCATCAACGATTTTGCTATCACGTTGAAATGAGGAAAATCATTTTAAAGGCGGATTTATTTCGATCTTGCCTCGCTTTACGTGTTGTGGAATCAATCGATCAAATCGTAACTGTCTATATTAATGGATTCGTTGTAACTAGTCTCTCGTATGGATGTCTTGTCAAATTTCAGTGTCATCTACTATATTCGTATGAAATTCATTGGTTTCTTATTGCTTGAAATATTTTCCTAACAGCTCCCATCACAACACCAATGACAGCTAGCATTCCTGCAATTGCTTCAACAAAACCACAAGCAATCTCAGGTAATCTGAAATGTCAATAATATTTGTTTTCTTTGTGTCGTTTAAGCTGAATAGGTGTATTAAATGTCTACGTAGACCTAGACATCAGAATCCAATGAATACAACAATGAATTTCAATCATATATTCTAAATAGCAAAGATCTTTCCCTGCAATAATATATCAAAAGTTAAATCATTATTATCCTGATATATTTAAAGCAATATTATCAATTTAGTCTTGTCGCTTTTCATTGCAAATTGATAGCTTATTTTGAGGCATACATTTGTGAGTCCACATTTCAAGCCCGAAATGATTTAAGCAGTCGCATGATGTATTTATACATAAATATTTAAGACTGACGTGAAAGGGCCTTTTTGTCTGTAGAGTTTCCGCAGGCCACAACAGAAGAGCAAGGTTGTGTGGACATGAACGGATTAGAAAGCACGGAGATTATTAAAGACGAATGGATAACAACTACCGACAAAAGCGTTTCGTCCAACTCATTAAGACCGTTGAATGCGTTCGGAAGGCATGGGCAAGAAGTGTTTAGCAGCTTTTCCAAATCTCTTATCATCACAGTGAAACTCAGTGAAAACAGTGATGTATCGATTGGCAGTTTTCAAGTGATTTCTAAAAACAGCAATGTCAAGAGCATTATCATAAAGTATAAGAAACAAGGAGAGAATATATTCCGGCCATTTGGGAAGGTAATAACGTGCTCTTTATAGTAATGCAATTTTATCTGAATTGAAAAGAAAAATATCTTTCAGTGAAAGTCGTTTTCTGAAAGAAATCTGAAATAAAACTTAAACTGTCACGACTACATTCTTGTGAATTTATCATTATATAAATTGATGAACACTTTTTCTTGTTAATCAAATGCCATTGAAAATAATGTCGTGCTTTTATGCGTAAATAAATAAATATTGATTTAACATGAAATTGTTCGAAAATTGAAGTTTTCACAATCGAACAGGAATGCATTGTAATTTAGTGATTTTATAATGATATTCTTTTCGCTGGAATTATATATCACCGTTAAGTTGACAGAAAAAAATAATAAAAATTGAATATTGATGCCACCATGTTGATTTTTCAGTCATTTTCCGGTACATCACTGGTAAAGTTGCCGTCAAATTTTCTTGCGCAATTCTTACAAATATTCGTAATTAATAGGATAGATGTGACTCAGCCTATAAGAATCATTTTGGATATTCGCGGTTGCTTTGAGCCATGGCAAAGTAAGTGATTGGTATAAAATTGATGTTTTTGTGTCTGGTCTCATCTTTGTTAGTTGTATCGAATCCTATTTGTAATTTGTTCATTGTGATTATCAGAAAATCTTCACGCTGAAAACAGTATGTTCATGTTTCATGTTGGCATGTGCCGTGTATGGATATTGTACAATTGTACCTCAGCGATTTCGCTAACACGTGGGAATGATGAAACTGATCCGAAATTCGATATCCAATTCTCTTCTTTCGCGACATTTTCATTTATAGATTTACAACAATAATTCTTTTGTATTATTATTTATATTTCCATTTTCCTGAAAATATGACAATTTTTGTTTCGTTGGTTTATTTTCATAAATTAATAAACGTGTCTCCTACAAGTTTCAAAATGTGTATTGAAATTTGATATTGTCTTTACATGAAATTAAATGGCAGCTATATCATTGAAATTATGGTAGGAAATCATAAAACGCATTTTCCATTTTTATTTGATGAATATTGAATGAAGTAAAAAAAACTTCAAAAACTTCCTGACCCGGTGTGCGCAGTGATTTCCATATTATTGAAATTTATTATATCATTTTTATAAACTTAGAAATATGCATTTTTGAAATTGACAATAATCTTTTTTCCTCTTCAGCTGTCACAAATGGCGTTAATACAACTGAAAGAAAAGGGACAACATCAATGCCTAAAACACCCATTATTTCTAAGTCAACTATTGACCATGCAGAAAGTTCAACAGTTTCAGTGAATGTTGGCACTGGCATCCATACTTCGACTTTAGGGAAATATACACCATTAAATGAATGGAAGACAATGTTAGAGACAAAAGTCACAAGTGTGCCTGAAAGAACTAAACACAAAATCAAACCAAGTGTTAATTATCCAGTAACATTTCAGTTCTATACAAGTAGTGAATCAACGAAACAACCAGTTTCAACAATTATTTCAGCTGCAGTTGGATCTACACCCAGTTTATCTTCTGCACAAAGTGCTAATCCTTCTTTGCAAACGCTCTCAACACCTCTTTTAACCGCAACCAGATCTACACTTCATCAATCTTTTCCAGTAACTGCTATATCAACTCAACCTTCACTTTCAATGCCTGTTTCAACTGCAATTAGAGCTACGCCCAGTTTATCTTCTGCTGTAAATGCTACATTCCCACAACCAGTTTCAACTAAAGCTGTTAATAAATCTACACCTCAAATATCAGTTGCAACAACTGTTTTACCTGCAGTTGGAACAGTCACTGTATCTCCTCTTATATCCTCTATGCTATCAGCTTCAACAAAGATTTCAGCTGCAATTGGATCTTCACCAAGTATATTTCCTGTATCAACTAATCTACCGCAGCAATCAGTTTCAACATCGTTTTCAGCTGCAATCACATCTATACCCAGTTTAGTTCGTAAAGCAACAACTCCTCTATCTCCAAAATCAATTTCAACATCTGTTAATGCTGCATTTCGAGTTACACCCAGTGTTTCTCCTGCATTAAATGGTACAACTACATTTGTATTTACACCTAGTATATTTTCTGCAATCAGTACATCATTACCTCAGCAAACAGTTTCAACATTTCAACCGTTATCATCACATCTATTTCCAAATAAAAGTAAGTTAACTTTTTGTTTATGCACATTTTCTATCATGATATTTTAAGAAACTTTCCTTGTCGCTTTAACACAATCTATCTTTGATGATTTATTCTGTAGAATTGAGGTCTTATAATAGAACTCGTTTTAAAATTCGTTACTGTTTTATTTTATATTTTCATCACAAAATAACATTTCTGTACATTGAAGCAATATTTACACATTGATAGTGTAAATTAAAGTTTATTAACACCTAATGGATTTTTATTCTCTTATTTCCTTAGATAGTCTTAATGTTCGCTAAAACATTTCATTGAATCCATATCGATCAATTGTATGTTATTTGTTTTTCGTTTGTGCATCTTTTTCTCATCAAAGAATATTTTTTCCCCCCAAAGTATACTTTCAAATTTCTAATTTGACTTTAATTTTCCTTACAAATGTATATAAATGATATAACTTAAGCTTGGATTTATATTTTTATGACTTAAAGTTTTGTATTACTTACTAAATGGATATAGAAAATTTGTTGCATAAAGTCCTTAATAAGTTACTTAATTATTGAAACTGATTCTCTTTGTGAGTGTATGCGTGGGTTATAATTTGAATGAAATAGCAAGCTGTAAATTGCTGCCAAATGTACTTAAAGTTAATAAATAATCATGTTTCATGATGTCTATTCATAAGAAATGAATATGAACAGTTCATCTGGATGATTACTTTATTTCATGTTTGCATGTCTTCCAAATATTTATTTTTTTTCGGCTAACTTTTGAAGTTGATTTCTTAATAAACTTGTTATTTCTCTTGAGAGCAGAATACATGAAAAGATGTTTTGTCGTATGTTAATTTAACATATTCTTTTGAGGAGCCAAACAGAGAAAGAATATTATTTTTCTACATTTATATTTTCATAAGATAGTTCTTAGAACTATAACGAAGGTAGAAATTTTCAATGGGGCTTAGGTTAGGACCTTGAGCAGGGTAGGCAAATACCTTATTTTTGATGTCATCTAAATATTTTGTAACAATACGTGCCGTGTGTTTCGGGTCATTGTTGCGTTGGAACGTCCAGCGATGCCCCAAAGACAGCTTTCATGCACTTTGTTTTATATCATTTTAAAGAATAGCCAAATACTGATCTTTATCCATCATACCCTGTACTCTCATTAGTTCTCCTGGTCCAGAACCACAAAACATCCCCGGAGCAGATTTCTCCCACCATCGTGCTTAATTGTAGAGTGGGTATTTTTTGGTTTGTGAGCTTCATTCACTTTCCTCCATACATAACGGGTGTTCATGTAACCAAATAATCCTAGTTTGGTTTTATCTGACCATAAAACAGAGTTCCAATATTTACTCCCATGTTCTAGATGGCTTCTAGCATCAGCTAATCTGCATTTTAGGTGTTTAGCCTTAAGCAAGGGTGTTTTCCTTAGCCGTCAAGCGCGAAGTCCTGCTCGGTGAAAACATCTAGTGACTGTCTTTGTCGATACATTCAACCCTGATGTCTTTACATCATTGACAACGTTCTTTGTTGTTAAGTGAGGATTCTTTGAGACATCTCTAACAATTTTCCTTTCCATTCTATCAGAAATTAACTGTTTTCTACCAGTCTTTAATTTATTCTCAACACACTGAGTCTCATTGTACTTCTTGATAATGTTACGAATTGTCGATTTAGGAAGATTTAAACGCTTGGAAAGTATTGTATATCCATCACCTTATTTGTACGCATTAACTATCTTCATTCGGAGCTTCTTGTCACGTTTAACCGTCTTTGTTATGGTGGCAAAATAATTGAGTTATCGCGGTACGTAGCATCACATATTATCTTCATTACATTTTAGAATGTTATAGAATCAGGTCAATACTATTTCATTTTCAGATTATGTTTGTATTAAATATCAAATTAAGAAAAAAATAAACAACATTACAATTGCTAGGAGCAGTATTATTTCATAATTTCTAGGGGTATGGGGAGAATAATTTTGGACTGCACCATTTTTTAGAAAAATCTATGACTATGAATATAATAGATTGAAACAACAAAAATTTCGCGAATTATTCAAAGCTAAATACAGAATCAACAATTTATGGTAAATACAATAAGTATTTGCAAATATTTGCATTTTCTTAGAAAATATACAAATGGGGTGGATAATTCTGTCCACATATGTTAGACATAAATTGAAAAATTTCTTTAAAGATATTGATAAGTAAATTGACACATCATTGTTTCTTCAAGACAAATGTAATATATATGTGTATTATTTTTCTTTTGTGTACTGTGGCCATTCAGGATGTGGGCTACCATGGCTCTCCACAACTTGCTAAAACGCTCTACTCCCCTTTCTGGCATTTCTCCTATTACATCTGACATCCACTCCTTTTCCTTTGTCTGATTTTCCTTGGGCTGATCTCATTTGCTGACATCCCTAAAGCTTCTATTAATGTGTCGCACTTATATTTGTTTTTAACGCTATCAGTATACATAATATATATATATATATATATATATATATATATATATATATATATATAATTTATATTTATATATATATAACGCTAGCAGTATACATATATTTTCAGTTCGGGTCAATCAGGAGTTTGTCGTATTGCAATTTGGGTGCTGCTTTGGCTTTCCTTAACTTCCGTAGATTTATTCTGAGATTTCACTGGAAGGTGGTCACACCCACAGTCGGTACTTGGATATCTTTACAGTGTTCCTGCATTCCTGAATCTCTTACTGATCGTTATGTAGTCGATCTGTTTGTTTGTTTCTCCTTCTCGGCTTCTCCATGTTCATAAGCGTCTTAGGTATTGGCTACTGATATATCCTGAGGTGGCGATAATATAGGGATAATCAAGAAATAGTATTCCATAAAGGAATAAATAGGTACTGTAGGTTTGAATAAAGAAGAGAAGTTTATTTAACGTATTTACAGAGAGACAGTGTGTAGTTGTTGTGTTGAGTCCAGGGAGTCTCTCCTAATGTATATCCGGTGACCGGTGACACGGTCCCTTATATCAACTGTTCCGGTGGTGATTACATATCTCACCATAGCACCTCTCCCTAAGCCAATTTCTCCCTGGAGAATTTTGCTTAGTACCGTTTGTTTTTAGGTCTGGGGCTTAGCCGGTTAACTTTTCTTTTCATCCTTGTACTTTTTCTCCTCAACACCGTTTGAGGGGGTGGAGTTGGTGGTGAAACTGGTACTCTCGGACTTGGAGTAGGTTGTGCTATGGGTAGAGTAATATTAAAAGAGTTATACAATACCTCCAAGGGCAGTTCATTATCTTCTGCCTGTTTGTAGTCATCAGTGTGTCGGGGTCTGATTTATATGCCTGCGACACTACTTCCTACAGAATATAGCATGTGTCCAATTCTTCTCATAATAATCCCCTCTTCCCAAAAGCTTTTCCCAGTCCTATAATTCAAGAAGAATATTTTGTCACCAGGTTTGTAGAACCTTGTCGAAAGATTTTCTCTCGTTGCTGTTGTCTTGGTTGCACTTGGTAAAATCCTGTCGAATACGGATTTGATTTTCCGTGCGAACATTAATTCAGCTGGTGACAAACCGGCATTAGTGTTTGGGTTAGGAGTGATACTGTACACAGATAAAAAGTTTTCAAGACTCTTCTCATCAGTGTCCATGCCTTGATTTTTCTTCAAGGCTCTTTTGAACGTCTCAACAAATCTCTCTGCGAGGCCATTTGACCTTGGATGGTATATTGCAGTTGTTAGATGTTCAATGGATAGGGCCTTGCAGAATTCTTCAAACTCTTTACTGGTAAATTGTGTGCCGTTGTCGCTGACAATAGTTTTAGGCACTCCAAAACGACTGAAGAGAAGTCTTAGTGCATCTATAGTACTCGTCGATGTCGGATTTTACACTTAAACACTTCCGGCCATTTTGTGAAACTGTCGACGACCACTAAGAAATAATGTCCATTCAAAGGACCTGCATAGTCAATGTGTAACCGAGTCCACGGTGTATCCGTCTTCGGCCACGGTTGTATTTGTACAGTTGGTGCCTTTGCTGCTAGCTGACACCCTTGACACTCTCTTACAATTTTTTCGATGTCCCGGTCCATCCGAGGCCAATACGTATATCCGCGCTTCAAGGTCTTCATTCTGGACATGCCTGGATGACCGCTATGGAATTCTTTTAGAATCCTCCTCTGCAGTGTAGTCGGCATGACGACTCTGTCCGCATACATTAAAGTCTGCGAGCAAATAGAAAATGGTGAAATTATTGAGTCTTTCTTTGACTTTTCATTTAACTGCACCTGTTTTTTCATTTTTACAATGAATTCATCTGTTTCTGCTGCCTTGTTGATGTCATCTAGAGTCACCGGTAACTCTCGAATCATGTTGCACAGCAGTCCGGAGAGTTCTTTTTCCTCTCTCAATGCAGCTATCACTGTGTCCTCTAAAGGTTCTACACATTTTCGAATCAGTCTGGATAGTCCATCCGCATGTCCGATATTTTTGGATGAAATGTATTGCATTTTAAAATTATAATTCAACAGAATTATGCTCCATCGTTGAAGTCTGTTTGCAGTGTGAGTGGGTATGCCTTTTTTAGAGCCAAAAATAGTCAACAAGGGCTTGTGGTCAGTCTGCAACGTAAACATCCTGCCATGAATAAATCTATGGAATTTTTTAATTGCATAAATGATTGCCAAACTTTCTTTTTCAATCTGAGAATAGTTTCTTTCTGTAGGCAAAAGTGATCTGGATGCATGAGCTATTGGCTTCGTTGATCCATCTTCAAGTCTATGGAGAAGTACTGCTCCTATACCGTAGTCACTTGCATCTGTGTGCCAGTGCTAAATCTGATAGCAGGCATTTCTTAATCTCTTCAAATGCACTTTGGCATTCTTTTGACCAAATCCACTTTTGTTCTTTTTTTAACAATTCGTTCAATGGTGCTCTCAACTTGTGCATTTTGGGGATATAAATAGCATAATATTGTGCTAAACCCCAAAAAGATTGTAACTGGGCAACATTGTTAGGCGCTGGCATCTTCGCAATGGCTTCTATTCTCTGAGGATCCGGTCTTCTGCCTTGGTTGTCAATAATTTGACCAAGATATTTAATCTGTTTTAAGAAAAATTCACATTTTTCGGCACTCAATTTGAAGCCAAATTCCTCAATTCTTTGGAAAACTGCTCTGATGTGCTCCTTATGTTCCTGCACATTTTTACTCTTTACAAAAATGTCATCCAAATATGCGATTGCAAAACCTAAATCGGCAAGCATCGTGTCCATTATTTGCTGAAATAACGCTGGAGCTACTTTCAAACCAAAAGGGAGCCTTTTGAGTCTGAAGAGTCCTAAATGGGTATTAATACACAAATACTTTGAACATTCTTCACTGACTTTTACCTGAAAGTAAGCCTCAGATAAATCAATTTTGGAGAAAATTTTACCTCCATTCAGCTTTGTAAAAATGTCTTCAGGGGATGGAAGTGGATAACTGTGATCCATCAGACAGTCATTAAGGCCTGTAGAAAAATCGGCACATACCCGAATCTTCTTATTTTTCCCACTAAAGGAATAAATAGGTACTGTAGGTTTGAATAAAGAAGAGAAGTTTATTTAACGTATTTACAGAGAGACAGTGTGTAGTTGTTGTGTTGAGTCCAGGGAGTCTCTCCTAATGTATATCCGGTGACCGGTGATATCAACTGTTCCGGTGGTGATTACATATCTCACCATAACAGCTACTAACTAGTCGATTGCTATGTACCATTGGATCCATTTTTCTCCTCGTTCATTATTGGTTTCTAGTTCGAAATTGTCAAGTATTTCACCATCTCTGTACTTCCCAACTTTGGCATTCGGATATCCGATGACGATTGTAATTTCCTGCGATTTTCTTTGAGATCTGGAATTCTTTCGATTATGTCTTCTGACGTCTGAAATAAAATAAATGACTTATGCATGCTTCTTTGCAATTTTCATATCTCATGTGGCTATTCTTTTGACAGGCAGTCCTTAAACACTAGATGGAGGAGTTTACGGGTCTGAAAGAGAGATTTACTTATTTACAAATATTTACAATGACAGCTTACACGTCTAAATATCCATTGTCGATAAATATTAGATGACAATACTCTCATTTTATGCTATACAGGTAAATGTTCTAACAGAGTCTGTAGGAATTGCCAATAAAATTTCAATTAGTCTTGAACATGCCTGTACATATATTTTCAATACTATAGTTTTGTCAAATTCGGGGGAAACATTCGTAACTACAACAGTACATTTATATTTTGTTCTTTGGTGCAAATATAAATTGTCATACCTGGTAGAGGAACATATTGTTTTAGAATGGAAGGGCAAGCTTATCATTATAAAGTCATCTTTATTGCCTTTGTTCTGTTCAAGAATGAATTCCAAAATAGCACTGAAAAATCATCTACAATGGTCTATTTCTTTCGGTTATTCAGGTGTGAAATGTTCTGTTCAGTTTGAAATATAAATTGTATGAGAGTTATAATTCTGAGAAAATAATTATAAACATATCTATACAAAATACATGTGGAAAAAAGAGAAACATAAGATATGCAAACAACTAAATGAGTGTCATTTATTATCTGGTTGTTCTGTAGTGATGGAGAAATGAGAGATACTAATAATGAGTAAGATTGTGAGTTGGGATCAAATGTAGATTAAATATGGATCGGAATCTGACAAAACGAGAAGATAAAGAATGAGTAAAGTGTATGCAGTCTTTCTTGTATATCATTTTTATACATGTTGTAATGAGTGTCCAGATAATTTAGTTGGAAAATAATAGAAGTGCCTGGAGTTATCTTACCTTTGTGTTGAGTGTTAAGAGATGAATGTTACCATTGTGGCCTGAAAAAGAAAGGAATCGAAATATATGTTGACTCACGAGTTGACAGCCTGCCCGAAAGAGAGGATGTCATGTGCTAGTCTGTGGAGAGGAGAAAAGTGGTGTTGATTCATATAGGTTTAAAAAGAGTGAATGGATTATAATTGATATAATTATTTTTAACACTATAATAAACATTTAATTATTTATTTTTATGGACACGAGAAAGTTACAGTATAATTAATTTATAATTTTAATGGACACAACAAAATTCCTCGTAAATCGACACCCAGGAAGTAGCCGACATCTAAAATAGGTATCTAACACTGCTACGGTTACGTATTATATATTTCATAGGGGTACATAGTATCATCATATGAATCGACTATATATGAATAAAAAAAAGTGTGTTTATAATGTTTCCATCAAAAAAGTACACAAACAACGTAGATCGTATACTAAGGGAGATTAAACAGAATGAAGGACATTAAGAATGAAATAAAACATATTAATAAAGATTTATATTTAAATAATTAAAAGGTTAAAATGATGACATTTATTTGTTTGTTACCTCGATTTTATAATTTAAACAGCTACATGCGTTTTCAATTACTATATTCGAAGAGATTAAAGGCCTGTAAAAAGCCGCACAAAAATAAGATTACATAGAAAATGATATAGATATTTAAGATTGGTAAGAATGAGTCTTTTCGCCTGTAGAGCTTCCGCAAGTCACAAAAGAGCAAGGATATGTGAAGGTTAAACAGCTCATCAACGAATTCGCTAACATGTAGTAATGATGAAATTTATATGAGATCCGGAATGCTTTCGATTTTGTCTCCCTTTTCGATTTTGGGAAAAATTAGATCAAATCATAATTATATTAATAGCGTCGTTACATTTCTTGAATTTCTATATTTCCGTGGTGTGTCTTGAAACGTTCAGTGACATTAACTACATTCATTCCGCAAATTCTTATTGCTTAAAATGTTTTCCTAAAAGCTCCCATCATTCCAGCAGTGAGAGCTACCATTGCTTCAACAAAAACACAAGCAATCTCAGCAAATGTAAAAAATGTCAATAATATATGTTTTAGTTGTGACTTTTACGAAGAACAGAAGTGTTGATAAAGTATAAAGACTTACAGATCAAAATCCAATGATAATGATGTGGATGTTATGAATTTGAATCCTAGATTCTGACCAGCAAAGATATTTCCCTGAAATTTAAAATAAAAGTAAATCCTTATTATACCTATATATATATATATATATATATATATATATATATATATATATATATATATATATATATACAAAATCTCTGAATATAATTTTGTCGCGGTTTTATTGTAAATTGTTATGGTAGATTCAGGGATAGATATAAGAATTCACATGACATGCAGGAAAGAATTTAAGGAGTCGTGTTGCATATAAAAACATGGATATAAAAGACTGATATGAAGAGCCTTTCTGTGTGTAGAGATTCCGCAGGCCACAGCAGAAGAGCAAGGTTGTGTGGACATGAACGGATTAGAAAGTACGAAGATCATCAAAGACGAATGGATAACAACTACCGACAAAAGCGTTTCGTCCAAATCATTAAGACCGTTGAATGCGTTCGGAAGGCATGGGCAAGAAGTGTTTAGCAGTTTTTCCAAGTCTCTTATCATCACAGTGAAACTCAGTGAAGACAGTGATGTATCGATTGGCAGTTTTTCAATGGTGCTGAGGTTAGGACATTGTGCGGAGTCATTGAGATGATCTAATACTTTTCATATGGAAAACAGATAAAGAAAGTGATTGGCTTAAAAATGATGAATGCTGGTTCACGTTCTATGTAATTGTAACATATTAGTTAAATGTAATAATCCAATTTGTGATATGTTGATTGCGATGAGGTGGTGGTATTTGTACAGAACTTTTATGTTGTCATGTACAGTGTATAGATATTGTACAACTGCTCAACGATTTCGGTATTATGTTGAAATGAGGGAAATCATTTTAGATGCGAAAATATTTCGATCTTGCCTCGTTTTACGTGTTGTGGAATCATTGGATCAAATAGCAACAATCTATATTAATGGATTCGTTGTAACTAGTCTCTAGTATGTAGAGACTTATCAAATTTGAGTGTCACCTACTATATTCGTATGAAATTCATTGGTTCCTTATTGCTTGAAATATTTTCCTAACAGCTTCCATCACAGCACCAGTGACAGCTAGCATTCCTGCCATTGCGTCAACAAAATTACAAGCAATCTCAGGTAATCTAAAATATCAATAATATTTGTTTCCTTTGTGTCGTTTAAGCTGAATAGGTGTATCAAATGTCTACGTAGACCTAGAGCTCAAAATCCAATGATGTGGACGTTAGAATACAACAATGAATTTCAATCCTATGTCTAAATAACAATGATCTTTCCCTGCAATAATAATATATCAAAAGTTAAAACATTATGACCATGATATATTTAAGTAATTTTATACATATAGTCTTGTCGCTATTTCAGTGAAAGTTGTTATTTTAGGTTAAGTCATAGAATTGTTAGTCTACATTTCCAGCCGGAAATGTTTTAAGCTGTCGCATGATGTATTTATACATACATTTTTAAGATTGACGTGAAAGGGCTTTTTGTCTGTAGAGATTCCGCAAGCCACAACAGAAGAGCAAGGTTGTGTGGACATGAACGGATTAGAAAGTACGAAGATCATCAAAGACGAATGGATAACAACTACCGACAAAAGCGTTACGTCCAACTCATTAAGACCGTTGAATGCGTTCGGAAGACATGGGCAAGACGTGTTTAGCAGTTTTTCCAAGTCTCTTATCATCACAGTGAAACTCAGTGAAGACAGTGATGTATCGATTGGCAGTTTTCAAGTGATTTCTAAAAACAGCAATATCAAGAGCATTATCATAAAGTATAAGAAACAAGGAGAGAATATATTCCGGCCATTTGGGAAGGTAATGCTGTCCTCTTTATAGTAATGTCATTTTATTTGAATTAAATAGAAAAACATTCAGTAAATATATCGTTTTCCAAAACAAATATGAAATACATTCAACCTGCCACCATTATTTTGTGCTGTATTTATCATTATAAAAAGACATAAATCTTTTTCCCTGTACATCAAATGACATTACAAATAAAGTCATGGTGAATTAAATAAATAAATAATTATTGATTTGGGAAATTGTTTGCAAATTTAAGGATTCATAATCGAACAGATATTCATTATAATTTGGTAAACATATTATTATGTTCGCTGCGCTGAAATCAACGTTATGTTCACTGAAAAATGTATGAAAAAAATATATTGACTTCAGCGTTTTGATTTTTCAGTCATTTTCTGGTGCATCACTAGTAAAGTTCCCGTCAGACTTTCTTGCACAATTCTTACAAATAATCGTAACAAACACGATAGATATGAATGAGCCTGTAAGGATCGTTTTGGATATTCGCGGTTGCTTTGAACCATGGCAAAGTAAGTGATTGGTGTAATATTGTAGTCTCTGTTTCTTCTGGTTCATGCTCTATTACTGTATGTATCAAAGTTGTTGCTTGCATTGATCCTATTTGTATTTTGGAAATTGTGATGATTTCACACTGAAAACATTCAACGTAAATGTTTGGAGTACAAATGATGTCTTTGTTCCTGGTGTCACATATTTTTTATTGCATAGATCCTATATGTAATTCACTCACTGTGCTTATCTCATAATTTTCACATGAAAAAACATTCAAAGTAAGTGATTGGCGTAAAAACGATGACCGCTTGTTCATGTCCCACTTATAAATGTATAATAGTTTTATATGTGGTCGTAATTGTAACATGTTGTTAGTGATGATCCGGTGTTTTTCCCGCAATGTTTTATGTTGGCATGTACCGTGTATAGATATTGTACAACTGCTCATGAACGATCTTGCTCTCACATTGAAATGAGGAAAATCATTTTAAAAGCGGATGTATTTCGATCTCGCCTCGCTTTGCGTGTTGTGGAATCAATGGTTCAAATCGTAACTGTCTATATTAATGGATTCGTTGTAACTAGTCTCTCGTATGGATGTCTTGTCAAATTTCAGTGTCATCTACTATATTCGTATGAAATTCATTGGTTTCTTATTGCTTGAAATATTTTTCTAACAGCTCCCATCACAACACCAATGACAGCTAGCATTCCTGCAATTGCTTCAACAAAACCACAAGCAATCTCAGGTAATCTGAAATGTCAATAATATTTGTTTTCTTTGTGTCGTTTACACTGAATAGGTTTATTAAATGTCTACGTAGAACTAGAGATCAAAATCCAATGATATGGACGTTAGAATACAACAATGAATTTCAATCCTATGTCTAAATAACAATGATCTTTCCCTGCAACAATAATATATCAAAAGTTAAAACATTATGACCATGATATATTTAAGTAATTTTAAACATATAGTCTTGTCATTATATCAGTGAAAGTTGTTATTTTAGGTCAAGGCATAGATTTGTTAGTCCACATTTCCAGCCGGAAATGATTTAAGCAGTCGCATGATGTATTTATACATAAATATTTAAGACTGACGTGAAAGGGCCTTTTTGTCTGTAGAGTTTCCGCAGGCCACAACAGAAGAGCAAGGTTGTGTGGACATGAACGGATTAGAAAGTACGAAGATCATCAAAGACGAATGGATAACAACTACCGACAAAAGCGTTTCGTCCAACTCATTAAGACCGTTGAATGCGTTCGGAAGGCATGGGCAAGAAGTGTTTAGCAGTTTTTCCAAGTCTCTTATCATCACAGTGAAACTCAGTGAAGACAGTGATGTATCGATTGGCAGTTTTCAAGTGATTTCTAAAAACAGCAATATCAAGAGCATTATCATAAAGTATAAGAAACAAGGAGAGAATATATTCCGGCCATTTGGGAAGGTAATGACGTCCTCTTTATAGTAATGTCATTTTATCAGAATAAAATAGAAAAAGGTTCAGTAAATATATCGTTTTCAAAAACAAATCTTAAATACATTTAAGCTGCCACGATTACTTTGTGGTGTATTTATCATTATAAAAAGACAAATCTTTTTCCCTGTAAATCAAATGACATTACAAATAATGTCATGGTGAATTAAATAAATAAATAATTATTGATTTGGGAAATTGTTTGCAAATTTAAGGATTCATAATCGAACAGATATTCATTATAATTTGGTAATCATATTATTTTCGCTTCGCTGAAATCAACGTTATGTTCACTGAAAAATGTATGAAAAAAATATATTGACGTCAGCGTTTTGATTTTTCAGTCATTTTCTGGTGCATCACTAGTAAAGTTCCCGTCAGACTTTCTTGCACAATTCTTACAAATAATCGTAACAAACACGATAGATATGAATGAGCCTGTAAGGATCGTTTTGGATATTCGCGGTTGCTTTGAACCATGGCAAAGTAAGTGATTGGTGTAATATTGTAGTCTCTGTTTCTTCTTGTTCATGCTCTATTACTGTATGTATCAAAGTTGTTGCTTGCATTGATCCTATTTGTATTTTGGAAATTGTGATGATTTCACACTGAAAACATTCAACGTAAATGTTTGGAGTACAAATGATGTCTTTGTTCCTGGTGTCATATTTGTTATTGCATTGATCCTATATGTAATTCAGTCACTGTGCTTATCTCATAATTTTCACATGAAAAAACATTCAAAGTAAGTGATTGGCGTAAAAACGATGACGGCTTGTTCATGTTCCACATATGTATCATAGTTTTATATGTGATCGTAATTGTGACATCCCTGCATCCCATTAGAATGTCTGAAGACAAACTTCTCGAGAGCTCCTCTCTGCGGCTGCTCGATCTCACGTTGTCTGCTGATCTGAGATGGTCCAAATACATCGAGTCAGTTGCATCATCGACCGCAAGGAAAGTTGGTTCCCTGTGCCGAGCCAGGAAATTTTTCTCCCCAGAATCGATCCTCCAAGTCTATAAATCGACCATTCGCCCTTGCATGGAGTATTTCTGCCATATATGGTCTGGGGCCCCTGCTGTTTGCCTCAGGGTTCTTGATAAGATCCAGAGACGGATAGGCAACGTGATTGGCCCTGATCTGTCATCTCGTCTGCAGTCGCTCTCTCACAGATGCGATGTTGCCTCGTTCTGCCTTTTTTACAAGTACTTTCACGGTAATTGCTCCGAGGAGCTGCTTTCGCTTGTCCCTAGGCCTCGTGAATTCAAACGTCCCACGAGGCTGGCATCCCGCTACCACCGCTACACCGTTGAAACTGTTAGATGTAGACGTCTCTTCAACTCCAACAGCTTCATTTCTCGCACAGCTCGCCTATGGAATTCCCTTCCCTATTACTGTTTCCCTGACAAATACAATCTCCAACGGTTTAAGTGTAGCGTCAATCAACATCTCCAGTTGCCTTGATCTATCCACTTCCCTTCTCCACATCCTTTCATTTTTCATTCCTATCTGCTCTCGCTCCAAATCTTCTGTAACCCCCTTGTCTTGATCGACCCACCGTCTTTCTCTTTCTCTACATCCTCTCCTTTACCACTCCTATCACATCTTCCTCCAAGCCTTCTTTAACCCCTTGCGTGATAGTTGCCTCCAGCCTTGCTTCGGCTGATACGCTTAAAAAAAATGTTGTTAGTGATGATCTGGTGTTTTTACACGCAATGTTTTATGTTGCCATTTTCCGTGTATGGATATTGTAAAACTGCTCATCAACGATCTTGCTCTCACATTGAAATGAGGAAAATCATTTTAAAAGCGGATGTATTTCGATCTCGCCTCGCTTTGCGTGTTGTGGAATCAATGGTTCAAATCGTAACTGTCTATATTAATGGATTCGTTGTAACTAGTCTCTCGTATGGATGTCTTGTCAAATTTCAGTGTCATCTACTATATTCGTATGAAATTCATTGGTTTCTTATTGCTTGAAATATTTTCCTAACAGCTCCCATCACAACACCAATGACAGCTAGCATTCCTGCCATTGCTTCAACAAAACCACAAGCAATCTCAGGTAATCTGAAATGTCAATAATATTTGTTTTCTTTGTGTCGTTTACACTGAATAGGTGTATTAAATGTCTACGTAGACCTAGAGATCAAAATCCAATGATATGGACGTTAGAATACAACAATGAATTTCAATCCTATGTCTAAATAACAATGATCTTTCCCTGCAACAATAATATATCAAAAGTTAAAACATTATGACCATGATATATTTAAGTAATTTTAAACATATAGTCTTGTCATTATATCAGTGAAAGTTGTTATTTTAGGTCAAGGCATAGATTTGTTAGTCCACATTTCCAGCCGGAAATGATTTAAGCAGTCGCATGATGTATTTATACATAAATATTTAAGACTGACGTGAAAGGGCCTTTTTGTCTGTAGAGTTTCCGCTGGCCACAACAGAAGAGCAAGGTTGTGTGGACATGAACGGATTAGAAAGTACGAAGATCATCAAAGACGAATGGATAACAACTACCGACAAAAGCGTTTCGTCCAACTCATTAAGACCGTTGAATGCGTTCGGAAGGCATGGGCAAGAAGTGTTTAGCAGTTTTTCCAAGTCTCTTATCATCACAGTGAAACTCAGTGAAGACAGTGATGTATCGATTGGCAGTTTTCAAGTGATTTCTAAAAACAGCAATATCAAGAGCATTATCATAAAGTATAAGAAACAAGGAGAGAATATATTCCGGCCATTTGGGAAGGTAATGACGTCCTCTTTATAGTAATGTCATTTTATCAGAATAAAATAGAAAAAGGTTCAGTAAATATATCGTTTTCCAAAACAAATCTGAAATACATTTAAGCTGCCACGATTACTTTGTGGTGTATTTATCATTATAAAAAGACAAATCTTTTTCCCTGTAAATCAAATGACATTACAAATAATGTCATGGTGAATTAAATAAATAAATAATTATTGATTTGGGAAATTGTTTGCAAATTTAAGGATTCATAATCGAACAGATATTCATTATAATTTGGTAATCATATTATTTTCGCTTCGCTGAAATCAACGTTATGTTCACTGAAAAATGTATGAAAAAATATATTGACTTCAGCGTTTTGATTTTTCAGTCATTTTCTGGTGCATCACTAGTAAAGTTCCCGTCAGACTTTCTTGCACAATTCTTACAAATAATCGTAACAAACACGATAGATATGAATGAGCCTGTAAGGATCGTTTTGGATATTCGCGGTTGCTTTGAACCATGGCAAAGTAAGTGATTGGTGTAATATTGTAGTCTCTGTTTCTTCTGGTTCATGCTCTATTACTGTATGTATCAAAGTTGTTGCTTGCATTGATCCTATTTGTATTTTGGAAATTGTGATGATTTCACACTGAAAACATTCAACGTAAATGTTTGGAGTACAAATGATGTCTTTGTTCCTAGTGTCATATTTGTTATTGCATTGATCCTATATGTAATTCAGTCACTGTGCTTATCTCATAATTTTCACATGAAAAAACATTCAAAGTAAGTGATTGGCGTAAAAACGATGACGGCTTGTTCATGTTCCACATATTAATGTATCATAGTTTTATATGTGATCGTAATTGTGACATCCCTGCATCCCATTAGAATGTCTGAAGACAAACTTCTCGAGAGCTCCTCTCTGCGGCTGCTCGATCTCACGTTGTCTGCTGATCTGAGATGGACCAAATACATCGAGTCAGTTGCATCATCGACCGCAAGGAAAGTTGGTTCCCTGTGCCGAGCCAGGAAATTTTTCTCCCCAGAATCGATCCTCCAAGTCTATAAATCGACCATTCGCCCTTGCATGGAGTATTTCTGCCATATATGGTCTGGGGCCCCTGCTGTTTGCCTCAGGGTTCTTGATAAGATCCAGAGACGGATAGGCAACGTGATTGGCCCTGATCTGTCATCTCGTCTGCAGTCGCTCTCTCACAGACGCGATGTTGCCTCGTTCTGCCTTTTTTACAAGTACGTTCACGGTAATTGCTCCGAGGAGCTGCTTTCGCTTGTCCCTAGGCCTCGTGAATTCAAACGTCCCACGAGGCTGGCATCCCGCTACCACCGCTACACCGTTGAAACTGTTAGATGTAGACGTCTCTTCAACTCCAACAGCTTCATTTCTCGCACAGCTCGCCTATGGAATTCCCTTCCCTATTACTGTTTCCCTGACAAATACAATCTCCAACGGTTTAAGTGTAGCGTCAATCAACATCTCCAGTTGCCTTGATCTATCCACTTCCCTTCTCCACATCCTTTCATTTTTCATTCCTATCTGCTCTCGCTCCAAATCTTCTGTAACCCCCTTGTCTTGATCGACCCACCGTCTTTCTCTTTCTCTACATCCTCTCCTTTACCACTCCTATCACATCTTCCTCCAAGCCTTCTTTAACCCCTTGCGTGATAGTTGCCTCCAGCTTTGCTTCGGGTGATACGCTTAAAAAAAAAAAAATGTTGTTAGTGATGATCTGGTGTTTTTACACGCAATGTTTTATGTTGCCATTTTCCGTGTATGGATATTGTAAAACTGCTCATCAACGATCTTGCTCTCACATTGAAATGAGGAAAATCATTTTAAAAGCGGATGTATTTCGATCTCGCCCCGCTTTGCGTGTTGTGGAATCAATGGTTCAAATCGTAACTGTCTATATTAATGGATTCGTTGTAACTAGTCTCTCGTATGGATGTCTTGTCAAATTTCAGTGTCATCTACTATATTCGTATGAAATTCATTGGTTTCTTATTGCTTGAAATATTTTCCTAACAGCTCCCATCACAACACCAATGACAGCTAGCATTCCTGCAATTGCTTCAACAAAACCACAAGCAATCTCAGGTAATCTGAAATGTCAATAATATTTGTTTTCTTTGTGTCGTTTACACTGAATAGGTGTATTAAATGTCTACGTAGACCTAGAGATCAAAATCCAATGATATGGACGTTAGAATACAACAATGAATTTCAATCCTATGTCTAAATAACAATGATCTTTCCCTGCAACAATAATATATCAAAAGTTAAAACATTATGACCATGATATATTTAAGTAATTTTAAACATATAGTCTTGTCATTATATCAGTGAAAGTTGTTATTTTAGGTCAAGGCATAGATTTGTTAGTCCACATTTCCAGCCGGAAATGATTTAAGCAGTCGCATGATGTATTTATACATAAATATTTAAGACTGACGTGAAAGGGCCTTTTTGTCTGTAGAGTTTCCGCTGGCCACAACAGAAGAGCAAGGTTGTGTGGACATGAACGGATTAGAAAGTACGAAGATCATCAAAGACGAATGGATAACAACTACCGACAAAAGCGTTTCGTCCAACTCATTAAGACCGTTGAATGCGTTCGGAAGGCATGGGCAAGAAGTGTTTAGCAGTTTTTCCAAGTCTCTTATCATCACAGTGAAACTCAGTGAAGACAGTGATGTATCGATTGGCAGTTTTCAAGTGATTTCTAAAAACAGCAATATCAAGAGCATTATCATAAAGTATAAGAAACAAGGAGAGAATATATTCCGGCCATTTGGGAAGGTAATGACGTCCTCTTTATAGTAATGTCATTTTATCAGAATAAAATAGAAAAAGGTTCAGTAAATATATCGTTTTCCAAAACAAATCTGAAATACATTTAAGCTGCCACGATTACTTTGTGGTGTATTTATCATTATAAAAAGACAAATCTTTTTCCCTGTAAATCAAATGACATTACAAATAATGTCATGGTGAATTAAATAAATAAATAATTATTGATTTGGGAAATTGTTTGCAAATTTAAGGATTCATAATCGAACAGATATTCATTATAATTTGGTAATCATATTATTTTCGCTTCGCTGAAATCAACGTTATGTTCACTGAAAAATGTATGAAAAAATATATTGACTTCAGCGTTTTGATTTTTCAGTCATTTTCTGGTGCATCACTAGTAAAGTTCCCGTCAGACTTTCTTGCACAATTCTTACAAATAATCGTAACAAACACGATAGATATGAATGAGCCTGTAAGGATCGTTTTGGATATTCGCGGTTGCTTTGAACCATGGCAAAGTAAGTGATTGGTGTAATATTGTAGTCTCTGTTTCTTCTGGTTCATGCTCTATTACTGTATGTATCAAAGTTGTTGCTTGCATTGATCCTATTTGTATTTTGGAAATTGTGATGATTTCACACTGAAAACATTCAACGTAAATGTTTGGAGTACAAATGATGTCTTTGTTCCTAGTGTCATATTTGTTATTGCATTGATCCTATATGTAATTCAGTCACTGTGCTTATCTCATAATTTTCACATGAAAAAACATTCAAAGTAAGTGATTGGCGTAAAAACGATGACGGCTTGTTCATGTTCCACATATTAATGTATCATAGTTTTATATGTGATCGTAATTGTGACATCCCTGCATCCCATTAGAATGTCTGAAGACAAACTTCTCGAGAGCTCCTCTCTGCGGCTGCTCGATCTCACGTTGTCTGCTGATCTGAGATGGACCAAATACATCGAGTCAGTTGCATCATCGACCGCAAGGAAAGTTGGTTCCCTGTGCCGAGCCAGGAAATTTTTCTCCCCAGAATCGATCCTCCAAGTCTATAAATCGACCATTCGCCCTTGCATGGAGTATTTCTGCCATATATGGTCTGGGGCCCCTGCTGTTTGCCTCAGGGTTCTTGATAAGATCCAGAGACGGATAGGCAACGTGATTGGCCCTGATCTGTCATCTCGTCTGCAGTCGCTCTCTCACAGACGCGATGTTGCCTCGTTCTGCCTTTTTTACAAGTACGTTCACGGTAATTGCTCCGAGGAGCTGCTTTCGCTTGTCCCTAGGCCTCGTGAATTCAAACGTCCCACGAGGCTGGCATCCCGCTACCACCGCTACACCGTTGAAACTGTTAGATGTAGACGTCTCTTCAACTCCAACAGCTTCATTTCTCGCACAGCTCGCCTATGGAATTCCCTTCCCTATTACTGTTTCCCTGACAAATACAATCTCCAACGGTTTAAGTGTAGCGTCAATCAACATCTCCAGTTGCCTTGATCTATCCACTTCCCTTCTCCACATCCTTTCATTTTTCATTCCTATCTGCTCTCGCTCCAAATCTTCTGTAACCCCCTTGTCTTGATCGACCCACCGTCTTTCTCTTTCTCTACATCCTCTCCTTTACCACTCCTATCACATCTTCCTCCAAGCCTTCTTTAACCCCTTGCGTGATAGTTGCCTCCAGCTTTGCTTCGGGTGATACGCTTAAAAAAAAAAAAATGTTGTTAGTGATGATCTGGTGTTTTTACACGCAATGTTTTATGTTGCCATTTTCCGTGTATGGATATTGTAAAACTGCTCATCAACGATCTTGCTCTCACATTGAAATGAGGAAAATCATTTTAAAAGCGGATGTATTTCGATCTCGCCCCGCTTTGCGTGTTGTGGAATCAATGGTTCAAATCGTAACTGTCTATATTAATGGATTCGTTGTAACTAGTCTCTCGTATGGATGTCTTGTCAAATTTCAGTGTCATCTACTATATTCGTATGAAATTCATTGGTTTCTTATTGCTTGAAATATTTTCCTAACAGCTCCCATCACAACACCAATGACAGCTAGCATTCCTGCAATTGCTTCAACAAAACCACAAGCAATCTCAGGTAATCTGAAATGTCAATAATATTTGTTTTCTTTGTGTCGTTTACACTGAATAGGTGTATTAAATGTCTACGTAGACCTAGAGATCAAAATCCAATGATATGGACGTTAGAATACAACAATGAATTTCAATCCTATGTCTAAATAACAATGATCTTTCCCTGCAACAATAATATATCAAAAGTTAAAACATTATGACCATGATATATTTAAGTAATTTTAAACATATAGTCTTGTCATTATATCAGTGAAAGTTGTTATTTTAGGTCAAGGCATAGATTTGTTAGTCCACATTTCCAGCCGGAAATGATTTAAGCAGTCGCATGATGTATTTATACATAAATATTTAAGACTGACGTGAAAGGGCCTTTTTGTCTGTAGAGTTTCCGCTGGCCACAACAGAAGAGCAAGGTTGTGTGGACATGAACGGATTAGAAAGTACGAAGATCATCAAAGACGAATGGATAACAACTACCGACAAAAGCGTTTCGTCCAACTCATTAAGACCGTTGAATGCGTTCGGAAGGCATGGGCAAGAAGTGTTTAGCAGTTTTTCCAAGTCTCTTATCATCACAGTGAAACTCAGTGAAGACAGTGATGTATCGATTGGCAGTTTTCAAGTGATTTCTAAAAACAGCAATATCAAGAGCATTATCATAAAGTATAAGAAACAAGGAGAGAATATATTCCGGCCATTTGGGAAGGTAATGACGTCCTCTTTATAGTAATGTCATTTTATCAGAATAAAATAGAAAAAGGTTCAGTAAATATATCGTTTTCCAAAACAAATCTGAAATACATTTAAGCTGCCACGATTACTTTGTGGTGTATTTATCATTATAAAAAGACAAATCTTTTTCCCTGTAAATCAAATGACATTACAAATAATGTCATGGTGAATTAAATAAATAAATAATTATTGATTTGGGAAATTGTTTGCAAATTTAAGGATTCATAATCGAACAGATATTCATTATAATTTGGTAATCATATTATTTTCGCTTCGCTGAAATCAACGTTATGTTCACTGAAAAATGTATGAAAAAATATATTGACTTCAGCGTTTTGATTTTTCAGTCATTTTCTGGTGCATCACTAGTAAAGTTCCCGTCAGACTTTCTTGCACAATTCTTACAAATAATCGTAACAAACACGATAGATATGAATGAGCCTGTAAGGATCGTTTTGGATATTCGCGGTTGCTTTGAACCATGGCAAAGTAAGTGATTGGTGTAATATTGTAGTCTCTGTTTCTTCTGGTTCATGCTCTATTACTGTATGTATCAAAGTTGTTGCTTGCATTGATCCTATTTGTATTTTGGAAATTGTGATGATTTCACACTGAAAACATTCAACGTAAATGTTTGGAGTACAAATGATGTCTTTGTTCCTAGTGTCATATTTGTTATTGCATTGATCCTATATGTAATTCAGTCACTGTGCTTATCTCATAATTTTCACATGAAAAAACATTCAAAGTAAGTGATTGGCGTAAAAACGATGACGGCTTGTTCATGTTCCACATATTAATGTATCATAGTTTTATATGTGATCGTAATTGTGACATCCCTGCATCCCATTAGAATGTCTGAAGACAAACTTCTCGAGAGCTCCTCTCTGCGGCTGCTCGATCTCACGTTGTCTGCTGATCTGAGATGGACCAAATACATCGAGTCAGTTGCATCATCGACCGCAAGGAAAGTTGGTTCCCTGTGCCGAGCCAGGAAATTTTTCTCCCCAGAATCGATCCTCCAAGTCTATAAATCGACCATTCGCCCTTGCATGGAGTATTTCTGCCATATATGGTCTGGGGCCCCTGCTGTTTGCCTCAGGGTTCTTGAGACGGATAGGCAACGTGATTGGCCCTGATCTGTCATCTCGTCTGCAGTCGCTCTCTCACAGACGCGATGTTGCCTCGTTCTGCCTTTTTTACAAGTACGTTCACGGTAATTGCTCCGAGGAGCTGCTTTCGCTTGTCCCTAGGCCTCGTGAATTCAAACGTCCCACGAGGCTGGCATCCCGCTACCACCGCTACACCGTTGAAACTGTTAGATGTAGACGTCTCTTCAACTCCAACAGCTTCATTTCTCGCACAGCTCGCCTATGGAATTCCCTTCCCTATTACTGTTTCCCTGACAAATACAATCTCCAACGGTTTAAGTGTAGCGTCAATCAACATCTCCAGTTGCCTTGATCTATCCACTTCCCTTCTCCACATCCTTTCATTTTTCATTCCTATCTGCTCTCGCTCCAAATCTTCTGTAACCCCCTTGTCTTGATCGACCCACCGTCTTTCTCTTTCTCTACATCCTCTCCTTTACCACTCCTATCACATCTTCCTCCAAGCCTTCTTTAACCCCTTGCGTGATAGTTGCATCCAGCTTTGCTTCGGGTGATACGCTTAAAAAAAAAATGTTGTTAGTGATGATCTGGTGTTTTTACACGCAATGTTTTATGTTGGCATTTTCCGTGTATGGATATTGTAAAACTGCTCATCAACGATCTTGCTCTCACATTGAAATGAGGAAAATCATTTTAAAAGCGGATGTATTTCGATCTCGCCTCGCTTTGCGTGTTGTGGAATCAATGGTTCAAATCGTAACTGTCTATATTAATGGATTCGTTGTAACTAGTCTCTCGTATGGATGTCTTGTCAAATTTCAGTGTCATCTACTATATTCGTATGAAATTCATTGGTTTCTTATTGCTTGAAATATTTTCTTAACAGCTCCCATCACAACACCAATGACAGCTAGCATTCCTGCAATTGCTTCAACAAAACCACAAGCAATCTCAGGTAATCTGAAATGTCAATAATATTTGTTTTCTTTGTGTCGTTTACACTGAATAGGTGTATTAAATGTCTACGTAGACCTAGAGATCAAAATCCAATGATATGGACGTTAGAATACAACAATGAATTTCAATCCTATGTCTAAATAACAATGATCTTTCCCTGCAACAATAATATATCAAAAGTTAAAACATTATGACCATGATATATTTAAGTAATTTTAAACATATAGTCTTGTCATTATATCAGTGAAAGTTGTTATTTTAGGCCAAGGCATATATATTGATAGTCCACATTTCCAGCCGGAAATGATTTAAGCAGTCGCATGATGTATTTATACATAAATATTTAAGACTGACGTGAAAGGGCCTTTTTGTCTGTAGAGTTTCCGCTGGCCACAACAGAAGAGCAAGGTTGTGTGGACATGAACGGATTAGAAAGTACGAAGATCATCAAAGACGAATGGATAACAACTACCGACAAAAGCGTTTCGTCCAACTCATTAAGACCGTTGAATGCGTTCGGAAGGCATGGGCAAGAAGTGTTTAGCAGTTTTTCCAAGTCTCTTATCATCACAGTGAAACTCAGTGAAGACAGTGATGTATCGATTGGCAGTTTTCAAGTGATTTCTAAAAACAGCAATATCAAGAGCATTATCATAAAGTATAAGAAACAAGGAGAGAATATATTCCGGCCATTTGGGAAGGTAATGACGTCCTCTTTATAGTAATGTCATTTTATCAGAATAAAATAGAAAAAGGTTCAGTAAATATATCGTTTTCCAAAACAAATCTGAAATACATTTAAGCTGCCACGATTACTTTGTGGTGTATTTATCATTATAAAAAGACAAATCTTTTTCCCTGTAAATCAAATGACATTACAAATAATGTCATGGTGAATTAAATAAATAAATAATTATTGATTTGGGAAATTGTTTGCAAATTTAAGGATTCATAATCGAACAGATATTCATTATAATTTGGTAATCATATTATTTTCGCTTCGCTGAAATCAACGTTATGTTCACTGAAAAATGTATGAAAAAAATATATTGACTTCAGCGTTTTGATTTTTCAGTCATTTTCTGGTGCATCACTAGTAAAGTTCCCGTCAGACTTTCTTGCACAATTCTTACAAATAATCGTAACAAACACGATAGATATGAATGAGCCTGTAAGGATCGTTTTGGATATTCGCGGTTGCTTTGAACCATGGCAAAGTAAGTGATTGGTGTAATATTGTAGTCTCTGTTTCTTCTGGTTCATGCTCTATTACTGTATGTATCAAAGTTGTTGCTTGCATTGATCCTATTTGTATTTTGGAAATTGTGATGATTTCACACTGAAAACATTCAACGTAAATGTTTGGAGTACAAATGATGTCTTTGTTCCTAGTGTCATATTTGTTATTGCATTGATCCTATATGTAATTCAGTCACTGTGCTTATCTCATAATTTTCACATGAAAAAACATTCAAAGTAAGTGATTGGCGTAAAAACGATGACGGCTTGTTCATGTTCCACATATTAATGTATCATAGTTTTATATGTGATCGTAATTGTGACATCCCTGCATCCCATTAGAATGTCTGAAGACAAACTTCTCGAGAGCTCCTCTCTGCGGCTACTCGATCTCACGTTGTCTGCTGATCTGAGATGGACCAATTACATCGAGTCAGTTGCATCATCGACCGCAAGGAAAGTTGGTTCCCTGTGCCGAGCCAGGAAATCTTTCTCCCCAGAATCGATCCTCCAAGTCTATAAATCGACCATTCGCCCTTGCATGGAGTATTTCTGCCATATATGGTCTGGGGCCCCTGCTGTTTGCCTCAGGGTTCTTGATAAGATCCAGAGACGGATAGGCAACGTGATTGGCCCTGATCTGTCATCTCGTCTGCAGTCGCTCTCTCACAGACGCGATGTTGCCTCGTTCTGTCTTTTTTACAAGTACTTTCACGGTAATTGCTCCGAGGAGCTGCTTTCGCTTGTCCCTAGGCCACGTGAATTCAAACGTCCCACGAGGCTGGCATCCCGCTACCACCCCTACACCTTTGAAACTGTTAGATGTCGACGACTCTTCTACTCCAACAGCTTCATTTCTCGCACAGCTCGCCTATGGAATTCCCTTCCCTATTACTGTTTCCCTGACAAATACAATCTCCAACGGTTTAAGTGTAGCGTCAATCAACATCTCCAGTTGCCTTGATCTATCCACTTCCCTTCTCCACATCCTTTCATTTTTCATTCCTCTCTGCTCTCGCTCCAAATCTTCTGTAACCCCCTTGTCTTGATCGACCTACCGTCTTTCTCTTTCTCTACATCCTCTCCTTTACCACTCCTATCACATCTTCCTCCAAGTTTTCTTTAACCCCTTGGGTGATAGTTGCCTCCAGCGTTGCTTCGGGTGATACGCTTAAAAAAAAAATATTGTTAGTGATGATCTGGTGTTTTTACACGCAATGTTTTATGTTGGCATTTTCCGTGTATGGATATTGTAAAACTGCTCATCAACGATCTTGCTCTCACATTGAAATGAGGAAAATCATTTTAAAAGCGGATGTATTTCGATCTCGCCTCGCTTTGCGTGTTGTGGAATCAATGGTTCAAATCGTAACTGTCTATATCAATGGATTCGTTGTAACTAGTCTCTCGTATGGATGTCTTGTCAAATTTCAGTGTCATCTACTATATTCGTATGAAATTCATTGGTTTCTTATTGCTTGAAATATTTTCCTAACAGCTCCCATCACAACACCAATGACAGCTAGCATTCCTGCAATTGCTTCAACAAAACCACAAGCAATCTCAGGTAATCTGAAATGTCAATAATATTTGTTTTCTTTGTGTCGTTTACACTGAATAGGTGTATTAAATGTCTACGTAGACCTAGAGATCAAAATCCAATGATGTGGACGTTAGAATACAACAATGAATTTCAATCCTATGTCTAAATAACAATGATCTTTCCCTGCAACAATAATATATCAAAAGTTAAAATATTATGACCATGATATATTTAAGTAATTTTAAACATATAGTCTTGTCATTATATCAGTGAAAGTTGTTATTTTAGGTCAAGGCTTAGATTTGTTAGTCCACATTTCCAGCCGGAAATGATTTAAGCAGTCGCATGATGTATTTATACATAAATATTTAAGACTGACGTGAAAGGGCCTTTTTGTCTGTAGAGTTTCCGCTGGCCACAACAGAAGAGCAAGGTTGTGTGGACATGAACGGATTAGAAAGTACGAAGATCATCAAAGACGAATGGATAACAACTACCGACAAAAGCGTTTCGTCCAACTCATTAAGACCGTTGAATGCGTTCGGAAGGCATGGGCAAGAAGTGTTTAGCAGTTTTTCCAAGTCTCTTATCATCACAGTGAAACTCAGTGAAGACAGTGATGTATCGATTGGCAGTTTTCAAGTGATTTCTAAAAACAGCAATATCAAGAGCATTATCATAAAGTATAAGAAACAAGGAGAGAATATATTCCGGCCATTTGGGAAGGTAATGACGTCCTCTTTATAGTAATGTCATTTTATCAGAATAAAATAGAAAAAGGTTCAGTAAATATATCGTTTTCCAAAACAAATCTGAAATACATTTAAGCTGCCACGATTACTTTGTGGTGTATTTATCATTATAAAAAGACAAATCTTTTTCCCTGTAAATCAAATGACATTACAAATAATGTCATGGTGAATTAAATAAATAAATAATTATTGATTTGGGAAATTGTTTGCAAATTTAAGGATTCATAATCGAACAGATATTCATTATAATTTGGTAATCATATTATTTTCGCTTCGCTGAAATCAACGTTATGTTCACTGAAAAATGTATGAAAAAAATATATTGACTTCAGCGTTTTGATTTTTCAGTCATTTTCTGGTGCATCACTAGTAAAGTTCCCGTCAGACTTTCTTGCACAATTCTTACAAATAATCGTAACAAACACGATAGATATGAATGAGCCTGTAAGGATCGTTTTGGATATTCGCGGTTGCTTTGAACCATGGCAAAGTAAGTGATTGGTGTAATATTGTAGTCTCTGTTTCTTCTGGTTCATGCTCTATTACTGTATGTATCAAAGTTGTTGCTTGCATTGATCCTATTTGTATTTTGGAAATTGTGATGATTTCACAATGAAAACATTCAACGTAAATGTTTGGAGTACAAATGATATCTTTGTTCCTGGTGTCATATTTGTTATTGCATAGATCCTATATGTAATTCAGTCACTGTGCTTATCTCATAATTTTCACATGAAAAAACATTCAAAGTAAGTGATTGGCGTAAAAACGATGACGGCTTGTTCATGTTCCACTTTTAAATGTTTCATAGTTTTATATGTGGTCGTAATTGTGACATGTTGTTAGTGATGATCTGGTGTTTTACACGCAATGTTTTATGTTGGCATGTACCGTGTATGGCTATTGTACAACTGCTCATCAACGATTTTGCTATCACGTTTAAATGAGGAAAATCATTTTAAAGGCGGATGTATTTCGATCTCGCCTCGCTTTGCGTATTGTGGAATCAATGGTTCAAATCGTAACTGTCTATATTAATGGATTCGTTGTAACTAGTCTCTAGTATGGATGTCTTGTCAAATTTCAGTGTCATCTACTATATTCGTATGAAATTCATTGGTTTCTTATTGCTTGAAATATTTTCCTAACAGCTCCCATCACAACACCAATGACAGCTAGCATTCCTGCAATTGCTTCAACAAAACCACAAGCAGTCTCAGGTAATCTGAAATGTCAATAATATTTGTTTTCTTTGTGTCGTTTACGCTGAATAGGTGTATTAAATGTCTACGTAGACCTAGAGATCAAAATCCAATGATGTGGATGTTAGAATACAACAATGAATTTCAATCCTATGTCTAATTAACAATGATCTTTCCTTGCAATAATAATATATCAAAATTTAAACATTATGACCATGATATATTTAAGTAATTTTATACATATAGTCTTGTCGCTATATCAGTGAAAGTTGTTATTTTAGGTTAAGGCATAGATTTGTTAGTCCACATTTCCAGCCGGAAATGATTTAAGCAGTTGCATGATGTATTTATACATAAATATTTAAGACTGGCGGGAAAGGGCCACAATAGAAGAGGCGGGTTTTGTGGACATGAAAGTATTAGAATGTACGAAGATTATTAATGACGAATGGATAACAACTACCGACAAACGTGTTTTGTCCAACTCATTAAGACCGTTGAATGTGTTCGGAAGGCATGGACAAGAAGTGTTTAGCAGTTTTTCCAAGTCTCTTATCATACCAGTGAAACTTAATGGAGACAGTGATGTATCGATTGGCAGTTTTGAACTGATTTCTGAAAACAGCAATATCAAAAGCCTTACCATTATGTATAAGTATCATGGAGAGTATCTATTTCGGCCATTTGTGACGGTATTGACGTCCCTTTGCTGTAATGTTGTTTTGTCTATTGAACAATACTAATCCTTTCAGGTAAAGTATCTGAGAGTAAACGTAAACTGTCACGGTTACTCTCTGATGAATTTATTATTATATCAAGAGACAACAACATATTCTTTTAAAAGATATACCGTTTAAAATGTTGAAAATAATGATCTAATTTTATGCGGAAATTAATAAATATTGATTTGTTGTGAAGTTGTTTGAAAATGTATGTTTTAAAATTGAACAGATATCCATTGTAATTTGGTGATTGTATGATAATTTTCTCTTCGTTGGAATTACATATCACTGCTAAGTTCACTGTAAAATGTAAGAAAAAATGAATATTGATTTTGACATTTTGATATTTCTGTCATTTTTTGTGCCGAGCTTGTAAATTCCTGTCGGATTTTCTTGCACAGTTCTTACAAATATTATTAACTAATACAATAGATATGACTCAACCTGTAAGGATCACTTACGATTTTCGAGTATGCTTTCCGCTGTTGCAAAGTGATTGGTGTAAAAATGATATCTTTGTGTCTGGTCTTTCATGTTCTACTTCTAGACATATAATATTTGTAGGTATCTCCACTAAGTCGCCGAAAAACTTCATACCATAATGAAAACGTCCCGAAACTCGATGAAAAAAAATTTCTTTCGCATCAGTGGAATACCATTAAGACCATGTTTTAACTTCGGTAACTGTTTTGGGGGTGTTAACTGAATGTTAAATCGATGTATTAACGGAATAAGTCATGGGAAGTTATCATACGGAAGAAAAGAAATGACATATTTTTTAGCACTTTAACTGAACTAATTTATCTACACAGTAATTTTTAAAACTTAACAAACAATTTCAACTCTCTGTTATTTTTTTCGTTTTTTTTATGTACTTTATCTTTACACCTTACTTTTACGAATGATTTCTGAAAAAAAAAAAAAAAAAATAATTTTAAAATTTCATAACTCAGACCGGGATAAAATTTCATAATAGAGGTTCTTTAAATTTACGTAGATCTCTTATGAAATTTTATGGTATTATTTTTATTTATGATTAATTTTTTATATCCCAGTTAAGAAAGGTATTCACAACTGAAATCATATAAAATTTAATAATTAAAAATTGTACCATGAAAGTTCATAAATAATATAGTTATCTAAGAATTATACGTACCCCTCTGGTGTTAATTTTTAATTTCCCTTAGTTTTAATATTAATTGTTTAGTTTCCGCCACTAGGATTGAAAGTAAAAAAGTAAATAATTTACAATTGCTGTATGAATCTCATGGGAAAAAGAATAAATGAATTTTTTTTAAACATAAATTAATATATTCATTGAAATAGGACGTAAGAAAAAACTTTTCAATAGGCGACGATGATGTTCAAAATCAGTCAGAGAATTCAACAGAACGAAAAGTAACATTTTCTGATGACAGTTTATTCGCTTTACGATCATCCATATATTTAGAAAAAAATTCACTCCCAACAATAGTTTGGAATATTATTTGAAAAACATTTTTGTGGCAGATTGTAATAAGCTTTCAAATTTATGATCTGCACAGATAGACCTCCTTAATAACGGCTTTCTTTAAACTTCATGGATTGAAACTTAATTTTAAAAAATTTAACAAATTTATCACATTAAGCATTTAAAATTGAAAAAAAGGAAAACAGTTCTTGTAAAAATAAATTTTTCATCAGAAAATTATTTTGCCTTCAGACAATATTGTCCATGAGATATATTATTCTTAAAAGCGATTAGAATTTCTAATTAAATAATGTCTTAGTGATATTGTATTTTGTATTTTGCAATACAGAGCTGATTTTCCGTAACTGTTGTCGTCTTTGGTTCTGCTGGTTCATGCTCTATTTCTAAATGTATCATGTTTGCTACGTGTATTGATCGTAACTGTAATTTGATCATTGAGATGATCTGAGAGGTTTTACACTAAAATATGTATAGAGTAAATTTCATGTATTTGTGTCTTGTGGCTCTGTTTCTAAATTTATCATTTTGTTATATGAAATGATACTATTTCCAATTTGGCCAATATGATGATCTGGTAGTTTTTTCACAAAATGTTTTATGTTGGCATATACCGTGTATGGATATTGTAAAAATGCTCATCAATGATTTCGCTATCACGTGGAAATGAGGAAAACATGTTGTTGCAGAATTATTTCGATCTTGCCTCGCTTTTCGTGACGTGGAAACATGGGATCAAATCGTAACAATCTATATTAATGGATCCGTTGTAACTGGTCTCTAGTATGGAGTGTCTTGTCAAATTTCAGTGTCATCTAATATATTCGTATGAAATTCATTGGTTTCTTATTGCTTGAAATATTTTCCTAACAGCTCCCATCACAACACCAATGACAGCTAGCATTCCTGCAATTGCTTCAACAAAACCAAAAGAATTCTCAAGTAATCTAAAAATGTCAATAATAGTCGTTTTCTTTGTGACGTTTACGCTGAATAGAAGTGTTAAATACCTACGTAGACCTAGAGATCAAAATCCAATGTGCGGTAATAATGATGTGGACGTTAGAATGCAACAACGAATTTCAATCATAGATTCTAAATAGCAAAGATCTTTCCCTGCAATAATATATCAAAAGTTAAATCATTATTATCCTGATATATTTAAAGCAATATTATCAATTTAGTCTTGTCGCTTTTCATTGCAAATTAATAGCTTATTTTGAGGCATACATTTGTGAGTCCACATTTCAAGCCCGAAATATTTTAAGCTGTCGCATGATGTATTTATACATAAATATTTAAGATTGACGTGAAAGGGCTTTTTGTCTGTAGAGTTTCCGCAGGCCACAACAGAAGAGCAAGGTTGTGTGGACATGAACGGATTAGAAAGCACGGAGATTATTAAAGACGAATGGATAACAACTACCGACAAAAGCGTTTCGTCCAACACATTAAGACCGTTGAATGCGTTCGGAAGGCATGGGCAAGAAGTGTTTAGCAGCTTTTCCAAGTCTCTTATCATCACAGTGAAACTCAGTGAAGACAGTGATGTATCGATTGGCAGTTTTCAAGTGATTTCTAAAAACAGCAATATCAAGAGCATTATCATAATGTATAAGAAACAAGGAGACAATATATTCCGGCCATTTGGGAAGGTAATGACGTCTTCTTTATAGTAATGTAATTCTATCTGAATTGGAAAGATAAATGTCTTTCAGTCAAATTCGTTTTCCGAAAGAAATCTGAAATAAAACTTAACCTGTCACGACTACATTCTTGTGAATTTATCATTATATAAATTGATGAACACTTTTCTTGTTAATCAAATGCCATTGAAAATAATGCCGTGCTTTTATGCGTAAATAAATAAATATTGATTTAACATGAAATTGTTTGAAAATTGAAGTTTTCACAATCGAACAGGAATGCATTGTAATTTAGTGATTTTATAATGATATTCTTTTCGCTAGAATTATATATCCCCGTTAAGTTGACTGAAATATATAATAAAAATTGAATATTGACGCCAGCGTGTTGATTTTTCAGTCATTTTCTGGTGCATCACTGGTAAAGTTCCCGCCTGATTTTCTTGCACAATTCTTACAAATATTCGTAATTAATAGGATAGATGTGACTCAACCTGTAAGGATCATTTTGGATATTCGAGGTTGCTTTGAACCATGGCAAAGTAAGTGAGTGGTGGAGAATTTTTGTCTTTGTTTCTTCTGGTTCATGTTCTAATATTAAATGTATCATATTGGTTCCTTGCATTGATCCTATTTGTAATTTGGACATTGTGATGATCTGAGAGTTTTCACACTAAAAGATTTCAACGTAAATGATTAGCGTAAAAATGATGTCTTTGTTCCTGGTGTCATTTTTGTTATTGCATTGATCCTCTATGTAATTCAGTCATTATGATGATCTGATAATTTTCTCTGGGAAAACAATCAAAGTAAGTGATTGGCGTGGAAATGATGACTGCTGGTTCATGTTCTGTTTCTAAGTGTGTTATATTTCTGTAATTTATGTTCCTATTTTTAATTTGGTGATTGTGATGATCTGGTGTTTTTTCACAGAATGTTTCATGTTGGCCTGTACCGTGTATAGATATTGTAAAAATACTCATCAATGATTTGGCTATCACGTGGAAATGAGAAAAAGTTTTTGTTGCAGAAGTATTTCGATCTTGCCTCGTTTTTCGTGTCGTGGAATCATGGGATCAAATCGTAACAATCTAAATTAATGGATCCGTTGTAACTGGTCTCTAGTATGGAGTGTCTTGTCAAATTTCAGTGTCATCTAATATATTCGTATGAAATTCATTGGTTTCTTATTGCTTAAAATATTTTCCTAACAGCTCCCATCACACCACCAGTGACAGCTAGCATTCCTACCATTGCTTCAACAAAACCAAAAGAATTCTCAGGTAATCTAAAAATGTCAATAATAGTCGTTTTCTTTGTGACGTTTACGCTGAATAGAAGTGGTAAATACCTACGTAGACCTAGAGATCAAAATCCAATGTGCGGTAATAATGATGTGGACGTTAGAATGCAACAACGATTTCAATCATAGATTCTAAATAGCAAAGATCATTCCCTGCAATAATATATCAAAAGTTAAATCATTATTATCCTGATATATTTAAAGCAATATTATCAATTTAGTCTTGTCGCTTTTCATTGCAAATTGATAGCTTATTTTGAGGCATACATTTGTGAGTCCACATTTCAAGCCCAAAATGTTTTAAGCAGTCGCATGATGTATTTATACATAAATATTTAAGATTGACGTGAAAGGGCTTTTTGTCTGTAGAGTTTCCGCAGGCCACAACAGAAGAGCAAGGTTGTGTGGACATGAACGGATTAGAAAGCACGGAGATTATTAAAGACGAATGGATAACAACTACCGACAAAAGCGTTTCGTCCAACTCGTTAAGACCGTTGAATGCGTTCGGAAGGCATGGGCAAGAAGTGTTTAGCAGCTTTTCCAAGTCTCTTATCATCACAGTGAAACTCAGTGAAGACAGTGATGTATCGATTGGCAGTTTTCAAGTGATTTCTAAAAACAGCAATATCAAGAGCATTATCATAATGTATAAGAAACAAGGAGACAATATATTCCGGCCATTTGGGAAGGTAATGACGTCTTCTTTATAGTAATGTAATTCTATCTGAATTGGAAAGATAAATGTCTTTCAGTCAAATTCGTTTTCCGAAAGAAATCTGAAATAAAACTTAACCTGTCACGACTACATTCTTGTGAATTTATCATTATATAAATTGATGAACACCTTTTCTTGTTAATCAAATGCCATTGAAAATAATGTCGTGCTTTTATGCGTAAATAAATAAATATTGATTTAACGTGAAATTGTTTGAAAATTGAAGTTTTCACAATCGAACAGGAATGCATTGTAATTTAGTGATTTTATAATGATATTCTCTTCGCTGAAATTATAAATCACTGGAAAATATAAGATTAAATGAATATTGACTCCTGCATTTTGATATTTCAGCCATTATCTGGTGCATCGCTGGTAAAGTTCCCGTCTGATTTTCTTGTACAATTCTTACAAATATTCGTAACTAATAGGATAGATGTAACTCAGCCTGTAAAGATCATTTTGGATATCCGAGGTTGCTTTGAACCATGGCAAAGTAAGTGCTTGGTGTAAAAGTATTGTCTTTGTCTTTTTGTCGTTCACGCTCAATTTCTAAATCTGCTATATTTGTTACTTGTATTGATTCTTTTTAATTTGATGTCTATGATGTTCTGCTCGTTTTACCCTGAAAATTTTCAACGGAAATGATTGTCATAGGAATGATATCTTTGTTTCTGTTTTCATATTTGTTATCTTATTGATCCTATGTATAATTTAGTCATCGTGATCATCTGAGAATTTTCAAACTGAAAACAGTCAATATATGTTATTGGTGTAAAAATGATGTCTATCTGTCAGGTGATTCATGCTGTAGTTTTAAATGTCTCATTTTCGTTACTTGCATTTTTAAGTTGGTCATGTATATGGATAGTGTAAAATTGCACATCAACAATTTTGTTATAACTTTGGAATGTTAAACCCGGAATTATTTCGATCTTTCCTCGCTTTTCGTGTCGTGGAAACATGGGATCAAATCGTAACAATCTATATTAATGGATCCGTTGTAACTGGTCTCTAGTATGGAGTGTCTTGTCAAATTTCAGTGTCATCTACTATATTCGTATGAAATTCATTGGTTTCTTATTGCTTGAAATATTTTCCTAACAGCTCCCATCACTCCACCAGTGACAGCTAGCATTCCTGCCATTGCTTCTTCAACAAAACCAAAAGAATTTTCAGGTAATCTAAAAATATCAATAATAGTCGTTTTTTTTTGTGTGCCGTTTACGCTGAAAAGAAGTGGCAAATACCTACGTAGACCTAGATATCAAAATCCAAAGATTTCAACGTAAAGGATTAGCGTAAAAATGATGTCTTTGTTCCTGGTGTTATTTTTGTTATTGCATTGATCCTATATGTAATTCAGCCATTGTAATGATCTGATAATTTTCTCTGGGAAAACAATCAAAGTAAGTGATTGGCGTGGAAATGATGACTGCTGGTTCATGTTCTGTTTCTAAGTGTGTCATATTTCTGTAATCTATGTTCCTATTTTTAATTTGGTGATTGTGATGATCTGGTGTTTTTTTCACAGAATGTTTTATGTTGGCATGTACCGTGTATAGATATTGTAAAAATGCTCATCAATGATTTCGCTATCACGTGGAAATGAGGAAAAATATTTTTTGCAGAATTATTTCGATCTTGCCTCGCTTTTCGTGACGTGGAAACATGGGATCAAATCGTAAAAATCTATATTAATGGATCCGTTGTAACTGGTCTCTAGTATGGAGTGTCTTGTCAAATTTCAGTGTCATCTACTATATTCGTATGAAATTCATTGGTTACTTATTGCTTAAAATATTTTCCTAACAGCTCCCATCACCCCACCAGTGACAGCTAGCATTCCTGCCATTGCTTCAACAAAACCAAAAGAATTCTCAGGTAATCTAAAAATGTCAATAATAGTCGTTTTCTTTGTGCCGTTTACGCTGAATAGAAGTGGTAAATACCTACGTAGACCTAGAGATCAAAATCCAATGTGCGGTAATAATGATGTGGACGTTAGAATGCAACAACGAATTTCAATCATAGATTCTAAATAGCAAAGATCTTTCCCTGCAATAATATATCAAAAGTTAAATCATTATTATCCTGATATATTTAAAGCAATATTATCAATTTAGTCTTGTCGCTTTTCATTGCAAATTAATAGCTTATTTTGAGGCATACATTTGTGAGTCCACATTTCAAGCCCGAAATATTTTAAGCTGTCGCATGATGTATTTATACATAAATATTTAAGATTGACGTGAAAGGGCTTTTTGTCTGTAGAGTTTCCGCAGGCCACAACAGAAGAGCAAGGTTGTGTGGACATGAACGGATTAGAAAGCACGGAGATTATTAAAGACGAATGGATAACAACTACCGACAAAAGCGTTTCGTCCAACACATTAAGACCGTTGAATGCGTTCGGAAGGCATGGGCAAGAAGTGTTTAGCAGCTTTTCCAAGTCTCTTATCATCACAGTGAAACTCAGTGAAGACAGTGATGTATCGATTGGCAGTTTTCAAGTGATTTCTAAAAACAGCAATATCAAGAGCATTATCATAATGTATAAGAAACAAGGAGACAATATATTCCGGCCATTTGGGAAGGTAATGACGTCTTCTTTATAGTAATGTAATTCTATCTGAATTGGAAAGATAAATGTCTTTCAGTCAAATTCGTTTTCCGAAAGAAATCTGAAATAAAACTTAACCTGTCACGACTACATTCTTGTGAATTTATCATTATATAAATTGATGAACACTTTTCTTGTTAATCAAATGCCATTGAAAATAATGCCGTGCTTTTATGCGTAAATAAATAAATATTGATTTAACATGAAATTGTTTGAAAATTGAAGTTTTCACAATCGAACAGGAATGCATTGTAATTTAGTGATTTTATAATGATATTCTTTTCGCTAGAATTATATATCCCCGTTAAGTTGACTGAAATATATAATAAAAATTGAATATTGACGCCAGCGTGTTGATTTTTCAGTCATTTTCTGGTGCATCACTGGTAAAGTTCCCGCCTGATTTTCTTGCACAATTCTTACAAATATTCGTAATTAATAGGATAGATGTGACTCAACCTGTAAGGATCATTTTGGATATTCGAGGTTGCTTTGAACCATGGCAAAGTAAGTGAGTGGTGGAGAATTTTTGTCTTTGTTTCTTCTGGTTCATGTTCTAATATTAAATGTATCATATTGGTTCCTTGCATTGATCCTATTTGTAATTTGGACATTGTGATGATCTGAGAGTTTTCACACTAAAAGATTTCAACGTAAATGATTAGCGTAAAAATGATGTCTTTGTTCCTGGTGTCATTTTTGTTATTGCATTGATCCTCTATGTAATTCAGTCATTATGATGATCTGATAATTTTCTCTGGGAAAACAATCAAAGTAAGTGATTGGCGTGGAAATGATGACTGCTGGTTCATGTTCTGTTTCTAAGTGTGTTATATTTCTGTAATTTATGTTCCTATTTTTAATTTGGTGATTGTGATGATCTGGTGTTTTTTCACAGAATGTTTCATGTTGGCCTGTACCGTGTATAGATATTGTAAAAATACTCATCAATGATTTGGCTATCACGTGGAAATGAGAAAAAGTTTTTGTTGCAGAAGTATTTCGATCTTGCCTCGTTTTTCGTGTCGTGGAATCATGGGATCAAATCGTAACAATCTAAATTAATGGATCCGTTGTAACTGGTCTCTAGTATGGAGTGTCTTGTCAAATTTCAGTGTCATCTAATATATTCGTATGAAATTCATTGGTTTCTTATTGCTTAAAATATTTTCCTAACAGCTCCCATCACACCACCAGTGACAGCTAGCATTCCTACCATTGCTTCAACAAAACCAAAAGAATTCTCAGGTAATCTAAAAATGTCAATAATAGTCGTTTTCTTTGTGACGTTTACGCTGAATAGAAGTGGTAAATACCTACGTAGACCTAGAGATCAAAATCCAATGTGCGGTAATAATGATGTGGACGTTAGAATGCAACAACGAATTTCAATCATAGATTCTAAATAGCAAAGATCATTCCCTGCAATAATATATCAAAAGTTAAATCATTATTATCCTGATATATTTAAAGCAATATTATCAATTTAGTCTTGTCGCTTTTCATTGCAAATTGATAGCTTATTTTGAGGCATACATTTGTGAGTCCACATTTCAAGCCCAAAATGTTTTAAGCAGTCGCATGATGTATTTATACATAAATATTTAAGGTTGACGTGAAAGGGCTTTTTGTCTGTAGAGTTTCCGCAGGCCACAACAGAAGAGCAAGGTTGTGTGGACATGAACGGATTAGAAAGCACGGAGATTATTAAAGACGAATGGATAACAACTACCGACAAAAGCGTTTCGTCCAACTCGTTAAGACCGTTGAATGCGTTCGGAAGGCATGGGCAAGAAGTGTTTAGCAGCTTTTCCAAGTCTCTTATCATCACAGTGAAACTCAGTGAAGACAGTGATGTATCGATTGGCAGTTTTCAAGTGATTTCTAAAAACAGCAATATCAAGAGCATTATCATAATGTATAAGAAACAAGGAGACAATATATTCCGGCCATTTGGGAAGGTAATGACGTCTTCTTTATAGTAATGTAATTCTATCTGAATTGGAAAGATAAATGTCTTTCAGTCAAATTCGTTTTCCGAAAGAAATCTGAAATAAAACTTAACCTGTCACGACTACATTCTTGTGAATTTATCATTATATAAATTGATGAACACCTTTTCTTGTTAATCAAATGCCATTGAAAATAATGTCGTGCTTTTATGCGTAAATAAATAAATATTGATTTAACGTGAAATTGTTTGAAAATTGAAGTTTTCACAATCGAACAGGAATGCATTGTAATTTAGTGATTTTATATTGATATTCTCTTCGCTGTAATTATAAATCACTGGAAAATATAAGATTAAATGAATATTGACTCCTGCATTTTGATATTTCAGCCATTATCTGGTGCATCGCTGGTAAAGTTCCCGTCTGATTTTCTTGTACAATTCTTACAAATATTCGTAACTAATAGGATAGATGTAACTCAGCCTGTAAAGATCATTTTGGATATCCGAGGTTGCTTTGAACCATGGCAAAGTAAGTGCTTGGTGTAAAAGTATTGTCTTTGTCTTTTTGTCGTTCACGCTCAATTTCTAAATCTGCTATATTTGTTACTTGTATTGATTCTTTTTAATTTGATGTCTATGATGTTCTGCTCGTTTTACCCTGAAAATTTTCAACGGAAATGATTGTCATAGGAATGATATCTTTGTTTCTGTTTTCATATTTGTTATCTTATTGATCCTATGTATAATTTAGTCATCGTGATCATCTGAGAATTTTCAAACTGAAAACAGTCAATATATGTTATTGGTGTAAAAATGATGTCTATCTGTCAGGTGATTCATGCTGTAGTTTTAAATGTCTCATTTTCGTTACTTGCATTTTTAAGTTGGTCATGTATATGGATAGTGTAAAATTGCACATCAACAATTTTGTTATAACTTTGGAATGTTAAACCCGGAATTATTTCGATCTTTCCTCGCTTTTCGTGTCGTGGAAACATGGGATCAAATCGTAACAATCTATATTAATGGATCCGTTGTAACTGGTCTCTAGTATGGAGTGTCTTGTCAAATTTCAGTGTCATCTACTATATTCGTATGAAATTCATTGGTTTCTTATTGCTTGAAATATTTTCCTAACAGCTCCCATCACTCCACCAGTGACAGCTAGCATTCCTGCCATTGCTTCTTCAACAAAACCAAAAGAATTTTCAGGTAATCTAAAAATATCAATAATAGTCGTTTTTTTTTGTGTGCCGTTTACGCTGAAAAGAAGTGGCAAATACCTACGTAGACCTAGATATCAAAATCCAAAGATTTCAACGTAAAGGATTAGCGTAAAAATGATGTCTTTGTTCCTGGTGTTATTTTTGTTATTGCATTGATCCTATATGTAATTCAGCCATTGTAATGATCTGATAATTTTCTCTGGGAAAACAATCAAAGTAAGTGATTGGCGTGGAAATGATGACTGCTGGTTCATGTTCTGTTTCTAAGTGTGTCATATTTCTGTAATCTATGTTCCTATTTTTAATTTGGTGATTGTGATGATCTGGTGTTTTTTTCACAGAATGTTTTATGTTGGCATGTACCGTGTATAGATATTGTAAAAATGCTCATCAATGATTTCGCTATCACGTGGAAATGAGGAAAAATATTTTTTGCAGAATTATTTCGATCTTGCCTCGCTTTTCGTGACGTGGAAACATGGGATCAAATCGTAAAAATCTATATTAATGGATCCGTTGTAACTGGTCTCTAGTATGGAGTGTCTTGTCAAATTTCAGTGTCATCTACTATATTCGTATGAAATTCATTGGTTACTTATTGCTTAAAATATTTTCCTAACAGCTCCCATCACCCCACCAGTGACAGCTAGCATTCCTGCCATTGCTTCAACAAAACCAAAAGAATTCTCAGGTAATCTAAAAATGTCAATAATAGTCGTTTTCTTTGTGCCGTTTACGCTGAATAGAAGTGGTAAATACCTACGTAGACCTAGAGATCAAAATCCAATGTGCGGTAATAATGATGTGGACGTTAGAATGCAACAACGAATTTCAATCATAGATTCTAAATAGCAAAGATCTTTCCCTGCAATAATATATCAAAAGTTAAATCATTATTATCCTGATATATTTAAAGCAATATTATCAATTTAGTCTTGTCGCTTTTCATTGCAAATTGATAGCTTATTTTGAGGCATACATTTGTGAGTCCACATTTCAAGCCCGAAATGTTTTAAGCAGTCGCATGATGTATTTATACATAAATATTTAAGATTGACGTGAAAGGGCTTTTTGTCTGTAGAGTTTCCGCAGGCCACAACAGAAGAGCAAGGTTGTGTGGACATGAACGGATTAGAAAGCACGGAGATTATTAAAGACGAATGGATAACAACTACCGACAAAAGCGTTTCGTCCAACACATTAAGACCGTTGAATGCGTTCGGAAGGCATGGGCAAGAAGTGTTTAGCAGCTTTTCCAAGTCTCTTATCATCACAGTGAAACTCAGTGAAGACAGTGATGTATCGATTGGCAGTTTTCAAGTGATTTCTAAAAACAGCAATATCAAGAGCATTATCATAATGTATAAGAAACAAGGAGACAATATATTCCGGCCATTTGGGAAGGTAATGACGTCTTCTTTATAGTAATGTAATTCTATCTGAATTGGAAAGATAAATGTCTTTCAGTCAAATTCGTTTTCCGAAAGAAATCTGAAATAAAACTTAACCTGTCACGACTACATTCTTGTGAATTTATCATTATATAAATTGATGAACACTTTTCTTGTTAATCAAATGCCATTGAAAATAATGCCGTGCTTTTATGCGTAAATAAATAAATATTGATTTAACATGAAATTGTTTGAAAATTGAAGTTTTCACAATCGAACAGGAATGCATTGTAATTTAGTGATTTTATAATGATATTCTTTTCGCTAGAATTATATATCCCCGTTAAGTTGACTGAAATATATAATAAAAATTGAATATTGACGCCAGCGTGTTGATTTTTCAGTCATTTTCTGGTGCATCACTGGTAAAGTTCCCGCCTGATTTTCTTGCACAATTCTTACAAATATTCGTAATTAATAGGATAGATGTGACTCAACCTGTAAGGATCATTTTGGATATTCGAGGTTGCTTTGAACCATGGCAAAGTAAGTGAGTGGTGGAGAATTTTTGTCTTTGTTTCTTCTGGTTCATGTTCTAATATTAAATGTATCATATTGGTTCCTTGCATTGATCCTATTTGTAATTTGGACATTGTGATGATCTGAGAGTTTTCACACTAAAAGATTTCAACGTAAATGATTAGCGTAAAAATGATGTCTTTGTTCCTGGTGTCATTTTTGTTATTGCATTGATCCTCTATGTAATTCAGTCATTATGATGATCTGATAATTTTCTCTGGGAAAACAATCAAAGTAAGTGATTGGCGTGGAAATGATGACTGCTGGTTCATGTTCTGTTTCTAAGTGTGTTATATTTCTGTAATTTATGTTCCTATTTTTAATTTGGTGATTGTGATGATCTGGTGTTTTTTCACAGAATGTTTCATGTTGGCCTGTACCGTGTATAGATATTGTAAAAATACTCATCAATGATTTGGCTATCACGTGGAAATGAGAAAAAGTTTTTGTTGCAGAAGTATTTCGATCTTGCCTCGTTTTTCGTGTCGTGGAATCATGGGATCAAATCGTAACAATCTAAATTAATGGATCCGTTGTAACTGGTCTCTAGTATGGAGTGTCTTGTCAAATTTCAGTGTCATCTAATATATTCGTATGAAATTCATTGGTTTCTTATTGCTTAAAATATTTTCCTAACAGCTCCCATCACACCACCAGTGACAGCTAGCATTCCTACCATTGCTTCAACAAAACCAAAAGAATTCTCAGGTAATCTAAAAATGTCAATAATAGTCGTTTTCTTTGTGACGTTTACGCTGAATAGAAGTGGTAAATACCTACGTAGACCTAGAGATCAAAATCCAATGTGCGGTAATAATGATGTGGACGTTAGAATGCAACAACGAATTTCAATCATAGATTCTAAATAGCAAAGATCATTCCCTGCAATAATATATCAAAAGTTAAATCATTATTATCCTGATATATTTAAAGCAATATTATCAATTTAGTCTTGTCGCTTTTCATTGCAAATTGATAGCTTATTTTGAGGCATACATTTGTGAGTCCACATTTCAAGCCCAAAATGTTTTAAGCAGTCGCATGATGTATTTATACATAAATATTTAAGATTGACGTGAAAGGGCTTTTTGTCTGTAGAGTTTCCGCAGGCCACAACAGAAGAGCAAGGTTGTGTGGACATGAACGGATTAGAAAGCACGGAGATTATTAAAGACGAATGGATAACAACTACCGACAAAAGCGTTTCGTCCAACTCGTTAAGACCGTTGAATGCGTTCGGAAGGCATGGGCAAGAAGTGTTTAGCAGCTTTTCCAAGTCTCTTATCATCACAGTGAAACTCAGTGAAGACAGTGATGTATCGATTGGCAGTTTTCAAGTGATTTCTAAAAACAGCAATATCAAGAGCATTATCATAATGTATAAGAAACAAGGAGACAATATATTCCGGCCATTTGGGAAGGTAATGACGTCTTCTTTATAGTAATGTAATTCTATCTGAATTGGAAAGATAAATGTCTTTCAGTCAAATTCGTTTTCCGAAAGAAATCTGAAATAAAACTTAACCTGTCACGACTACATTCTTGTGAATTTATCATTATATAAATTGATGAACACCTTTTCTTGTTAATCAAATGCCATTGAAAATAATGTCGTGCTTTTATGCGTAAATAAATAAATATTGATTTAACGTGAAATTGTTTGAAAATTGAAGTTTTCACAATCGAACAGGAATGCATTGTAATTTAGTGATTTTATATTGATATTCTCTTCGCTGTAATTATAAATCACTGGAAAATATAAGATTAAATGAATATTGACTCCTGCATTTTGATATTTCAGCCATTATCTGGTGCATCGCTGGTAAAGTTCCCGTCTGATTTTCTTGTACAATTCTTACAAATATTCGTAACTAATAGGATAGATGTAACTCAGCCTGTAAAGATCATTTTGGATATCCGAGGTTGCTTTGAACCATGGCAAAGTAAGTGCTTGGTGTAAAAGTATTGTCTTTGTCTTTTTGTCGTTCACGCTCAATTTCTAAATCTGCTATATTTGTTACTTGTATTGATTCTTTTTAATTTGATGTCTATGATGTTCTGCTCGTTTTACCCTGAAAATTTTCAACGGAAATGATTGTCATAGGAATGATATCTTTGTTTCTGTTTTCATATTTGTTATCTTATTGATCCTATGTATAATTTAGTCATCGTGATCATCTGAGAATTTTCAAACTGAAAACAGTCAATATATGTTATTGGTGTAAAAATGATGTCTATCTGTCAGGTGATTCATGCTGTAGTTTTAAATGTCTCATTTTCGTTACTTGCATTTTTAAGTTGGTCATGTATATGGATAGTGTAAAATTGCACATCAACAATTTTGTTATAACTTTGGAATGTTAAACCCGGAATTATTTCGATCTTTCCTCGCTTTTCGTGTCGTGGAAACATGGGATCAAATCGTAACAATCTATATTAATGGATCCGTTGTAACTGGTCTCTAGTATGGAGTGTCTTGTCAAATTTCAGTGTCATCTACTATATTCGTATGAAATTCATTGGTTTCTTATTGCTTGAAATATTTTCCTAACAGCTCCCATCACTCCACCAGTGACAGCTAGCATTCCTGCCATTGCTTCTTCAACAAAACCAAAAGAATTTTCAGGTAATCTAAAAATATCAATAATAGTCGTTTTTTTTTGTGTGCCGTTTACGCTGAAAAGAAGTGGCAAATACCTACGTAGACCTAGATATCAAAATCCAAAGATTTCAACGTAAAGGATTAGCGTAAAAATGATGTCTTTGTTCCTGGTGTTATTTTTGTTATTGCATTGATCCTATATGTAATTCAGCCATTGTAATGATCTGATAATTTTCTCTGGGAAAACAATCAAAGTAAGTGATTGGCGTGGAAATGATGACTGCTGGTTCATGTTCTGTTTCTAAGTGTGTCATATTTCTGTAATCTATGTTCCTATTTTTAATTTGGTGATTGTGATGATCTGGTGTTTTTTTCACAGAATGTTTTATGTTGGCATGTACCGTGTATAGATATTGTAAAAATGCTCATCAATGATTTCGCTATCACGTGGAAATGAGGAAAAATATTTTTTGCAGAATTATTTCGATCTTGCCTCGCTTTTCGTGACGTGGAAACATGGGATCAAATCGTAAAAATCTATATTAATGGATCCGTTGTAACTGGTCTCTAGTATGGAGTGTCTTGTCAAATTTCAGTGTCATCTACTATATTCGTATGAAATTCATTGGTTACTTATTGCTTAAAATATTTTCCTAACAGCTCCCATCACCCCACCAGTGACAGCTAGCATTCCTGCCATTGCTTCAACAAAACCAAAAGAATTCTCAGGTAATCTAAAAATGTCAATAATAGTCGTTTTCTTTGTGCCGTTTACGCTGAATAGAAGTGGTAAATACCTACGTAGACCTAGAGATCAAAATCCAATGTGCGGTAATAATGATGTGGACGTTAGAATGCAACAACGAATTTCAATCATAGATTCTAAATAGCAAAGATCTTTCCCTGCAATAATATATCAAAAGTTAAATCATTATTATCCTGATATATTTAAAGCAATATTATCAATTTAGTCTTGTCGCTTTTCATTGCAAATTGATAGCTTATTTTGAGGCATACATTTGTGAGTCCACATTTCAAGCCCGAAATGTTTTAAGCAGTCGCATGATGTATTTATACATAAATATTTAAGATTGACGTGAAAGGGCTTTTTGTCTGTAGAGTTTCCGCAGGCCACAACAGAAGAGCAAGGTTGTGTGGACATGAACGGATTAGAAAGCACGGAGATTATTAAAGACGAATGGATAACAACTACCGACAAAAGCGTTTCGTCCAACACATTAAGACCGTTGAATGCGTTCGGAAGGCATGGGCAAGAAGTGTTTAGCAGCTTTTCCAAGTCTCTTATCATCACAGTGAAACTCAGTGAAGACAGTGATGTATCGATTGGCAGTTTTCAAGTGATTTCTAAAAACAGCAATATCAAGAGCATTATCATAATGTATAAGAAACAAGGAGACAATATATTCCGGCCATTTGGGAAGGTAATGACGTCTTCTTTATAGTAATGTAATTCTATCTGAATTGGAAAGATAAATGTCTTTCAGTCAAATTCGTTTTCCGAAAGAAATCTGAAATAAAACTTAACCTGTCACGACTACATTCTTGTGAATTTATCATTATATAAATTGATGAACACCTTTTCTTGTTAATCAAATGCCATTGAAAATAATGTCGTGCTTTTATGCGTAAATAAATAAATATTGATTTAACGTGAAATTGTTTGAAAATTGAAGTTTTCACAATCGAACAGGAATGCATTGTAATTTAGTGATTTTATAATGATATTCTCTTCGCTGAAATTATAAATCACTGGAAAATATAAGATTAAATGAATATTGACTCCTGCATTTTGATATTTCAGCCATTATCTGGTGCATCGCTGGTAAAGTTCCCGTCTGATTTTCTTGTACAATTCTTACAAATATTCGTAACTAATAGGATAGATGTAACTCAGCCTGTAAAGATCATTTTGGATATCCGAGGTTGCTTTGAACCATGGCAAAGTAAGTGCTTGGTGTAAAAGTATTGTCTTTGTCTTTTTGTCGTTCACGCTCAATTTCTAAATCTGCTATATTTGTTACTTGTATTGATTCTTTTTAATTTGGTGTCTATGATGTTCTCCTCGTTTTACCCTGAAAATTTTCAACGGAAACGATTGGCATAGGAATGATATCTTTGTTTCTGTTTTCATATTTGTATTTTATTGATCCTATGTATAATTTAGTCATCGTGATCATCTGAGAATTTTCAAACTGAAAACAGTCAATATATGTTATTGGTGTAAAAATGATGTCTATCTGTCAGGTGATTCATGCTGTAGTTTTAAATGTCTCATTTTCGTTACTTGCATTTTTAAGTTGGTCATGTATATGGATAGTGTAAAATTGCACATCAACGATTTCGCTATAACTTTGGAATGTTACACCCGGAATTATTTCGATCTTTCCTCGCTTTTCGTGTCGTGGAAACATGGGATCAAATCGTAACAATCTATATTAATGGATCCGTTGTAACTGGTCTCTAGTATGGAGTGTCTTGTCAAATTTCAGTGTCATCTACTATATTCGTATGAAATTCATTGGTTTCTTATTGCTTGAAATATTTTCCTAACAGCTCCCATCACTCCACCAGTGACAGCTAGCATTCCTGCCATTGCTTCAACAAAACCAAAAGAATTTTCAGGTAATCTAAAAATATCCATAATAGTCGTTTTTTTGAGTGCCATTTACGCTGAAAAGAAGTGGTAAATACCTACGTAGTCCTAGATATCAAAATCCAAAAATTTCAACGTAAATGATTAGCGTAAAAATGATGTCTTTGTTCCTGGTGTTATTTTTGTTATTGCATTGATCCTATATGTAATTCAGCCATTGTGATGATCTGATAATTTTTTCTGGGAAAACAATCAAAGTAAGTGATTGGCGTGGAAATGATGACTGCTGGTTCATGTTCTGTTTCTATGTGTGTCATATTTCTGTAATCTATGTTCCTATTTTTAATTTGGTGATTGTGATGATCTGGTGTTTTTTTCACAGAATGTTTTATGTTGGCATGTACCGTGTATAGATATTGTAAAAATGCTCATCAATGATTTCGCTATCACGTGGAAATGAGGAAAAATATTTTTTGCAGAATTATTTCGATCTTGCCTCGCTTTTTGTGACGTGGAAACATGGGATCAAATCGTAAAAATCTATATTAATGGATCCGTTGTAACTGGTCTCTAGTATGGAGTGTCTTGTCAAATTTCAGTGTCATCTACTATATTCGTATGAAATTCATTGGTTACTTATTGCTTAAAATATTTTCCTAACAGCTCCCATCACCCCACCAGTGACAGCTAGCATTCCTGCCATTGCTTCAACAAAACCAAAAGAATTCTCAGGTAATCTAAAAATGTCAATAATAGTCGTTTTGTTTGTGCCGTTTACGCTGAATAGAAGTGGTAAATACCTACGTAGACCTAGAGATCAAAATCCAATGTGCGGTAATAATGATGTGGACGTTAGAATGCAACAACGAATTTCAATCATAGATTCTAAATAGCAAAGATCTTTCCCTGCAATAATATATCAAAAGTTAAATCATTATTATCCTGATATATTTAAAGCAATATTATCAATTTAGTCTTGTCGCTTTTCATTGGAAATTGATAGCTTATTTTGAGGCATACATTTGTGAGTCCACATTTCAAGCCCGAAATGTTTTAAGCTGTCGCATGATGTATTTATACATAAATATTTAAGACTGACGTGAAAGGCCTTTTTGTCTGTAGAGTTTCCGCAGGCCACAACAGAAGAGCAAGGTTGTGTGGACATGAACGGATTAGAAAGCACGGAGATTATTAAAGACGAATGGATAACAACTACCGACAAAAGCGTTTCGTCCAACACATTAAGACCGTTGAATGCGTTCGGAAGGCATGGGCAAGAAGTGTTTAGCAGCTTTTCCAAGTCTCTTATCATCACAGTGAAACTCAGTGAAGACAGTGATGTATCGATTGGCAGTTTTCAAGTGATTTCTAAAAACAGCAATATCAAGAGCATTATCATAATGTATAAGAAACAAGGAGACAATATATTCCGGCCATTTGGGAAGGTAATGACGTCTTCTTTATAGTAATGTAATTCTATCTGAATTGGAAAGATAAATGTCTTTCAGTCAAATTCGTTTTCCGAAAGAAATCTGAAATAAAACTTAACCTGTCACGACTACATTCTTGTGAATTTATCATTATATAAATTGATGAACACCTTTTCTTGTTAATCAAATGCCATTGAAAATAATGCCGTGCTTTTATGCGTAAATAAATAAATATTGATTTAACATGAAATTGTTTGAAAATTGAAGTTTTCACAATCGAACAGGAATGCATTGTAATTTAGTGATTTTATATTGATATTCTCTTCGCTGTAATTATAAATCACTGGAAAATATAAGATTAAATGAATATTGACTCCTGCATTTTGATATTTCAGCCATTATCTGGTGCATCGCTGGTAAAGTTCCCGTCTGATTTTCTTGTACAATTCTTACAAATATTCGTAACTAATAGGATAGATGTAACTCAGCCTGTAAAGATCATTTTGGATATCCGAGGTTGCTTTGAACCATGGCAAAGTAAGTGCTTGGTGTAAAAGTATTGTCTTTGTCTTTTTGTCGTTCACGCTCAATTTCTAAATCTGCTATATTTGTTACTTGTATTGATTCTTTTTAATTTGATGTCTATGATGTTCTGCTCGTTTTACCCTGAAAATTTTCAACGGAAATGATTGTCATAGGAATGATATCTTTGTTTCTGTTTTCATATTTGTTATCTTATTGATCCTATGTATAATTTAGTCATCGTGATCATCTGAGAATTTTCAAACTGAAAACAGTCAATATATGTTATTGGTGTAAAAATGATGTCTATCTGTCAGGTGATTCATGCTGTAGTTTTAAATGTCTCATTTTCGTTACTTGCATTTTTAAGTTGGTCATGTATATGGATAGTGTAAAATTGCACATCAACGATTTTGCTATAACTTTGGAATGTTACACCCGGAATTATTTCGATCTTTCCTCGCTTTTCATGTCGTGCAATCATTTCATCAAATCCTAACAATCTATTTTAATGGATTCGTTGTAATTGGTGTCTTTTGCGCCGTGTTATTTTCAGATCTCAGTGTCATCTACTATGAGATTCATCAGTTATTTTGCTTGAAATATTTTCCTAACAGCTTCTATCACAACACCAATGACAGCTAGCACTCCTGTCATTGTTGCAACAAAACCACAAGCAGCCTCATGTAATTTAAAATCATCAATAATATTTGATTTCTTTGTTTTACGCCAAATAGAAGAGTTGAGTCCCTCTTAAACTTATAGCTATTTTTAATATACTCTTTGAAAATTATCTTTTAATTGATGGAGAGAGTGTCTATCCTTTGGTATGTTTTTTTAAATTTTCTGGCCAGGTTTTATTAATCTGATGCTGATAACTGTGTCTCCGATTTTATTTTGAAAGTTTTCTTTAATTTGTACTTTTCATTGATGACGGAGTGCGTGGTAGCAACCCAGCTCTAGTGGCTTGTTGTCTATATTGTTAATACTGCTTTCATGAAGCAGGTGTTTTAATATGCTTGGCTCCCTATACTATTGCTAATGTCTGGAAGCCCGTGATTGAAACTTCTCACCACTCCGTCTTTTGTAATACATGTGGGAATCCGAAATGGTTGTGCTCATTTTTCAATATTGCTCTGTCTTCTTATTCAGATGATGTAACTTGAATATACATAGTTATTAGTTATCAACTTGTTATATTCCGTGTTAATAGGAATATATACTTGAAAAACACGGTGGATAAAATAAGTAACGGTTTATTATGAAAACCAGTACAATAAGAAATAAGGTAACAGTTATGCGCACGATGGTCGCAAGTCAATCCAGTAGTGCTGCTATTGGAAGGTCTATAGTTCTCGCGTAGGTCTGAGTCTTACTCAACAGATTCTAGCTAGACTATATTTACCAGCCTCCCCACGAGGTAGGATGTGACACAAGGCCGAATTTAATGTGGGGCAATCCGAGCTCTTAGCCTCGGCCAAAAATTTCCCGTAGACCAAGTATAAAACGGGATCGGGTAGCTGTTTCCCGAGACAAGACTCTACCCTTCGACATAGCCTCGTCTGGGGATCCTCCCTGCCTAGAGGCAGAGAGTTCGACCAACACAGCTGGAAAAGATTCCAGCTAGACGGTATCTAACAACTGTCCCACGCACTCATATGTGGCACAAGGCCGAATTTAATGTGGGACTCCCAAGCCCGTATGATCGGCCAAAAAATTCCAGTATACTCCGCATAAAAGGGATCGGGTCTTTCTACCTCCCCGGACGAGACTCTACCCTTCGGCATAGCCTCGTCCGGGTTCTTCTCTACCCGAAGGCAGAAAGTTTGACAGCACGGTTGGAAAAGATCCCAGTTAAACTCCTGTAGTCTTTTGCCTTACGGATACTTATAGGTAGTTACTACCTATAGTGTAGTCACTCATGGGGGTGACAGGTTATTCCATTACTGTAACAGAGAGAGTTGGGAACCACACACAAACACACACATATATATATATATTTATTGAAATTGGAGTAGATTTGAACAGCGAAATTAGATCAGAACAATTTTTTTACTGATGGGAATCTGATCTAGCCCATTTAGAATTGGGTCATTAGGAAGACAATGGAAGATGATCAAGATAATTTTTATTGGTTGAAATTTGAAATAGAGCTTACTAAGGCTATGAGGAACTTTGAAATTCACATGATTTGTGGTTGAAAGCGGCACCCGTGATAATCGTTTATCTATATAAACGCACACAGAAATCTGTTGAGAGAGTGGTTGGCTCGTCTGCCGTCGAGTGCAGTCGAGCTGCGTAGAGAGAAGTCGGAGACTGGAAGTGACGTCAGAGATTGGAACCAAACGCCCGCTAACATATTTTATTGATATAAGTAGGAAGAGGCGAATTACTCTTCCAACAATCAAAGACTGCTACTGCTACTATTATTACTACCACTGGAAATGGAAACGTCGAACAAGCTAGCTACAATAATCAAAAGGTTGTTTTGGGGCTCGTCTGTCGTCGAGTGCAGTCGAGCTGGGTAGAGATATATCGGAGACCGGAAGTGACGTCAGGGATTTGGAACAAAACCCCCGCTAACATGTACTGTTAATATAAGTACCGATGCTTCTGCTACCACGAAGATTACTACTACTGTTACTACCGCCGAGGAGGAACGCAACTATAAACTTTAAGCCGCGCACAGAAATCTTTATCGCAAGAGTCGTATATCGTTCTGAGACGATTTCACAACAAGCTAATCACAACCCACTTTCTCTCTGTCTAGAATCCAGTGTATGCGTTTTTACGTCAATTGTTTTCTTTTCTGTAACCTGTTTCTTTTCCATACTATTCTTTTCTGCTATATAAAAGACATTAACAATTCAACCATTGAATAGTTGTTTGTCCGACTTTCTGTGGATATATATATTTTTTGGTGCATTCTAAATTTCTTAGCACAGACTCTCCAGCCGTGTCTACATCTTCAGTCGACCGTGAATGGATGAACATCACTTCTGCTTTCTGGATCAAACCAAACACAACGTAGGCAGGAATCAGGATTAAACCAGTGAACCGGTCGAATGATCTACGGATGCTCAGGGAACCTACGGTCACTCCTTTAAGTTCGGTTAAGACCGAGTAGACACCTCAACCCAGAGAGTAAGACGTCGGAGGTTGAGGGGCTGAGGCGAAAGTGTTAAATTACATCACAACTGAAATGATCAACAATTGTTAAATTGTAGTTGCAGCCTTTATGTCATAGTAAGGGTCCAGTATATCAATGCAGATGTTGTTGGATCGCGCATTAGGATTACCAACCCTGTTTACTAGCGATTTATTATGCAGTGTGGACTTGTATCGCTGTAATGCATGTCCTATTTCATATTCGAATATCTTTATTCATACCGACAATGCTGTGATTAGCTTCAATGTGGTTCCAATAAAAATATGACTTGTTATTGAAGTGGCAGGAAACTGTTTTTCGAAGTAAGAGCGGGACATAGTATCGTGGCTGTTTAAATGATATATCATAATAGAGCTGTATGGGACAGACAACTCAGTTAATTTAAGTCCCGTCTCCTGTACTGCTTGTTGCATGGTAGTATCTTTTCGTTGTTCAGTGGGAGACATTGTGAAAACCTGACTGATTAAATAAAATTCCAGACTCTGAAGCAATTACTCAAATTGCAATAATCACATGCTTATTAGCATAAAAGTCCGTTGTGCCGACAAAACTTCCCACTGTATCTTTTCTTCTCTCTCACTGGCGGCGGCATTAACGCCTATTGTAAAGAACTGTCTTCTTTCAATAACCAACTGGCAGAAATTAACATTTTCTATTTTTCATATATTGTTTCACAATCATGTTACAATAAATATTTTTGTTATTTGTTAACGGAGAGTTGCTTGATTCTTTAAGTTGCTGACCATTCTAGTAACTCGTACCAACTATCCTAACCGTCAGAAGAAGTTTCGCTCGAATTGTGTCATCTCCTGTGGATCTTTCAAACACATCGTGGGTGCAGAAGTTGACAGAACAACTAGTCAAAGACGCATGTGATTGTCACAGAAATAAAACCACACCTAGTCCCGTGACTAGTATAGGACCACAAATTATTATGGCAAATTTTCGCGTCTTTACGCGAAAATTTAATTAGCATAGGACCACTAATTTGTGGTCCTATGTTAATCATTTGCGGTGAAAAAATACATTGATTTGGAAATTCTTGTAAAAATCAGATAATTGTCGAATTTTAATGAAACTGGTGAGGCGATATTTTAATGAAACTGGAAAAGGAGATATGAATTCTTAATATAAAATTCTTTGTATTGCCAATACAGAGGATGAGAGTAGATTGTGGGTAAGGAAAGCTATTTGTAGGAAGAGTAGTAAGGCCTGAAGTTGATGCGTTTGTCGGATCGGTTGACTGAGATCACGAGTGGTGACGCTGAGAACTTACCGGGTATAGATTGCTAGCCCGTTTATCGCGATTCTGTTTCAATCGTCTATGGTCGGCTTTCTTAAAGCAAATGTGGTGGCCCCCAAACTATTTTTTTCTTTGGTGGTAACGTTCGTGACTGACTTTTTTATGTTGTGTTTTATAACACGGACCGCGCTCTGTCGGTTCCATGTTGACTGGACGAAGTAAAGTAAATGTTTCTCAGTCGCCAACCGAAGGACGAAGTGTTTGAAAAGGGCGCAAGTATTGTTGACTTCACGTAAAATTGAGAGAGGCTTTTAATGTAATAATGTTGGGTGTATTTTTTATACTCTCCCGACATGAGAAAAAGAACATGCATTGAAGAATTCATTGTATGTCGTCATTTAAAATGCTAGTTTTTATTTCTTTATTGACAATGACATTATGGCAATTATTTGATGTTTCATGACATCTAAGGTTATGTGAACCATTTATAGCATACAATTGTGGCATTACCAAATTTATTGCACGTAAAAAGGGAATATCTATTATATCATATAGGTGAGTTGAATTGTGCTTACAATAGCACGTAGAAAGAAATAAAGAAAAAAAATCATGAATTTTAATCTTCAAACATCCAATCCCGATAGGAATATCGCAGGCAGACTAACCCAAGTTCCATGGCGTTATTCTGGCTGTTTTAATGAATGTATGTGAATGTTAGTAGTAAAGGTATTCAGTGTCAGACCTTTTTTCTTTTTCTATTAGGCCTGATAGGCTTATTTTCTTGGGCGGGGGGGTTCATAACGTTAGGTTCTTCATAATTCTAAGGAGTTGATGATTTCCTTTCATCGGAAACATTATCTGGGAAATAATTATGAGTTAATGATAACTCTAGTGGATATAAGTGTTTGCTGGCTATGAGTTTCTACTGTTCCATCACACCTCTTAATACGAGTAGAACGTACTTTGTGGTCACTACCACTATATAGTTCGTTAACTCTGCCAAGAAACCAAAAGGGTCTGAGTTTGGCAGTGTTTTATGAGTATCACATCATTGCTATTGATTTTATTGGAAAATTCGGTTTCATGTAATCCGTTACAACTTTCTTGAAGACTAAGCAAATGTTCTTTGTGCCACATTTCCTTGAATTTGTTCAGCAATTCTTTCCTGTTCTCTAATGTATCCATAAGAAGAGATCATGAAGTAGGTTCGGTAAATCTTTGGATGTCTGACAACAAGATTATAAGTTGATAATATTCGATTTTGGATCTTCCTAATAACTTGAACAGACTTAACAATATTTTACTACTTTTCACTTCCATGTAATCCCAATCCATGTAGAGTATTAAGGAAATTTCACGTGTTTAATAACAGAATTTGTGAATATTTTGCTGAATCCATCACAGTCGATATGACGTCTGATTACTTTGCCACCTAATGCTACGATGAAATATCTTGCATTGCCACCGTATACATGACTGGATGTTCCACAAATATTGCAAAATCTAACCAAGTCTTGGATGAAGGCTTGTGTGCCCATGTCAGGCACCAGTTGGATGGTTCTCACATTCAAACATGTGAATATTAATATGTACATTTTATGAGACTTTTCATCCATCTGTACCTGTAGGTGACTTGTATAATTTATACCGGTATCCTGAAATAGGTTGATGAGCTTAACTTTGTGTTTTGGTAAATTGGTTAGCTTGGGGTATTTGAAGGCAATATTATTGTATTTTCTGCAAGTATTTAGATATCACCGATCTCATTGATTTCCTGGCTTGGGAGGCCCAATAACCAGACAGTCTTAACTTCGTCACTGTTTTGCCTATACAACGGAGATAGGAATCATTCACTGTCAGTTCCGTAAGGGGGTGATATTTGAAGATAGGGCATATCATATCTAGTTGAATTGCCGATTCTGCCAAATTTCTACTGCATCAAAGAATACATTGAGATTCTTTATTAGTATAGGAGTATCCTTATTAATCAGATACTTCAAGTAGGACATTTCCTTATTGAATACTTAAGATTGTATATTTTTTTATCAAGTATGATTTAGCACGGGTTGATCTTTTAGGCGTCTGCACTTGATTACAAATTTGAAGACGAAAGTACAAGCTCTACATAGCTTCTTGTATTCAGAGAATCTTACGTATAAAAACCAGGAAAACACAACTTGTGCGTACACAATAATGTAGACGTTGCGTGAGTAAGTTTTCAGAAATGGGGCTAAGGCTTTGTATGTCAAATATACTGCCCGTAATTTCATGGTGGGCACAAAATATGTACAACCTTACCGAACAGACGCTATCAATAATAATATGTTCTTCTCCAGGCTTGGGGCTGTGTTTCTCCTCTCCAAATTATATGGCGTGAGCTTACCAACATTTAGTGGTCTCGCGAAATACTAAAATTCTCGAGAAAAAATATACTGAGATTCGCTACAACATATGGAAGTATAAAAATGGACATGAAGTATATTACGACTAGGTTCATAATATAAAAGTACCAAAAAAGCCAAATGAAATTATTTGCAAGGTGTGTAGGCAACTCGAAGAAGAAAGGTCAAGGTCGAAGCGTCCTAAGTTCCTGTTTAGGAGTAGCTGACAGCGACTGCCACAGAGTTTTGAATTCTCGAACCCACTAATTTCGTTTGATAATGAGCTTGAAAGCTTTTCTTAAAATTTTCTGTAGGCTGTTATTAATTCGTCTATAAGGGAAAGACGTAAAACATGGTTGCTAAGCCACGTGGGGATCCAATAATCTTATTATTTTTTATGGAAAGTAAATTTCGCCTTCTTTTTAAAATTCGGATGTATATTGTTTTTAGAAAAGATTTTTCACATTCATCGTGAAAATATAATATTTTAAAAGGTTAATACACATTTCGAGTTTTGTTTTCATCGTGACGTGTTCATTTTTAAAACAAATCCACAATTTAAATTTTGATTTGTAAAAATTGAAGTTTTTGCAAAATGGTTTTTATTTGCAAAGTGTGGGGATTTTGATTCCAAGAAGAGGGGATTAGGATAAAACCCAAGAAAAAGAGACGAAACACGTGACAACAAGTTTGATGAGTCAATTATATTTACATACAGCAAAAATTGCATAAAAGAAAATCGATCATGTCAGCTATTTTTGACAACTTTGTAAACAAAAGTGAAATTCTCCGTTTTCTTGTAAAATTCAATTATACTTTCTTCAATTATAAATTTAGGAAAATCAGAAAATTTAAAGTTTGCTTGGAAACAAACTTTACTTAATTTTTTAGCAGAAAAAATAGTTGGAAATAAGAAAAGCATGTCTAACCGTGGTGATTGGTTTTAGAGGTGTGAATTGACGTTTACGTCAAGGCAAATTATCAGACGGAAGGACAGAAGTGATAGTATTTTCGAATTTTAAGTGAACCAGCTTATTTAACGATAAAGTAATTCTTAAAAATTAAATACTTTTAAAAGCCTAATATTTTATTGATTTTTGGGGGTACTATTTTTAAAATGAAGATATGTCCAAAGACTGCACTGTTTCCGTCCCTAAAATTATATCTAAAAAACGAAAAAGAATAATAATTGCAGTATGTCTCTCATTGAAAAAGAAAAAAAAATTGATTATATTTAAAAAAAAATGAAAAGAAAATATTTAGTGAAATATCTAAAGAAAGAAAATTAAAAATTTTGAAAATGCGACGATGATGGTCTGCCAGAGAATTTGATACGTGATAGCCAGAATTAAGTCAAGACAATTCATAAGGTAGGATCCTCGCTATCAGGAGAAACAACTCTTAAAACACGGGACATTATTTCTGAATTGTGCCTCCGTAGTTTTGCCGGAAACGTTTTTAATACACATTTTGGCATATTAAAAAATTATTTTAAAAATACAAACGCTTCGCAGATTGTAATATGTTTTCAAATTTAAGATCTGTAAAAATAGATCTTTTAATACGAGTATTTCCACAGATATACATATTCAAACTTAATTTTAAAATATTTAACATCTTTATCACATTTTGTATTTAAAATTGAAAAAAAAAAACAATTCTTGTAAAAAATTATTTTTCACTGAAAAAATATTTTGATTTCAGAAAATAATGTTTATAACATATATTATTCATAAAAGCCATCAAAAGCTTTTTTAATTAGTGTCTTAGTTTTATTGGATTTTGTATTTTACAATTCAGGGCTAAAGTTTGGGTAGAAACTGTTATGGTATCTATCTATCTATCTATCTATCTATCTATCTATCTATCTATCTAATCTGGACAGAGTTATGCCCCTTTGAATGGGATCTGAATAAAGAAGACACTCGCCATTTTGATATTAATCTAGACACACGTGTTTTCATTCGTTCTTCATTTACGAACACAACATGTTGTCAGAAGTGGGATTGTCATGAAACTAAAAGTAGATTATCGGAGCACTAGAGAACGGATACACTTAGACCTCAGACGAATAAAATATCAGAGTCAGAACCGGGAAATAAACAAAATGAACCGTTCCTATTTGACCAGCTCGGATAGTGACCAAAATGGATAAGAAGATTCACTCGCTACAAAACCGTATCAGGCCTCGAAGAGTCCAAATGGACATACTTATATACACCATGGGCGATAAAGCTGTGGATATCCTAGCTACCTTTACTGCTGGAGGACTCGGAACAATTCGACATAATCGAACAGAAATTTGACCATCACTTCATGGCCAGTACAAACGTAATGTATGAACGCGCGATGTTCAACAAGCGCTGCTAACAAGAAGTTGAGTCCATAAACGCTTTTGTGACTGACCTACACGTGTTAGCAAAAACATGCGATTTTAAGGGGCCTGAAGACGAATTTATACTCGACAGGATAGTAGTAGGATGCAGAGACGTCAAATTATACGAGAGACTTATAAGGATACCAGATGCACAGTGTTGCAAGTCAAAGGTCCACGAGGTACAATATGACGAAGACTAGTCATACAGCAGCGACGACAACGCCACCCTAAGGCTATTGACAGTAGCTGAGATTAAGCAGAATAAACCATGGAGGATTGAATTGTCAATAAATAATAAGACAGTGAAATTTAAAATAGACACCGGGGCTGATGTCACTGCTATACCAGAACACACCTATAGAAAAATGAAGTTACCGGCACTAGCAGCAGCAACAGAAACCCTACATGGTCCATGCCATAACCTCCTAAAAGTGACAGGAAAACTAAAGGCAACCATCCAAGAAAATAAAGGACGACAAAAAATACAATACATAACCTGGAAGAGCCACTATTAGAAAGACCAGCCATCGAGGCACTAAAAATATTGGCGATAAAATCTGCAGTGCATCGTATCAGAAATACCAACCATAAACAAACGTTTGATCCGATGAAGGAGATGAAAGGCTTATTTCAGGGCCTTGGCTTATTTGGAGAAGATTACACCATACCACTACGTGAAGATGCTAAGCCCTATTCCATCCCGACGCCACGTCGTGTACCCCTACCATTAATGAAGGAAACACAGGAAGAACAGATAGAAAAGATAGGGGTAGAAGAGCCCCAAAAATGGTACTCACCCATGGTAGTATTTCCAAAGGATAATGGAAAGGTCAGAATATGCGTTGATCTGACAAAACTAAATGCACATGTTAAAAGGGAATTTCATATGCTAACTAACCGTCGACTATGTACTAAGCCAATTGGAGGGGCCAAAATTATGTCCAAACTAGACGCTAATCGTGGATACTGGCAAATCCCTTTATTACGTAAATCCCGCCAATTAACGACCTTCATTACTCCGTTTGGTAGATTCCAATTTAACCGTCTACCTTTTGGGATCACATCAGCCATTGAGATATACCAGAAACGGATTTCAGTCGTACTAGAGAAGCAAGAACGAGTTAATATGTACGCTAGATGACATACTGATATACGGGAGGAATCAGTTAAAAGCCACACTGAAGAGAATACAAGCAGCAGGGATAATCCTAAATCCCCCAAAATGTGAGATATCCCAGACCTCGTTAAAATTCTTAGGACATTCACTTACCATTGATGGCCTTAGACCCGATCAAATTGGCAAATTGAACAGAAAAGTGCCTTCATTTCTATAAAAGAAATTTTATGTTCAGCGCCAGTCCTGTCAGTATATAGCCCAAAGAAAAGAACCGTGTTATCCACTGATGCCTTATCCTATGGCCTTGGAGCAGTGCTTTTACAGGAACAGGGAGACGAGAAACTGCATTCAATAGCCTATGCATTAAGAGCCATGTCGGAAACTGAAACCCGGTATGCTCAGATCGAGAAGGAAGCTCTTGCTATAACCTGGGTATGTGAACGGTTCTTTGACTACCTAATAGGGTTAGAAGTTACAATCGAGACGGATCATAAACCACTCGTACCCCTTCTAAGCAACAAAGACATAAACGAATTACCAACTAGAATACAGATATTTCGCATCCGGCTCATGAGGTTCAGCTTCAAAATCTACCATGTTTCCATGCCGACCAATCAGGGAAAAGAACCCGAGAAAAGTTCAATAATGTTCGTCCAAGCCATAATGAACTCTCTGCCTGTAACCGATAGACGGTTGGCAGAAGTAAGGGAAGCAACCAGCAAGGATGACACAAGCATATGCATTAGAAACTATGTCAAAAAAGGGGTGGCCTACAAAAAAACAAGTTACAATGCGCATCAAGCCATATTGGGCCCATCGAGGAGAAATCACCTGGGAGGAAGGCTTACTAATGTATGGAACACAGATTATAGTCCCCAAGTCGATGAGGCCAGAAATAAATGACAAGATCCACTTGGGTCACCAAGGCATTACAAGATGCCGACAACGAACCCGTCAATCAATCTGGTGGCCAGGGTTGTCCGACCAAATAAAAAAAAAACAAGGTATAGAATTGTGAAACATGTACCAGGCTTAGACACCAGCCAGCCAAACCGTTAATGGCAACTAAACTCCCACCCAGACCCTGGCACACCCTGGCTTCTGACCTGTTTGAACTAAATAACCAGACATACCTAGTGGTGGTCGACTACTTCTCTAAGTATATAGAGTTCACCTAACTATGTTCAATTACCACAAAAGAAGTAATAGAAAACTTAAACAAATATTCGCCAGACATGGAACACCAGTGACCCCGAGAACAGATCCAGGAAGCCAATACATGGCTAAAGAATTTGCTGATTTCGCAAGAATCTGGCGCTTTCAACACATCACAAATAGCTCTAGATTTTCTCAAAGCAACGGAGTAACAGAAGCAGCAGTAAAAATTATAAAGAACATACTGAGGAAAACAAGGGACCTATATATGTCCCTGCTAGCCCATGTAACTACCCCAATGGACTGTGGGTACTCCCCCAGCAAACCGCTAATGTGGAAGAGATTAAGAACTAATATCCCAATCCACCCGAAGCTACTGGCGTCAAAGTGGCCTAACTTCAAACTCATTCGAAATAGGGATGAACACAAGAAAGTTCAACAAAAGCACACATACAACCAGAAACACAGAGCAAGAGAACTGAACCCACTTGAATCTGAAGTCAGAGTGTGGATTAAGCCCAAACGTCTCTAGCCAGGAAATGACGATAGTTGGAAACGCCCCCACTCCGCGATCCTATATAGTGGAAACATCCGACGCAACCGCCGATACATTATACCCCTCTTCTGATCAGGGAAATCAGAAAACTCAGAAAGCATCCGACCCTCAATGGACGAAACTGAAGAAATGACTCATCAACCAAGCAGTCCCCCGAGCCACGTAACAACCAGGTCTGGACGAGTATCGAGAACACACACAAGACTGGACATTTAAAATGAACAACCATCATAACCTAAGAAGGAGAGATATTATGGTATCTATCTATCTATCTATCTATCTATCTATCTATCTATCTATCTATCTATCTATCTATCTATCTATCTAACCAGGACGGGGTGATTCCCCTTTGAATGGGATCGGAATAAAGAAGGCACTCGCCATTTTGATTCTAACACTCCTCGATTTAGAAAAAAGATCGATGATTTATTCTTCAAAGTCTTCTGCATTTAATAAAAAAATTACAAAAGTACACATAGTCGAGTTTTCATAAAATTAAGTAAGTGGGGATAAAAGATGTAAAAAAATATTGTTACCATGGCTTTCTAAAAAACAAACATTTCTAAAATAATTTAAAATTAATTTTTGTTTGAATAAGTTCTGAAAGTTTCATTAAAATCCGACAATTATTTGATTTTTGCAAGAATTTCTAAATTAATGCGTTTTACAACTGAAAAAAGATTTTCAACCAAAATTTCAAACGCGCTAGAAAGGAATAAAAAATTGAAAAAATAATGAAAAAATACTCTGGTCTTTCCTCTTATGAATGACAATAAACTTTTTCATGATAAAAACTTTATTTTTATTAAATTTGGGGACTTTTTTCATCAGCGAGCTATGATGTTTTTTTCGGCGAATTAGTGAACAAACCTATAACCCGTTATTGGGCTAAGTCTTATTTTCCATGATATTTTTGGGTGGCGAGGTGAGGGCTGGATTTTTTTTTCGGGGCTTTTGTTCAGTAGTAGTCGGCTTGTAAGAGAGCAATTGTCTGACCTTTCAACCTGTTGACAAGCTGGGAAAATGTACTTTTCATTATATTTTTTTGCAAAAAGTATAAAATTTAATTAATCCCTAAATATAGCATTTTTCTACGGAACATATATCTGGGAAATATATTGTATTTTAAAGAGATTTTTAGAGTTTAATTTTTCTTTTGTCGGCGCCGATCAAATTCGCCGATCGAATTGGGCGGAAGTGAGTTGTTTTCTTTAAAAATATCTAAAATCTTTCTCTAAGAGTAAATTAAATTAAATTTAACAGGCGTACTGCTTTCTCGACCATCTTCCGAACCTCCCACCAGTTGGTGTCAAGCTGAAGTCCGGGCCCGAACCAGATGCCGAGTATCTCGACTGGCCCGTCCGTCCAGTTGAAGGGCCCGGGGAGAGGAACACCCTCCCACTCGCCCAACCGCAAGCCGACAAACTTATCGCGATTGATCTTGGCCCCCGCTACCGTCTCATACCTGCAAATCTCTTTATCGACCTCCTGAATTTCTTAACAAACACCGACACGTCATCGGCATAGGCGGAATACCTGGTAGCATTGGTGGTGCCAGGCACCGAGATTCCGGGAAGGACCGGATACGCCTTTAACTTGCGTAGGAAGGGCTCCAACGCAAGAACGTAAAACATAGGCGAAAGTGGACAACCTTGAATGGAGCGAGACAAGGTGAAAGGCTCCGACCTCACCCCATTTACCTTGAACAAAGCCCCAGGGGACTTGTACAAGAGCTGGATCCAGGAGCGAAAGTGCGGCCCAAAGCCAGTAGATGCGAGAACAGCCTCGAGGAAGTGATGGTCCACCTATCGAATGCCTTGGACTGATCCAAATTGATCAGCGCGGCTTCTCCGTCGACCTTTTCTATGATCTGGCGTATCAGATGAAGGTTGTCCTGAATAGTCCTGCCGTTCACAGCACAAGTCTGTTCGGGCCCAATCAAGCTAGACAGGACAAGCTGCAGACGGTTGGCCAAGACCCTCGCCAAAATCTTGACATCTGCATTTAGCATAGTCAAAGGGCAGAAATTATCTATCCCATCCCCTCCGCTTTTGTTCTTGTATAACAACTTGATGACACCCCTGGTGAATAGTTGGGGTATATTCCCATTGTTCATCAGTGATTAAACATCAGTGTCAGCAGAGGTACAAAAACAGGCGATAGCCTCAAGTACAACTCGTAGGGAAGTCCATCTATTCTCTGGGTCTTGTCCCGGCCGGCCAGCTTAAGCGCTTCTCAGACTTCCACCTCCGTGATGGCCCACTCACACATATCCGCTTCGACCGTCTCGAGACGAGGAAAGTCGGCCAGATAGGTGTCGAACTGAGCAGAACTCAGTCCGTGTTCTCTGGAGAAGAGGTCTCGGAAATAAGACTGGAAGACCTCGCAGATGCCTTCGTTTGTAGTCGCTTGTCGTCCGTCCGGCGATGTGACACTAGGGAAATATCGATCCGAGCGCTGTGCAACTCCCCTTGCCGCAGTTCAGCGGCCATGTTCGTCGCCTCGGCAGACATTCTCTTTATCCTAGCCCTAACTACCAGAGCTTGGTCCTTCTTGATAAGCGAGGAGGCCAGCTCTGCCCTAGCTACTGAAACCTCCACACTATATCTCGATTGGATGGCACCCTCTAATCTAGCTTCGGCTGCCGTTTGCGCTGCTAATCTATCTTTGTTGAGCCGATGGCTATAGTCAGCTGTAAACGACCTAATGACAGACTTAAGATGGCCCCAACACTTATTCCCAACCACACTCCCCAACATTTCCCTCTGTATGGTTAGTAATAACTGGTCGCGGAAGTCTTTCAACTCAAGCAGAGACGTGTTGAACTTCCAGTAACCAGTCAATCTAGGTTTAGGCTTATCTAAGTTTACTTGCACCTGGACGAGCCTATAATCCGAGAAAACTATCGAATGGAAACTTGGACACCTTAAGAGCCCTACGTCGATTCTCTTTACTAAAACCCGGTCGATGTAGCTCAAACGAACTACCGTATTCGGGCCGCCCCTATTGGTCCAAATCCATGCTGCTGCCCCAGGATGCTCATTTTTTAACTTATCGACTAAATCAAATCTGTCGATAAAGTCACAAAATGGTTTGACATCTGGGTTGTAAGTACCCGATCTCACCCCGCTACGATCTAAATCGGGACCAAGGACGGCGTTCCAATCACCCGCAAAACTACCTGTCGAGACGTCGTCAAAAACGGCTCGATCCGCCGAAAAAAGGCAGCCCGCTCCGCCTGGTCGTTGGGCGCATAAACTCCGGTGAAGCGAAGAGACTTTCCTTTTATGGTGACATCCAGGACACAAAGCCTGCCCTCCGGATCTGCGTACACAAGGTTACACGACCCCGTCAAGGACCTACTGACTAGTCAAGAGATCTCTCTGGGGCGGCTATCAAAATACGCTGAAAAGAGGTGGAACCTCTTTGACAGAACATCTTCATAGTCGCTGGCAATAAGATGGGTTTCTTGCACACAACATACATTCACACCGAGGCGCTGCAGCTCGTGCGAGAGTCTTACCCTAAGAGACTCCGACCTCAGGCCTCGGCCATTCACAGTCGCCAACCAAAGAGTCATTGAAAGACACTTACCTTAGGGTTGAGCATCACCCCGGAATATAGTCTGGGTGGGGATGCCGACTGTTTCTACCATGGATCCGGTGCTCATCTCAGTTTTGAGGGAGCCATCTTGAGATATACCGCCGACATTCCAGGGAAAAAGTTAATTTTAATTCCCTATAGAGTGATGGGTGCACAAAAATCGGAACCCTCCAGCACAAAAATCTTTTAATTTTGACAGTTCCTTGTTTTCCGTTGTGATGATAGGTGTGGTGTCCTGAAAATATTTCTTGGCCTCCTCCATCATGCCCCACACCTGCCGTAATCCCGAGCCGATTCGCACGACGGTGAGGACCATTTTTGCATGAGGAAAGTTCGTTGGATCCTCCAGAAAACGCTGAGTCACCGGAAATTAACGGCATTCGTTCTGTTTTCCGTGGTGACGCTTTCAGACGTTTGAGTAGCCGGCAGTAACTTCCGGCCGAGTGCGATAATATAGAGTTGACATTTGAGAAGAAACTATTGAACTTAAAACTAGCAATTTCAATATTGAAATTATGAGATATAAAATAAACTATGCAAGAACCAACTCTTGCTAAAAGTTATTTTAAAAAAAAAATTATTGAATTATTTTGGTAAGGATTCAAGATAAATTTCCAACCCATCAATATGTACATTTAACTGAAAATAAAATATTTGTCATCAAACACCAGTTTTATAAGTATTGAAATGTGGTGGTGGTGGGGGGTAAATGACCCTGCTCCAATATTTCTACATTACAAGGTTTTCTACTAAAATAACATATTCACTATACAATTCATTCATTAATGAATAATGCTGAAAATTCCATTTACATCAGATAATTCCCTGATTTTTGGTAAATTTTTAAAAACAGTGGAGAACATATTTTTGCTTTCATTTTGGCGGTACTTAGTTTTTATTTCCCATGTTGAAAGTGCGCATGATTTTGGTGGTACTATCTACTGTCAAATTTTCTATTTAAGAAATATACATCTTGTGTTTCATGTTTTGTGTTTTTTGAGATCGTTTAATAATGTTTAATTTTACTACTGAAAATTGTATTTCTCCGTAGCTGTGTACCAAATAAACAAGCAGATTCAAAGAAAATAAGAATATTTTTGAAACAAAGTTTTCAGAAAATATTTAATTTTTTTTATGATGAGGTATTTCTATGAACTTTCTAAAAAAATCTAAAAATAATTTTAAATAATTTAAATGTCTTCTTTGAAGTTAAATAGTGGTTTTATTTGAAAGATAATGCTAATTCCTTAGGAAATAAAAACATTTCACATTCTGAAATAAAGAGTTTATACATTTGAAACCAAAAAAGTAAAAACATACTAGCAAATTTGATGGACACCTACAAAAGAGAAATTAAACGTTGAGCTAGGTAGGTTGTATGCTGTTTTCCTCTGTGCCTTCACTATGTCTTGTGAGTGTCAAATTTTCCAAGTCCTCTTTCCTCATTATGTTAGCTAGAAATTTCTTTGTCTCTTTCTGATTCTAAGTGTCCCTTTTGTGTCAATTTTCTCTAAAACTTTGTTGTTGCTGACATGTATTCCCAGCATCCTTCAGTCGAACCCCATTTCTCTTGCTTCAAGTCTCTTCTACTTCTGCAAGGATATTTATTCACCACCATAGCTATACTGACATTACACTACAGTTCAGTACTCTTTCTTTGTTTCTAATGAAATGTTCCTGTTTATTAATACTTTGCTTAAACTTTTGAAGGCATCTTTCACTATCCAATGCACTTTCAGATTCCAGTGTCAAACTTTCATCTGTTAAAACACAATTACGCAAAGACTTTTACTAAAAAATATAACAAAATCTTCATTTTCCCAGCAGGATACCTCCAAAATCATATGCACTTTGCCAATTTGAACACGTTAAAAAATCATGATCACTTATTGTCTTTTAATCTATCAAATGATTGCTATTATTTTGGGAGGCTATTATTAATGCTACTGTTATAATTTGTGTTACGTATTAATATGTTTAAAAAACTAATTTTATCCATTATCTAAGACAATCTCTGCTTTGTAATATTCACTTATAGTTGTCATTTCCACTCTTTCTTTTGGTAATAATTTGCTACATTCTCATTCTACGTTCTCTTTTTGAAATAATTTTTTATATTCATGTTCTACTCTCTCTCTTTCTCTCTCTCTTTCTTTTTCTGAAATAATTTGATCCAATCACATTCTAATCTCTCTCTCTCTCTCTGAAATAATTTTTCTACATTCATGTCCTAATCTCTCTTTCTGAAATAGTTTGGCACTTTCTCTCACTACTCACTCTCTTTCTGAAATAATTTGATAGATTCTCTTTCAACTCCCTCTTTGTGAATTGATTTGTAACATTCTCCTTCTTCTTTCTCTTACTGAGACAATTTCCTTCATTCATCTTTATATCCAGATCAGGAACATTTACTACTCTTGTGGTTTGTTTATTTTTGCCTCTACTTCTGCTAAACTTATTCTGGTCTGTTATTAATCAAGAGTCAGTTCTTATTGTTAAGTTCTTTGTGAAACTATATCAATGGCCTTCCATCTCTAATTTGTTTGTATTTTGAACTCTCTATGCAGCTACTTTCCGTTCTAACTTTGACACCTTGTTTTTTTGGTTTTTGATCTAACTTTTTTCATTTTGTCATTTCTGCTACCACCTTGTATAATCCTCAAAATGTTTGATCAATTATTATTATTAAATAAATCTTTTTCAAAATATCCCAATCTACTTCAAGTAATGTTTTTTTTTCAATTCAACATTTTTATGATTTTATTGTTAGGTAAGGAGATTTAATTCCTTATTTTGAATCCTGTTTTACTTTGGCACCAAAACTGATCATGTCTTTTTTCTGAATTCAGTTCCAATATTCTGATTGATAAGTTCTGTTTAATGCAACATTTACAGTTTATTTTTAGTTTCAGCAAGTAATTCCAGATCCTTCATGTACATCAAATAATTGAGCCTTTCTAATTAATTATTAAATTTATATACACTATTTCAATGCTCCAACAATGGAGATAGAGAGTCACATTGAAAACTATGTCTTTTATAATGACCTTCAATAGGCTTCTCCACAATGGCTAAAATATGCGTACATGTTCTGAAATTTTTAGCATATTTAAATATTAAAATGCTGAAAGTTGAGGTTATCATGAGATACTTTATAATCTATCCATATCATGTGGAAAAGGCAAAGGAAAACTGTTCAATATTGTTACCAAGAAGTATAAGGCAATTCACAGTTTATAGATATCAAAAAAGAAAAGAAAACAAAGGGACCACAATTGTCTACATGCTGTAGGATGAGGAGTCTTGCCATTGATAAATTGTTGCTTATACTTATTTCAGTTACTTTTTTTCACCCTTTCTTCTCTTTAGATAGAAGGCATTAGTTTTCTAGCAAGTCATACTATTTGGTGTTTCACATCAGAAGTAGATATTATAATATTTTAATTATGTGCAATTATTCCTTTTGTTGTACTTTTTATATAGCTTTGACTTATCGTATTCATTCTAGGATTCATATTTTCATTAGACATTCATTGTAAATGAATTGGCGTAAAACTTTGAAACAGGGATTCTTTCAGTGCTTTCTTGTTAGTAATTCTCCTTAAGATTGTTCATAATGTAAACTTATTTATTTCTATGAATTTGTATAGAAGTCTTTTTTATATCTATATTCATCATCAAATCACATCATTTATCAGAAGTTTCCAGAATGTTTTCCAAACCAATTCTGAACAACTTGAACCTGATGACATGGTACAATATGCTGATGGGGTCCATGAATGGGTGCAAATGGCCATGAAGCTGTGCAACATATCGGTTAGCAGGCAATGATATATTTAGACAGAGTAGTGACCCAATCTGTATCACGTGAACACATTCCACACCATTATGGAAACACAACCCGTCTGTACGGTGGCTTGTTAACAACTAAGACCCATGGTCTGATGAGGTCTGCATCGCACCTGATCCCTATCACCAAATTATTGTTTATCAGATCACATCATTTTTGTCAGTTCTCCGCAGGGTCCAATTAGTGATTTTCAAATCTATATAAAGTGATCTGTTCAATATTGTGGGCACTTGGTGGGGTTTCTGTTCCAATATCCCAGGGAAGCTAAGGAATGTTGAACTGACCTGTTGGATATATATTTGATACCACTCACATTGAATATAAAGCTAGTATTGCTTGTCTGATACAAAAAGACAATTCTTGGCAGAATGCACTGGTGGTCAACCACTGTGCTTTCCCTGAAGGATGGGATTGTGTATTTTCTGCAGATTGTGGGATAATAAATGTATCCAGTTTCAGAAATGGAATGTCTCATCTATCTGGCACTGACTATAATGCTCTCTTTGAAATTCGATAATTCATAGGGTCTTGCCATGAACAGCCTACCTGTTGTCCACAATGACAGACTAAATGTCAGAGCACATCTGATTTTGAACTGGGCATTTCCATGTATGGTGGCATGATATGCAATTATATTTACATCCTGATAACAGAGGAGATTTGGTATGACAGTGTATAACAATATATATTCAGTATACATGGCTTGAATAACAAATTTATTGTGCATTTTCTATGGCAGTTGTAAATTTTTGTCTCCAGTTTTCAATTCTTTATAAAACAGGATATATCCTATGTATTTTTCAACCAAATATGGCTTCTTTTAATTTATTGTTTTATCATTTCGTATGTTTGCCATGTTAAAATTATGTAAAACAAGGATATTAGCAAAACATAAAAGTTTCTTCATATATTCAATATATCAAAAATTTCAGTTGCATTATGTTATCTATTATAACAGAGAGAAATAAAGAAATATATGTTTAACAGATTCTATTACCAGTTTAAGTTATAGAGAAAAGAATATTGTTCTTAGTTGTCCAGATATTAAATTGTTCCCTAAATTGAGAAATATAAATATAATAATTGGCCTATGAATTAGAATGGGGTAAACATGAAATAAAAATCAGTAACACAAGTATATTTTGCTATCATATGCAGTTTCTGCTGTATTGAAAATGTAAAAAAGGTTTGCATAATTTGATTCCGATTACATATTATGGCAGATTAACGGTCATTTTCAAAAATATTTCAGCGACACGGATGCTTATTTCAAATGTATCTACTGCAAGAATTTCACACGAAGGGACCTTTGCAAGTATCCCTGTAAAAAATGGTTCTACACAAACAGCAGCGACAACATCATATGTTACAACGTTGCAGCAAAGTAGCATGCATGCAAAATCATCAGGCCAAACATTATCAACAACAGTTTCCTTTGCATCCGGATCTACACCTATTCTGTCTAGTGCAATACATTCTAAACCATCTCAACAAGAACATTCTACACCAAGCATGGCTCCAGCTGTATCCACTTCTGTTATTCCATTTTCTGAAAAATCTACAACATCAGAAAAACAATATCCAACAAGCATATTGTCTGGGTCTCAATCGACTCCATTGATATCTCCAGTTGTTAGTGGTATGTCTTCTGAAGAGGTTGTTATGACAACGGGGCCTCCAAAAATTAAATCAGTACCTATAACGTCTCCAAAAGAAAAGACTGTATCATCTTCATATCCTGTTTCAAAGCCTGCTGGACGTTTTGTCTACACAAGTGAATCAAGTAGTATTCCTGCCAAAACATCGGAGTCATCATTTTCAACAATATCTAATATACCAGGATCTAAAACAACTCTGTCTAGTGCAATATATTCTAACCAACCTCAGCAAAACTATACAACGGAAATCTCTGCTGCATCTGAAACCACATCAACTGTTCAATCTGCTGAAAAATCTACAACATCTGAAAAACAATATCCAACAAACTTATTAGCTGGGTCTCAATCCACTCCATTGATATCCCCAGCGGTTAGTGGTATGCCATCTAAAGAAGCAGTTATGACAACAGGGCCTCCCGAAATTAAATCAGAACCTATAACATCTCCAAAAGAAGTGACTGTGTCTTCTTCATATGTTGTGTCAAATCCTGTTGCAGGTTTTACCTCCTCCAGTTTATCAAGTGGCATTCCCGGCAGATCATCAAGATCACCATTTTCAACAACTGTTTCTTATGCATCTGAATCTACACCTATTCTCTTTAGTGCAATACATTCTAAACCACCTCAACAAGAACATTCTACAACAAGCTTTGCTGCAGCTGAATCTACTCCTATTATTTCATCTGCTGAAAAATTTACAATATCAGAAAAACAATATCCAACAAGCATATTGTCTGGGTCTCAATCCACTCCATTGATATCTCCAGTGACAACAGGTCCTGCCGAAATTAAATCAGTACCTATAACGTCTCCAAAAGAAAAGACAGTATCATCTTCATATCCTGTTTCGGAGCCTGTTGTAGGTAGTGCCTCCCCTCGTTTATCAAGTGGAATTCCTGCCAAATCATCAAGATCACAATTTTCAACAACAGTTTCGTATGCATCTGGATCTACACCTATTGTCTCTAGTACAATACATTCTAAACCACCTCAACAAGAACATTCTACAACAAGCTTTGCTGCAGCTGAATCTACTCCTATTATTTCATCTGCTGAAAAATTTACAATATCAGAAAAACAATATCCAACAAGCATATTGTCTGGGTCTCAATCCACTCCATTGATATCTCCAGCTGTTAGTGGCCTGCCATCTAAAGAGGCTGTTATGACAACAGGTCCTGCCGAAATTAAATCAGTACCTATAACGTCTCCAAAAGAAAAGACAGTATCATCTTCATATCCTGTTTCGGAGCCTGTTGTAGGTAGTGCCTCCCCTCGTTTATCAAGTGGAATTCCTGCCAAATCATCAAGATCACAATTTTCAACAACAGTTTCGTATGCATCTGGATCGACACCTATTGTCTCTAGTACAATACATTCTAAACCACCTCAGCAAGAACATTCTACAACAAGCTTTGCTGAAGCTGAATCTACTCCTATTATTTCATCTGCTGAAAAATCTACAATATCAGAAAAACAATATCCAACAAGCATATTGTCTGGGTCTCAATCCACTCCATTGATATCTCCAGCTGTTAGTGGCCTGCCATCTAAAGAGTCTGTTATGACAACAGGTCCTGCCGAAATTAAATCAGTACCTATAACGTCTCCAAAAGAAAAGACAGTATCATCTTCATATCCTGTTTCGGAGCCTGTTGTAGGTAGTGCCTCCCCTCGTTTATCAAGTGGAATTCCTGCCAAATCATCAAGATCACAATTTTCAACAACAGTTTCGTATGCATCTGGATCGACACCTATTGTCTCTAGTACAATACATTCTAAACCACCTCAACAAGAACATTCTACAACAAGCTTTGCTGCAGCTGAAACTACTCCTATTATTTCATCTGCTGAAAAATTTACGATATCAGAAAAACAATATCCAACAAGCATATTGTCTGGGTCTCAATCCACTCCATTGATATCTCCAGCTGTTAGTGGCCTGCCATCTAAAGAGGCTGTTATGACAACAGGTCCTGCCGAAATTAAATCAGTACCTATAACGTCTCCAAAAGAAAAGACAGTATCATCTTCATATCCTGTTTCGGAGCCTGTTGTAGGTAGTGCCTCCCCTCGTTTATCAAGTGGAATTCCTGCCAAATCATCAAGATCACAATTTTCAACAACAGTTTCGTATGCATCTGGATCTACACCTATTGTCTCTAGTACAATACATTCTAAACCACCTCAGCAAGAACATTCTACAACAAGCTTTGCTGAAGCTGAATCTACTCCTATTATTCCATCTGCTGAAAAATCTACAATATCAGAAAAACAATATCCAACAAGCATATTGTCTGGGTCTCAATCCACTCCATTGATATCTCCAGCTGTTAGTGGCCTGCCATCTAAAGAGGCTGTTATGACAACAGGTCCTGCCGAAATTAAATCAGTACCTATAACGTCTCCAAAAGAAAAGACAGTATCATCTTCATATCCTGTTTCGGAGCCTGTTGTAGGTAGTGCCTCCCCTCGTTTATCAAGTGGAATTCCTGCCAAATCATCAAGATCACAATTTTCAACAACAGTTTCGTATGCATCTGGATCTACACCTATTGTCTCTAGTACAATACATTCTAAACCACCTCAACAAGAACATTCTACAACAAGCTTTGCTGAAGCTGAATCTACTCCTATTATTCCATCTGCTGAAAAATCTACAATATCAGAAAAACAATATCCAACAAGCATATTGTCTGGGTCTCAATCCACTCCATTGATATCTCCAGCTGTTAGTGGCCTGCCATCTAAAGAGGCTGTTATGACAACAGGTCCTGCCGAAATTAAATCAGTACCTATAACGTCTCCAAAAGAAAAGACAGTATCATCTTCATATCCTGTTTCGGAGCCTGTTGTAGGTAGTGCCTCCCCTCGTTTATCAAGTGGAATTCCTGCCAAATCATCAAGATCACAATTTTCAACAACAGTTTCGTATGCATCTGGATCTACACCTATTGTCTCTAGTACAATACATTCTAAACCAGCTCAACAAGAACATTCTACAACAAGCTTTGCTGAAGCTGAATCTACTCCTATTATTCCATCTGCTGAAAAATCTACAATATCAGAAAAACAATATCCAACAAGCATATTGTCTGGGTCTCAATCCACTCCATTGATATCTCCAGCTGTTAGTGGCCTGCCATCTAAAGAGGCTGTTATGACAACAGGTCCTGTCGAAATTAAATCAGTACCTATAACGTCTCCAAAAGAAAAGACAGTATCATCTTCATATCCTGTTTCGGAGCCTGTTGTAGGTAGTGCCTCCCCTCGTTTATCAAGTGGAATTCCTGCCAAATCATCAAGATCACAATTTTCAACAACAGTTTCGTATGCATCTGGATCTACACCTATTGTCTCTAGTACAATACATTCTAAACCACCTCAACAAGAACATTCTACAACAAGCTTTGCTGAAGCTGAATCTACTCCTATTATTCCATCTGCTGAAAAATCTACAATATCAGAAAAACAATATCCAACAAGCATATTGTCTGGGTCTCAATCCACTCCATTGATATCTCCAGCTGTTAGTGGCCTGCCATCTAAAGAGGCTGTTATGACAACAGGTCCTGTCGAAATTAAATCAGTACCTATAACGTCTCCAAAAGAAAAGACAGTATCATCTTCATATCCTGTTTCGGAGCCTGTTGTAGGTAGTGCCTCCCCTCGTTTATCAAGTGGAATTCCTGCCAAATCATCAAGATCACAATTTTCAACAACAGTTTCGTATGCATCTGGATCTACACCTATTGTCTCTAGTACAATACATTCTAAACCACCTCAACAAGAACATTCTACAACAAGCTTTGCTGAAGCTGAATCTACTCCTATTATTCCATCTGCTGAAAAATCTACAATATCAGAAAAACAATATCCAACAAGCATATTGTCTGGGTCTCAATCCACTCCATTGATATCTCCAGCTGTTAGTGGCCTGCCATCTAAAGAGGCTGTTATGACAACAGGTCCTGCCGAAATTAAATCAGTACCTATAACGTCTCCAAAAGAAAAGACAGTATCATCTTCATATCCTGTTTCGGAGCCTGTTGTAGGTAGTGCCTCCCCTCGTTTATCAAGTGGAATTCCTGCCAAATCATCAAGATCACAATTTTCAACAACAGTTTCGTATGCATCTGGATCTACACCTATTGTCTCTAGTACAATACATTCTAAACCACCTCAACAAGAACATTCTACAACAAGCTTTGCTGAAGCTGAATCTACTCCTATTATTCCATCTGCTGAAAAATCTACAATATCAGAAAAACAATATCCAACAAGCATATTGTCTGGGTCTCAATCCACTCCATTGATATCTCCAGCTGTTAGTGGCCTGCCATCTAAAGAGGCTGTTATGACAACAGGTCCTGCCGAAATTAAATCAGTACCTATAACGTCTCCAAAAGAAAAGACAGTATCATCTTCATATCCTGTTTCGGTGCCTGTTGTAGGTAGTGCCTCCCCTCGTTTATCAAGTGGAATTCCTGCCAAATCATCAAGATCACAATTTTCAACAACAGCTTCGTATGCATCTGGATCTACACCTATTGTCTCTAGTACAATACATTCTAAACCACCTCAACAAGAACATTCTACAACAAGCTTTGCTGAAGCTGAATCTACTCCTATTATTCCATCTGCTGAAAAATCTACAATATCAGAAAAACAATATCCAACAAGCATATTGTCTGGGTCTCAATCCACTCCATTGATATCTCCAGCTGTTAGTGGCCTGCCATCTAAAGAGGCTGTTATGACAACAGGTCCTGCCGAAATTAAATCAGTACCTATAACGTCTCCAAAAGAAAAGACAGTATCATCTTCATATCCTGTTTCGGTGCCTGTTGTAGGTAGTGCCTCCCCTCGTTTATCAAGTGGAATTCCTGCCAAATCATCAAGATCACAATTTTCAACAACAGTTTCGTATGCATCTGGATCGACACCTATTGTCTCTAGTACAATACATTCTAAACCACCTCAACAAGAACATTCTACAACAAGCTTTGCTGAAGCTGAATCTACTCCTATTATTCCATCTGCTGAAAAATCTACAATATCAGAAAAACAATATCCAACAAGCATATTGTCTGGGTCTCAATCCACTCCATTGATATCTCCAGCTGTTAGTGGCCTGCCATCTAAAGAGGCTGTTATGACAACAGGTCCTGCCGAAATTAAATCAGTACCTATAACGTCTCCAAAAGAAAAGACAGTATCATCTTCATATCCTGTTTCGGAGCCTGTTGTAGGTAGTGCCTCCCCTCGTTTATCAAGTGGAATTCCTGCCAAATCATCAAGATCACAATTTTCAACAACAGTTTCGTATGCATCTGGATCTACACCTATTGTCTCTAGTACAATACATTCTAAACCACCTCAACAAGAACATTCTACAACAAGCTTTGCTGAAGCTGAATCTACTCCTATTATTCCATCTGCTGAAAAATCTACAATATCAGAAAAACAATATCCAACAAGCATATTGTCTGGGTCTCAATCCACTCCATTGATATCTCCAGCTGTTAGTGGCCTGCCATCTAAAGAGGCTGTTATGACAACAGGTCCTGCCGAAATTAAATCAGTACCTATAACGTCTCCAAAAGAAAAGACAGTATCATCTTCATATCCTGTTTCGGTGCCTGTTGTAGGTAGTGCCTCCCCTCGTTTATCAAGTGGAATTCCTGCCAAATCATCAAGATCACAATTTTCAACAACAGTTTCTTATGCATCTGGATCGACACCTATTGTCTCTAGTACAATACATTCTAAACCACCTCAACAAGAACATTCTACAACAAGCTTTGCTGAAGCTGAATCTACTCCTATTATTCCATCTGCTGAAAAATCTACAATATCAGAAAAACAATATCCAACAAGCATATTGTCTGGGTCTCAATCCACTCCATTGATATCTCCAGCTGTTAGTGGCCTGCCATCTAAAGAGGCTGTTATGACAACAGGTCCTGCCGAAATTAAATCAGTACCTATAACGTCTCCAAAAGAAAAGACAGTATCATCTTCATATCCTGTTTCGGAGCCTGTTGTAGGTAGTGCCTCCCCTCGTTTATCAAGTGGAATTCCTGCCAAATCATCAAGATCACAATTTTCAACAACAGTTTCGTATGCATCTGGATCTACACCTATTGTCTCTAGTACAATACATTCTAAACCACCTCAACAAGAACATTCTACAACAAGCTTTGCTGAAGCTGAATCTACTCCTATTATTCCATCTGCTGAAAAATCTACAATATCAGAAAAACAATATCCAACAAGCATATTGTCTGGGTCTCAATCCACTCCATTGATATCTCCAGCTGTTAGTGGCCTGCCATCTAAAGAGGCTGTTATGACAACAGGTCCTGCCGAAATTAAATCAGTACCTATAACGTCTCCAAAAGAAAAGACAGTATCATCTTCATATCCTGTTTCGGAGCCTGTTGTAGGTAGTGCCTCCCCTCGTTTATCAAGTGGAATTGCTGCCAAATCATCAAGATCACAATTTTCAACAACAGTTTCTTATGCATCTGGATCGACACCTATTGTCTCTAGTACAATACATTCTAAACCACCTCAACAAGAACATTCTACAACAAGCTTTGCTGAAGCTGAATCTACTCCTATTATTCCATCTGCTGAAAAATCTACAATATCAGAAAAACAATATCCAACAAGCATATTGTCTGGGTCTCAATCCACTCCATTGATATCTCCAGCTGTTAGTGGCCTGCCATCTAAAGAGGCTGTTATGACAACAGGTCCTGCCGAAATTAAATCAGTACCTATAACGTCTCCAAAAGAAAAGACAGTATCATCTTCATATCCTGTTTCGGAGCCTGTTGTAGGTAGTGCCTCCCCTCGTTTATCAAGTGGAATTCCTGCCAAATCATCAAGATCACAATTTTCAACAACAGTTTCGTATGCATCTGGATCTACACCTATTGTCTCTAGTACAATACATTCTAAACCACCTCAACAAGAACATTCTACAACAAGCTTTGCTGAAGCTGAATCTACTCCTATTATTCCATCTGCTGAAAAATCTACAATATCAGAAAAACAATATCCAACAAGCATATTGTCTGGGTCTCAATCCACTCCATTGATATCTCCAGCTGTTAGTGGCCTGCCATCTAAAGAGGCTGTTATGACAACAGGTCCTGCCGAAATTAAATCAGTACCTATAACGTCTCCAAAAGAAAAGACAGTACCATCTTCATATCCTGTTTCGGTGCCTGTTGTAGGTAGTGCCTCCCCTCGTTTATCAAGTGGAATTCCTGCCAAATCATCAAGATCACAATTTTCAACAACAGTTTCTTATGCATCTGGATCGACACCTATTGTCTCTAGTACAATACATTCTAAACCACCTCAACAAGAACATTCTACAACAAGCTTTGCTGAAGCTGAATCTACTCCTATTATTCCATCTGCTGAAAAATCTACAATATCAGAAAAACAATATCCAACAAGCATATTGTCTGGGTCTCAATCCACTCCATTGATATCTCCAGCTGTTAGTGGCCTGCCATCTAAAGAGGCTGTTATGACAACAGGTCCTGCCGAAATTAAATCAGTACCTATAACGTCTCCAAAAGAAAAGACAGTATCATCTTCATATCCTGTTTCGGAGCCTGTTGTAGGTAGTGCCTCCCCTCGTTTATCAAGTGGAATTCCTGCCAAATCATCAAGGTCACAATTTTCAACAACAGTTTCGTATGCATCTGGATCTACACCTATTGTCTCTAGTACAATACATTCTAAACCACCTCAACAAGAACATTCTACAACAAGCTTTGCTGAAGCTGAATCTACTCCTATTATTCCATCTGCTGAAAAATCTACAATATCAGAAAAACAATATCCAACAAGCATATTGTCTGGGTCTCAATCCACTCCATTGATATCTCCAGCTGTTAGTGGCCTGCCATCTAAAGAGGCTGTTATGACAACAGGTCCTGCCGAAATTAAATCAGTACCTATAACGTCTCCAAAAGAAAAGACAGTATCATCTTCATATCCTGTTTCGGTGCCTGTTGTAGGTAGTGCCTCCCCTCGTTTATCAAGTGGAATTCCTGCCAAATCATCAAGATCACAATTTTCAACAACAGTTTCTTATGCATCTGGATCGACACCTATTGTCTCTAGTACAATACATTCTAAACCACCTCAACAAGAACATTCTACAACAAGCTTTGCTGAAGCTGAATCTACTCCTATTATTCCATCTGCTGAAAAATCTACAATATCAGAAAAACAATATCCAACAAGCATATTGTCTGGGTCTCAATCCACTCCATTGATATCTCCAGCTGTTAGTGGCCTGCCATCTAAAGAGGCTGTTATGACAACAGGTCCTGCCGAAATTAAATCAGTACCTATAACGTCTCCAAAAGAAAAGACAGTATCATCTTCATATCCTGTTTCGGAGCCTGTTGTAGGTAGTGCCTCCCCTCGTTTATCAAGTGGAATTCCTGCCAAATCATCAAGATCACAATTTTCAACAACAGTTTCGTATGCATCTGGATCTACACCTATTGTCTCTAGTACAATACATTCTAAACCACCTCAACAAGAACATTCTACAACAAGCTTTGCTGAAGCTGAATCTACTCCTATTATTCCATCTGCTGAAAAATCTACAATATCAGAAAAACAATATCCAACAAGCATATTGTCTGGGTCTCAATCCACTCCATTGATATCTCCAGCTGTTAGTGGCCTGCCATCTAAAGAGGCTGTTATGACAACAGGTCCTGCCGAAATTAAATCAGTACCTATAACGTCTCCAAAAGAAAAGACAGTATCATCTCTCTATACTGTTTCAAAACCAGTTGGAAGTTTTGCCTCCTCTAGTGTATCTGGTTTCATTTCTGCTAAATCATCAGTATCACCATTTTCATCAACTAATGCATCAGGATCTAAAGCAACTTTGTCCAGTGTAATACATTCTAAACCATCTCAGCCACAACATTTAACACGAATGTTTGCTACCACTATTTCTACACCCAATATACCATCAATTTCCCTTGCTTCTAGATCTACACCGCATATATCTTCTATAGGCAATGTGTCATCTGAACAGATGTTTTCATCAACTATTTCATCTCCGGTTACACACATAGCTAGTAAACATCCAACAGTAAATTCAACAGTATCACCTTCAATATTTCTGCCATCTGAACATTCTCATACATCTGAATTTATTCCAAAAGAAACTGTTCCTGGAAATTTTCCATTAAATATGAGTTCCTTTCCCATTTCTTTCTCATCAATAGGTTTGTATTCTACTCTATAATATCTTCTAAAAGTTTTATTTTTTTTACTTCATTTTTATCTGTATTATTTTGCAAATTTAAATACTCATATTTTTTTGCTTTTAAATTGAAAATATATTTGATTCTTTTTTTTTGTCACGTCTGACAAATTTTTAATTTCAGAAGCCATATATTTTTTAATAGATATAAAATATGAAAAGTTTATTTTAATTTTATTCATTTGTCTAATTATTATGACTTGAAATATTCTTGAATTTACTTTACTGCATGCTTTGAATTTTAAATTGCATATCAGTTGGAAGTAAAAAAAAATTTACTAAACATTTATGTTTACATGATATTATTTTGTTAAAATTAATGTTAATATTCTCTATGCTAAATGTCTATTATTTATTAGATTTCACATGATGAATATGATCTTTATTAGTTATCGTTTTGATTTTCTCTCTTTTTTCTCATACTGACTAGGAATGTAAAGAAATCAGATATGTAGAATCTTTATGTAATTGATATCATTGAGCTGCATTAAAAATTAGCTTTCATTTTGAAAACCATAGGAATTAATAATACTCTTAGATAAATTCAAAACATAGACACACATCTATTCTAATTGTTTTAATTTTTATAAGAGAATATATCACTAATTTTTCATCAATCATATTTGGAAGAACAACAAAATGATGAAAGGAAACAACTTAAAATATAGAGCCATTCATGTGTTATTCAAATTAATAATTTTGCTATTTTATCTGTTAATATGTTTCTTTACAGTAAAAGAAATATATGTAGACTTTACATTAATTACTATAGGAAATGTGTTTTTCAAAAGGGATAGGAAAATGACAAAAGTAAACTTCTGTTTTGCTTTACTTTTTTAAAGTCAACTGTTACAAAAATCACAAGACACTTAACTCTGGTTGAATATTTCCAAGTGAATATGTAATATTTATTATACTTTGCTGTCTATTTAGAAATCAAATTCTAAAATCGCCACTTACATGACAGATGTTTATTTTTATGTACAGTTGAGTGAAAACATTTGCCTGCAAATAAAGAATCAAATACAGTTTGTTTCATGCAAATTTTGAATAGATATAACATAAGTAATAGATATAAGTAATAAATATAACATAAGTAAAGATATTACATAAGTAAAGGTAACACTCTTTTGAGAGGAACATTTCATTTGAAAAGAGTAATTGGTAATTTTGAAAATTTGTATGACCTGATGAAGGTTGAAGTATATATGGGTCATAATGTTGTGTACATTAACAACATGAAGAAGAGTTTTTGAAATTTAAAATTTAGCTCTCTCTCTTACAGTTGATATTTTACTTTTATTTTATATCCTTTATTTCATTGCACTTCACTTTATTTCTTATGAATTAAGCATTATTTATTCAGTTATAAAAATATAGTCTTTGTTGCAGCAAAATTTGAATTAAAATTTTAAGTTTTTGAATTATCATGGTTTTTATTTATTTATTTTTTTTGAAAGCTGGGACAGTTAGTGAAGAAATCTCTATAACACCAGGTATGTATTATTTTCTGTTTCTTAGACTGTTGTTTTTTCTATTTGTAAATTATAATTTTCTTATTTTCTTTTGTCCAGTGTCGATATTCTATTCTTTATATTCACTATAATATTCTTGAAAACACATATTGGAATCTTTTCTGTGTATACTTCACACCTATAGAGTTTATTCTGTGTAGTATATAGTTTCAGACATGGTATTCATTGTTCACTGTTTTGTACAGTGATATTTATAACTTCCATGTGGAAATTTGAATACCAATTGCATGCAATACATGCTATCTATCTATCTATCTATCTATCTATCTATCTATCTATCTATCTATCTATCTAATTCCTGGTACAGATGTCTGCTTTAACACTCTTTCAGTCAAATTGTGGTTTATACTAAATCTATGTTGAGCATACTTTATTTACAGTTTCTGGAAGAGGGCACATAATATGGCCTGATCAGTAGCTGAACAAAACTCAGTATAATTAAATCCACTATCATGATGACCTATGACTTCATGTTACCATAAACATGGATAAATTCTGGACAATTTTGTCAACCCAGTTTCAGTCACAAGTCTTGGGTCAACATGTGGTATGGTTTTCAGGCACTTCCCAACAGTGCTGTATGCTGGGTTTATCTCTCCAGGCTGATGTTATGTCTCACCTCCTTGACAAATAAACCAGAGTGAGATTCAAACCTGTGTTCTAACCATTTCACTACATGCTCATGAATTATGTAAATTCTATTAATAAATTTTATTATGAAAAAAGAATGTGTGTTATTGAGAAAAAAGTGTTGGTTGAATCCAGTGATTTGAGGACATATGGCCCAGTGGACAAATGCAATGGTTGAATCCAGTGACTTCACCCAAAAAGTTGTGTGTTCAATACCTGGCTACAGCATAGGTGAACAAAAACTTGGAGAGTTGGGTTAAAGGGAGATAACTGATACTTAAACATCTGAGAGAGGCTTGGCATATGAAACTAGAACAGTATACCCCAGTGGATGAAATAAAGGGTTCAGTTTTAAATTCCAATCACCTGAAGAAGACTGGAGTGTACAACAGCTGAAATGTGAATATGGCAACAAAGATGAGGACAACTGTCCAAACAATGTAAATAGTGTAATCAATTATATTTATTTTAAAATCTACTAATTTCTTAAAATAAAACTTTACTTCTCACAAGTAGTGGTGGCCTTTTAATAAAGCATGCTCACGCACACATGCACACACACATGCACACACACTTTAAGTGCTTCTTTTTAATCTAATGAATGTAACCTGAATGTAAACTGAAAGTTGAAAGATTTAAATTTAGGTATTTGTATTATTTATTTCTAAATGTCAAAAACTTTAGTCTAATTGTAAGAATCAATTTTACTTTAATAAACAAAGTGAGAAAATTGTATTTTTTTCCTTTCAATCTTTGGTTAAAAAATTGGATGAACCATTAACAAACAACATTTATGTTATGCTTTCTGCTTGAAAATTTAGTCATGTCTTGTGGTAGGTAGTTAAAAATAAAAATTCTTACTCTGAGCAAAAAAGTTAGTAAGAATATTTCCATGTAGAGTTATTTAAGGTTATTTAACTGAAATGTTTTAATAAAAATAAAGTTGTGAGTTTTATAAAAATTACAGTAAAATTTAACTAATTTGTTTATATCATTATTCATTTTTAAACTTAAAAATTTTAGCTTTTTTAATTTATTTCCTAAAAATTTTAATGGTGTTTTTATTTACTGCTAACTATTAATGATAACAATGTTAAAAAACAATTGTGTTCTTTAGATGATTAAAGTTGTATTTTTGAATGGCTTTGAGGTGATGGTGAAAAAGTTAGTCTGGAGCCATGTCTCTCACAATTGTGCATGTTATACTGCAAGTGGAAATTACTAACAAAAAGTGCCTATTCAATTTATTATCCAAATTGTATGGTAATGATAAATTATACCAATCCCAGGTGTTTGATGATGATAATTGTGCCAAATTCTCATTTTATTTGCAACAGACAAATTTGCAAATCAGATGACTTCACAGGGTTCAATACAATGAGCTCAGTCTTCAACCATTCTTGGGATAAATGTGACAAAATTCACCAACTATTCAATTTGATTTGTATCATCAAACCCAAGAAAAGAGCCAGTTTTGTTGCAGCTAGCCCTGCATTGATATCTGTCATAACTTTTCAATGTAAAACAATTTCTTTTTGTATCCTGAACACACACAACATGCAAGAAGTAGAAGTTGCCCAAAATTTCTTTATTATTGCCTCAATAATTAACAGTATATCCTGCCATTAGAATGGAATAAAAATTTTAACTTAATTACCACTATGAAATAGTTTAAACCAATTTTTTACAAAATCCACAATTGAATGAAATCTTCAAATACAGTGACAGTAATTTTAAATTAAAAGTAGGTCACAATTGTGACATAACAGTCAGAGAATGACAGCTGCAAATTTCAAGACGTATAATGAAGAAAAAGGCTTGAAGCAGAGGAAAATATCAAGTAACATGCTTGTGCAAATGACTAGAGGGACAAGTATCACAAGATCAAAAAGGAGTCAAAGTATTTGAGAAGAACAAAACATCTGTAGAAAGCCTTCAGAGATATGCAATCTAAGTAACAGTCAACTACAAGTAATTATAGTAAGTTTGTGCAACCATAAAAAGAGAGTAAAGAAAGAAAAAAAAAACAAAGGACTAAGAAAATGTGGTAAGGAAGGGGAAGACAACATTGCACTGGCACAATATAATAAATATTTATGTTCTTTGAAGGAAAGGTTCTTATAATCAGGCTTTTAGTATCATCTATAAGGGGAAAAGTTGGTACTAATATGTGTTATGAATGTCTCTTAAAAAATGGTCTGAACAATCACAGAAGAGGAAATCAATATAACAAAAGTTAGTTATAGATGGAAGCCAAGGAAATATTTAGAATGCCAAGAAGTTAAAGTGCTTTCGTACCTGATTAAAAGAAAAATTGCAAGTACATATGTGTAAAATATTAAAATATATTTTTGTGGATTAATTTTATTATTGTCATTTCAATTAAATTTTCATTTATATTACACTCTATCACAATATTTATATGAATTGAATAATAGAAGCAACAAGCAGAAATGTTTTAAATTATTTTAGTGATAGTTTTATATACAAAACATTATTTTCTATTACATCAGGATCAAATTTCTGGACATCATGGTCAGCATGTAATGTAAGTTGTGGAGGAGGCATTCAAATCCGTATGAGGTATGTTTATTTGCATGGTAGGGTGCTTATGGTTAAATAATTTTTAAAAATTTACAATATCACCACTTTACTGATCTTCTTTTGAATTTTATCTGCTTATAGGCATTATTTTTATTTTCTTTACTTTCTCATCTAATATCAGAGTGTTTTTTTAGTAAACTATATAAAGTAAAAGTATAAAATATAACAAATGTAAAAATTGTTTAATTGAAAAAACATGCATTATGAGCACATTTTTTTCAAATTCAAATCTCATATGAAGAAATATGAATACTTTTACAAGTCCATTTTACAATTCTGTTTAATGATACTTTTACAAAGTTTGCTACATTATGGCCAATGAGAAACAGTTAAATTAGTAATTACACTTTTCTCAGCATTACTTTTCTTTCAGGTTTTTTGTTCTTAACTCATTTAGCACCACATTGACATTTTTCAAAATGCCACATCCTAATCATGTGACCTCTTTACAGAATTATTCTTGATCCTGTCAACTGTGTTTATATATTATTTCTTCTCCATTATTTTTCTATGTATTATTCTGCTAGGAAATGCCAGGAAAATATGACAAATGATATTTGGAAAGGATGCCTTGATAAACCTGTTGAAGTCAGGCCATGCAGTGAACATGCATGTGAATGTGTATTAACAGAAGATACTTTACAAAAAGAAACTGGTTCTACTCAAATTAATATGATTGGTTGGATTGAAAAAGATGGTCTACCTGGCCGGACATCTGAAAATGAGTCTGTTTTTATCAATGATACAATTGAAGAAGATGTTGTGATTCATATAGATTGCAACAATTGGTAAGAGTTTAGTTGATTTTATCAATTATTAACAAGATATATTCCTTGTGTAATCAGCGCAATTAGATGTGGTGTAATGGTTAGAAAACTTGTCCTGCTAGATCAATTACGACTGAGTAGTGAGTTTGATCCTCACTGGGGGTCCCAAACCTTCAGCCTTGTGCCATATCTAAGCTACATTTATAAAATCATTTTGGGCACTTTGACGTGGTGTAATGGTTAGCAAACTTGTCCTGCTAGATCAATTACGACTGAGTAGTGAGTTTGATCCTCACTATGTGTCCCAAACGTTCGACCTTGTGCTACATCTAATCTATGCTTATAAAATCATTTGGTCACTTTGATGTGGTGTAATGGTTAGCAAGCTTCTCTCTAGACCAATTACAACTGAGTCTTGAGTTAGATCCTCACTGGGTGCCCACACTTTCAGCCTTCTACCATATCTAAGCTCCTCTTAGAAAATTACTCTATTACTTGTGTAATCAAAATAGTGTATCCTTTTTTTATACATCCAGAGTCATAAATTTTTTATAAACTTTACTTTTTACAACTGATTTTACAAAGCATCATTAGTGAAAGGATATTAAAATTAACTCTAAAAGATTTCTTGTATCTTTTATTATTTTTGCATCAGAAAATTAGTCTGACTTCACCTTAGATGACAAGAGCCATCCCCTTCTCCACTTCCCCCCTCTCACAGTGCACACACTTTGTAGTACTTCTTCCTTAGACTGAGAAATCTCAAGATTTATCAAAAGTTTTGACTGGTTCAGATAAAATCCTAGTAGTTGTCCTTATGAATATTAATCCTGAATTATCTACAATCTTAGAAAAATTAACTGTTACCTAAACAACCGAAAACCATGGCAACACACAGTGATGCAGTGGAATATAAGTGGTGCTAAAGTTAATTACTCCATTTGTTCTTATCACATACCTGGGTATATATATATATATATATATATATATATATATATATATATATATATATATATATATATATATGCAGATGACTCTTTAAACCAGCCTTACTTTTACAAGCTTTTGTGCAAATGTTGCACCTGAAAGGGAGATCCCCAAACTCAACAGGCATGGCATCAACATGAATTTTCATGTGTCTTGTTAATCCAGAAGCTGACTTGCATACTTTTATGGCAGAGTGTACAAGAATGCACAAGGATTGATTGCTGGCTTCTTCCAATGGATCAAGCCTGATGAAACCTAAGCTGACTTTGAAGACCTGCCTTGAAAGAGCAAAATTACCACATAAACTATATACATGTTGTAAGTTTATGGTGGGAAGTAGCACTTCAAGATTACCTTTACAAAGATTGCACTTAACCATAGCATGTTCCACCTTGTCCTTTTCAAACTGGTTACAACCTTGATGAACTGTCATTCTTCACATAGGTCGACATTCAGCCTCCAATTCCCATGTATCAACTGATATCCCAAGAGTTTGAGATTGGTTTTTATGTAATCTTTAAAGCACCTTCTAGGTTTGTGTCTGGGATGCTTGCTTGCAGATAGTTCACCATAAAAGGCACGTTTAGGCAACCTTGAGTCATCCAAGCACACCAAGTGACCTGCCTATTGATTGAGGATGATTAGCTTCTCACTACTGGGGATATTAGCTTTCTCCAGAATTTCTATGTCAGATACAAAAGACTGCCATGAAATATTCATGATTCTTCTGAGGAACTTTTGGTATACTCTTTCAAGAGTGGTAATATGACATCTGTATGTAGTCCATGTCTCTGATGAGTACAAAAGTGCAGTCAAAACATATAACTCATAAACCTTTACCTTGATGCTAAGTGTGATGTTTCTGTCAGACCACACCCACTTCTCCAAGCATGCAAAAGATTTAGTAGCTTTCTCAATGCAGTGAAGTATTTCATCATCTAGTGTCCCATCTCATGAGAGTGTGCTTCCAAGGCATACAAAAGTATCCACCACCTCCAGTCTCTTGCTATCCACAAGTATTTTTGGTTCACAATACAGTTGACAAGGAGGTGGTGTGAACATTACCTCAAACTTATAGTAAGTCCAAAAGACTTACATGCATCAGCAAAAAGATTCATTATGGTTTTCATATGTTCTTCAGTATGAGCCATGAGGTTGGCATCATTAGCATAAAGATGCTCACGAATAATTTGCTGAAACACCTTAGTGGACACACTAAATTGTCACAGGTCAAAAACTTTCCAAGTAGTTCAGAAACACAAATAAACACCAATGCTACAGTTTCTAAAGGCATGTGTGAGCATCACTGCAAAAAAGATGGAAAATAAAGTAGGTGCAGGTATATTGCTCTGCTTCACACCATTCTCAACAGAAATTGGTTCAGACATTGAAGTTCAACCTGACTTTCATGCTGTTTTTAACTCTTTAACAAGCCTGACAAATTCAGGTGAGCAACCTAGGCATTCCTAGACACAGTGTCAAATGCCTTAGTTAGGTCAATGAAGACTTAGTAGAGTGGGACACAGTGTTCAATGCACTTTTTTACCAGTTGTCGGGCTGTGAAGATCATGTCCATTGTGACTCTACCAGTGCCATGCCCCCATTGTCTCTCTGGTATCACTTTGGAACAAATGTGACTTTGGAGACAATTGAGAAAGATTTTGGTAAAAACTTTATTAACAGCTTCAAGTAAGATTATTCCCCTGTAGTTGCTACATTCTTACTTTTGACCTTTCCCTTTATACAGGGACACAAGAATGGTGTCAATCCAGTCCTGATGGACATGTGTACCATTCCAAGTATCTGAAATTAGATGGTGCATTCTTGACATTTCATTTCCTCCATGTAAGAGCACCTCAACAGGAATTTCATCCAGTCCTGGTGCCTTCCTAGTATTGACTTCTTGAATTGCCTTCCTAGTCTCCTCATACGTTGTTGGAATTGTCATTTCATGCACAACACCAGACTGAGGCAGCTTGTTGATTATGTTCAAATCAACAACTGAAGGATTATCAAACAAATCTGAGAAATGTTCAGTCCATCGCTGTAGTATGTTTTTGGAACCTTTAAGGAGATTAGTTCCAGCATTAGTTTTCAGTGGAGTTACAGATGTTGACTGAGGTCCAAAGCCCTTTCTTATAAGGCCGTACATTACGTTGGAGTCTTTACGATTGTAGGCATCCGGAATTTGTTTGCAAATATCATGCCACCATTGATTCTTTAATTGGTGTAATCTACATTGAAGAAAGGACCTACATGCCTTAAAAGACTGGCGAAATGATTGATGATCACTGTCAGATACACTCAACATCTTCTGATAAAGACCGTTTTTGGTTTTGAGAAGCTGGTTGATTTTGAGATTATTCTCATCAAACCAATCTTGATGTTTTTTTTCTTAAATCCACGACATTGACACTGATGTTGTATATGGTCTTTTAAAAATATTCCCAGGAACCATCAAACCAAGAGTCTTCTACAGCTTTTTGAAGCTCTTCCCATACCACCGGATCCCTCAACTTATTCACATCAATCCGTTTGGGGATTTTTGTCCTTCCAGAAAGAACTTTCCGCCTTATACGTAGTTTCAGTTTTCCCTCTTACAAGATAGTGATCCATACCACATCCTGCTCCTCTCATTATTCATACACTGCAAACATCTTGTGGATCTCTTTTTGTCGAAAGAAAGTATTGCATATAGCAAGATTGAGGTTTGTGCAGAGCTGGAGAAGATGCAAACCATTGCTGTTTACCTTACCAAGTCCAAAATGACCTAGAGGATCCCATGTTTCATTATTTGTTCCCACCCTCACATTAAAATTCCACAAAAGGAGAATTTTATCAGCTTGAGGATTTTTTGTTAGCATTGAATGGAGGTCTTCATAGAAAGCAATTATAATTTCCTCACTACTGGACATGGTCAGACCATAGACAGAAATTAATGCCATGAATCTGTTTCCTGGCAGTGGCATATGAATACTCATGATTCTGTTAGTTATGCCTTGAAGATGCTCAAGATGTGCAACATGATCAGATATTATTGCAAACCCCACACTCCCCTCATGTTTCTCACCCACTGACTTACCCTCCTGATAGAAAGTGTAGTCTGCACCTTTTTCCATCAGTTGATCCTCATTGCTAAAGCGGGTCTCAGAGACAGCCACCTTGTCAATATTGTACCTTGATAATTCCTTTGCAACAATGGCAGTTCTGCGTTCAGGTCTTTTACTTTGATCACTATCTAAAAGGTTTCTCATGTTCCAAGAACCAACTTTCATGAAGTGTCTCTGATTTTTACTTTTGATTTTTGATTTCTCTATATTGCCTGCAAAGATGGACAGCTGCTGATTGCAGGAAGCCAGCCAGTTAGAAAAAGGAACAGAGTTTTTGTTTAGGTCACCTTTTCTAGACCCTTCCCAAATTCATAGGTGAGCAGTTTTTCCCTGACAAGGGCTGCTCAGATGTTAGGGAATCTGCCGGAGGATGTTGCTGTTTAACCAGCAAAACAGTGACATTAGATAATCCCAAAGCCGCCTATGAGCAGCTTTGTTGACCTAGTAGGGGAATCAGTTTAGTCGGCGATTACCCAAACATGCAATAGGTGGTACTGGCTTACATGATACCAGTAGCATTCCATCAGAATGACCTGACATACATTAGTATTCTTGTATTAAATTATCAAATTCTGTCTCGTTAAGTTTATTGTTAGTTTATTGAGTGAGCAGAAGGTTATTGTTTTGTGTAGTGTTGTTATTACTGCAACTGCTTGCATTTTTTATTTCAGTTTGTATTCGCTATGTAAGATATTGTCGTTAATATTTATTGATATGCCACCTGATGCTATGTCATTATGTTTGTTTATATAGTTGTACATTGTGTAGTATTTAACATTAAATGTATCTGTTTCTTCCAGATGGGTTTCCTGTAGGCATATTATTGCTGGGCTGTAAGATGTCATCAGTAATGATAATTCATTAAAATCAACTTTAGAACCACTTATATTCCACTGCATTATTGCGTTTACCTTGGTTTTCAGTTGTTTAGGGATTTAGATTGATGGTTTTAAGTGGTTTGTTAATTTGTGGTATAGGATGCAGAGGGGGTATTCTGCTTTTGAAATTTAAAAAGTAATTATTTACTCTAATTATTAACCATTGCCTGAGGAGACACAACTTAGTGCTGAAACATGAAACCTATTGTGTAGTGATTTTTAATGTTTTTGTTTTAATCTCATAATTGTTTCCATATAATAAATAATATATATATATGTATATATACATATATATAGATATATATATGTGTGTGTATATATATATATATATATATATATATATATATATATATATATATATATATATATATATTATATATATATATATATATACATATATTTATATATATATATATATACATATATATATATATATATATATATATATATATATATATATATATATATATATATATATATATATATATATATATATATAAACTTGAAAAATAAATCAAAGCAGAAATATAATACCTTCTTGTTTACAGGCTCCTTAAATACAATCAATTTCTTTTGGAAGAAAATATAACTTTTGTGATATTAATATTTAAGTGTTAAAATGTTAGAAAATAATAAGTATTAATATGACAAAAAAATAAAATGTATTACATGAATTATAGGAATTTTTCATTTTCATTGATATTTATAGTACATGTAAAGATGGTAATATTTCCTGTACAAAAGAAATATGCAAAGGTAAGTGACATCCTGTAATGTTTTAACTAAAGACAATCATAAACTTGATATTTTCTATTCTACTAACTAGTCTTTCTTTTTTTTTATCACAACATTTTACCTTCTGAGAATGTCTGTTGTCAAAAATTGAGCATTTATTCTAAAGTGGGCATGTCCTTCTTGCCCCATATAGATGATATTATGTTACTTGATTGTACATGTGAGTTTCTCTAACAGGTACTGCAAAACAGAACAGCCAATCAAAGAAGGCCAGTGGGGGAACAGTAGAAAAAATGATGTTTTTAGAAAAAGAAGCTTAAAACAATATTTAGTAGTGCTAACATCTTGTATTGAATACATGATATTGACAATTCCTTTCCTAAAATAACCATTATTATTTACAGGGTTAGATCAATAAGTGCATACTTTAATATATTGTTATGATCTGAATTATCAGAACATAATTTGTCTACTTCTATTAAGAGTATATGAAATATCCCTAGAACCCCCTGTTTTTGAAAACTAGAACCTGAGTAGGCAGTAAAAAATATATTTTTAAATTCAAATCCTGTAAACTTTGGCTCTGTATACAGTGGCCTAAGAAACATTTTTAGACAGGAGAAATAAACTACATCCAATTTCAAAATTTAATTATGTAATCCCTACTCAACCTAAACAAACAGTATTTGGAACTAGTATGGAGTTGGTCCTCCATTTGATAGTTTCAGTGTTTGTATTTGATTTTTCATGGATTTGATCAAATTATCAACAATCGTCTGATCCATATTTTGCCACTCCTTTAACAATGTTTCTGACGTGATTTTGGTTGCATGCCCTCGAATTCTTCAGTCAAGGTGTTCCCAAACATGCTTTATTGGATTCATGTCAGGATTATGGGCTACCCATAGCAGTGACTTTATTCCTTGCGATTCCTTCCAGGCTTTTGCTACTTTGCTTGTATGACATGGAGCTCCATCTTCTTGAAAACAGTAGACATTCTTGTCAATTTGATTGATTTCAAGTAGAGGGAGTAGTCCTTTCTCTAATATTTGACTGTATTTTGGATCATTCAACTGCTCATCAACAAGAATCAGCTCAGATTTCCCTCCAAACCAGACAGTGCCCCACACCATTACTCCAATCCCTCCAGGTTTCACAGTTGCCTGCAGACATTCAGTGTTCCAAGTCTCATTCTGATTTCTCCAAACATAAACCTATCTTGAATTTGAATATTGGCAGAATTTACTTTCATCTGACCAAATTACAGACTGCCAACATTCATAATCTTTGCCCTCAAATTCTCTTGCCCAGTCCATATGAAGGTTCCTGTTAACCTTTGAAATCAAGGGCTTCTTTCTTGCAACTCTTCTTTGATAGCCTAGCTCTTTCATAGTCTTTCTCACTGCATATGGTGACATTTCCATGCTGTTGGTGACATCTTTGAGGCTCTGATGATGGTTTCTGATGACTTCCCTATTCAATGCCATTTTCATTTGCTCAGACACAATGATTGGTCTTCCTGAACATTGTTCCACATGATAATGGCCTTCTTCATTAAATGACACTATTATTAACCACTTGATGATTAACTTGGATAAACCTAGCAATTTCTCTATTTGACTTGCCACACTGATGCCATTCTATTATTTGCCCTTGTTGAAACTCACTAATTTCTTTGCTTCCATGAACTTTCATTGCAAGATATAAGTCAGCTATTGTTTATAGATGAGAGTGGCTTGATACTAACACAGTATTGTCTGAAAAGAAAAGAAGAGACATTATCAAACAAGCCAAAATTGCTGTACTCAAGGATGGCTAAAAACTTATCATAGCCCACTGTACATATAGCCTTACTTCATTCAGCTTCTTGCTGCTTTTGTTTTTGTCTATATCACTGTTGTTTTTAAATATCCCAAATTGTAATACCAGTGGATTTGTTAAGAAAAGTGAAATATTGTATGCAATATTGCTGCATGCTCCTGACACCAGTTGTTAGGAACAAATAAGGATTCATTTTCAGCAGCGGTTGCCATCAAATATACATAATATATACATAGTTGTGGTTTCTTAATTGCCATTGGCAAAATCTATTAGGTGTAAGGGTGTAGGGTGTTGTTGGAATTAACAGATTTCTTTAGTTGGCTGGTCATAGTTGGGGTCAGAGGATAGCTGGGGTATGATGTGTGCCCTTCTTCATGGTTGAAATTGACACCTGTGCCTGGTAAGGTGGGTTGATCGATTGAGGTCATGGTGGTGGATTTATATGTAGTAAGGTGCATTGGTTGATGAAGCTATGGTGGTGGTGATGAGTGTAGTGAACATTGATTGAGCAGAAGGTTTCTGTTCATTTCTGGAGATCAGTGAATGGGGTCACAGTGGTGGTGACAAGGGAATCCTGGAGTGGGTTGAGCGGATTGTCTCTGTTAGATTCTGGTCTGGGTATCAATGAGGTGGGGTCTTGGTGGTAATGGCAAGGGAAGCCTGGAGTAGATAGTTAAGGTGTTGAATGATGGTGATGGCGAGTGGAAATCATGGTCCATAACTGTGTTGATGTTTAAGAGAAGCTTTCTTTTCAGCAAATCTTGTGGTTTCTAGGGTCATTTTTCCGGTCGAATGTTCCTGATTGGTTATTGTATTTTATTGCATGGATTTGTTTTGTGGACTGGATGTGATGTTCAGAGCCTTTGCGAAGAAAACAACTTTTTAATTTGTGTTTTGCTGTTTTAGTGTTCACACCTGGCTGACATGTAAAGTGAATCAGAAAGAGATCTAATTGCAGCTGAGTATAACATAAATTTACCATGAAAGACTGAGGAAATTAATGAATTTTCTATACATTTCCATCTTAATGAATATTTTTTGTTTAAGTAAAACTGCATTCTGAAAAGTGAAATTATAGTCATTATGATGAACAGCATTGACTGTTAGTATTGTTTCATAAATGAACCTTTTGCATTCATATATATTCTTTTATTTAAATTCCTAAAAGTTTCACATGTATTTATTATGATGTTCATGACAATCTGTTGCAGAGTTAAATCAACATACAACAAAGAAACATTTTTATTTTCATGTTTTATACAACTAAATGTTTCTTAGCTTGTATGAGTGTTAAAGTTCTTACCATCCATTTTTGTCGTTGTTTGCTAAAAAGAAAAGAAATGTGATTTCCTTGCTTGTATGTGTGAGGAAGAAGAGGCATGGGATAAAGTGAGGAGGAAAGTGTAAGTGTCACATAGCTTGGTGTGGAAGACAGGTGAATGAGTAAGGGAATTTCTTTTAAGCTGATGCACTGTGAAACTGTTGCCATCTTGCCATTCTTTCCTTTCTTGTCTCATATAGAAACTTTGCTTCAAAGGGATCACAAAGCATGTCTTTTATCATTGGTGGGAACGTAACCTGTTGGTTAAAAAATGTTAAATATTTATTTTCAAAGTATTAATTTATTAACCGGAAGAAATGTGAAATCCACCAACACAGAAACCATATTTTGTCAGTTGATGTTTGACTGTCTTGGTGTTTATTCCATTTCTGCTCCACAAATCTATTGTGTAAATTCCTGTTTCAGGTTATTATTTTGTTTTCCATTAATTAAATCTCTTACTGTTTTTGAAGCAGTTGTAACAAATTCTACATTAGGTTTAGATAAACTCTTTTCAGTTGCGATTGTTATTTAATTGGCAGGTTGTATTCTGAGAAATGATGTGTATTGGAATGCTAACAGTCACAGTGAATGAACATCAGTTTTTATTGCTCCAAGAAAGTTATGAGTTTTAAAAAACTAATGGAAGTGATGATTTATCTACTTATATTTATTTTTATTAATATACATATTTTATTTACCTATTACAGTCATTTTGTTTACTCTTTAGGTTAAGTGATATACATCAAATGATTTTTAAAATGTGTGACATCTGCCAAGCTTATTTTATTACAAATATTTGATATATTATCATTACGAATTATTATATTATTTTATTATTTATATTAATATATTATATTATTATATTTGTTAACTTATTTATACATCAATACCAATGACTGGTTTTGTTTGAATGTAACATTATGTATGCCCAAATTTGGAGAAGAGACATTTCAAAATATTTAGGTTTATTTTATATTGTTTGTTTTTACTGTTTGCTTTGTTTTGTGTAATCAATTATTTTCTATTATTTAATATTTGAATTATTTTAACAAAAACAAAAATAATAAAAAATGGTTCTATATATATTTGATGATTATTTTCTATTATTTATTATATATTATTTATTTTAATTTTATTATTTATTGATTACATTAATGTCTAAGTCTTCCAGAGCAGATTTACATACGACATTTCACTTTTCTTAACAAAGCCATTACTATTACAATGCAGGACATTTTAAAACCACTGTGATAAAAAATAAAAACAGTAAGAAGGTAAATAAATTTGGCTAGGTTCTGCATCTAGACACATAAATAACATAAATTTAAAATTTAAATCTAAAGTTAGGTTTTTTCATAATCAGTGTTTGTTTATATTTTTCTTCCCTTTTCCTGTATTATATGATTGCATCAATAAAAACATTATTTACTCTGAAGAAGTCCTTTTGAAGGCTGAAATGTGTTACATAGAATTTTTCCATTTTGTGATTCAGTTACTCACATTTAGTCAGATATATAGAATTTATTTAAATATCAGATTCTCCCAATGAAGCATTAGAGAATAGAATAATAGAATGGAGAAACCCTTAAAAACTCTTTACTGACAAAATAAGATCAAAGAATATAATTTATTTTGTATTGATTGGTATAATAGGAATTCCTGTAAATTGTATATGGCACTGATTTATTAATAAATCTACAGTCAAATTCTTTGAGGTTTAAATGCATATGAAAGAAATGATTGGATTTGAACTGGAAAATAAATTCTCAATAGTTTTTAATGAACTAGATTAGTCTGTTTAGTATTATTCCCATGATATAGATTCTGCATTTCCTGAAGAAACTACATTTTTAAAAGCAAAGATAAATGATCATTTGAGGAAATGAAATAAGCCAAATGAAGAATCTTATTTGTGTTGATTGTACTATTTCTTTTTAACAGTAACTGGTTGTAAATACAGTAGTTGGATATCTTGGTCAATTTGCACCAAAACTTGTGACAATGGAATTAAAAGACGGCATCGTTTTAAGTTCCGTGCAGCTGGAAAAGAGCCTTGTACACTTCCCACTCAAGAAGTGGTTAATTGCAATACAGATATTTGCAATAGTGAGTAAATTTTACATTTCTTCAAGAGAAATTTGAAAAATTCCAAAATATGTAAAAATACTGACTTATTTTAAATTCTATCTCCTGTATCCTTGACTGATATTATTTTTTAAAATTTTCCTTGTTAAAAATTAAAGGAAATATTTTCATTTATTTTAAGCAAAACTTGACCCTGATAAAATCTCAGAAAAATTATATTTGGTCAAAGTTTTAAAAGCAAAATTAAAAGCAGTTTACTTTTTTTGCAAAACAACCTACCACACTGTGCTGAAAATTTAACCTTAAATCAGAAAATTTAAAACTAAAAAATAAATTAAAATATTTGATAACTTTTGCTTTTATTTGTTAAATTATATTGTAGCCACATAAGATGTAAAAAGAAAAAATATTTATAGTAACATTTACAAATCAATTACTATTACTACTATTAGTAACATTTTTATAAAGATTTTCAAAAATGCAATCGATTTTAAAACTTAAAAAATGTTTCAAAATTGTTGCTTTATTTTTCCATTCTTGATCATGCCCAAAATGTTGTTATTAAATAAGTGTTTTAATAATTAAAAAATAAAGGAATTGATCAATAAATATTACCAACTTAATAGGTTTTTTGTTAAGAAGATAGTAATGTATTAGGTTAATAATTAGGATAATTTCCCAGTATGAGTGTCTTTTTTGGTTCAAACAAATATTTTTATCAGTTTGTATGGCTCTAATATAGAATAGGGAAATATCATCCGCTGCCACCTATAAGAATTCTGAGAATATAAAATCATTTTGAAAATTACTTAAATGATTTATTTGCTTTGTAATTGTAAATTGCTTTTTATTTTCAGATGAGTGGACTCCATGGACATCATGGAGCAGATGTAGTACTGATATGCCCTGTACTTTTGGAAAGCAGAAAAGGTCTAGGAAATGTACATCAGCCAATAAGAAATTTGAAGCAATTGGATGTGTGGGAGGGAGAGTGGAAACTAAGATTTGTAGTAATGGGTGTAAGAGTAAGTTTGATTTTTGTGTGCTTAATAATCAATTAAGATCTTTTAAAGAACCCTGTTGTAAAGTAATGATAGTTTCATAGAAAATCCATTTGTATAGTGAATAGTCATTGTTGCAACTTTATGCCAGACAATGCTTTCAAATTCCCCATTGAGCCCATGTAAAATTCAAGATGCTGACTATCCCCACTAGAAAACTGGTGCAACATAATCTTATTCTTGTTTGATCTTGTAGTATACTAAATTAAACTTAGTAAATATTGATAATTACAGATTAAATATCTTTTCCATTCTAATTTACTCTTGTCTCTTTTTAATTCTCATATTCACCTCAATCCAACATACAGTTTTAGACAGATTGTTGCAAAGTTTTAATTGTTATCATTATTTACTTCTCAAATAATTACGTGATAAGAAATTGATATTGTTTAAAAGGATTTCTTTTTGTAAATTCTGTTTTATAACTACAGATAAAGAAAATTGTACAAATGGAAAAATTTGGTTCGATTGCAAAAATAAAAGTATAAACTGTCCTGAAACCTGCATGGACATTAAATTACCAAATAGCTGTGTAGAAAATGAAGACTGCAAACCCGGATGCCATTGTCCAGAAGGATTGGTAGAATATAATGGTCAATGTATTGAACCATCTCAGTGTCCTTGTTATGATTCAAATGGGCAAGTTAGACTCCCTGGATTTAAAGTACCTACAGAAAACATATGTCAGTCATGGTGGGTACATTCAGTTTGCATTTTGAGTTGAATGCTGCTTGTATTTAATACAAGGATTTTTTTAAAAAATGATGCCTCCAATTATTTAATTTTTTGCAGCACATGTGAAAACAATGGAACAGTATCTTGTAAAAAGGAAGATGTCTGTGAGTAATTTTAAAAATATTATTTTGATATTTAAACTTATTTTTATCTTCTCATGGATGATAATTATTCTGAAACAAATCATTATAATGGTAACATTTCTTTTAGTCCCATAAACATTTTAGTTGAAATTATACCAAGAAATATCTGTCTACAAGTTGAGCAATACCAATTATGTCTATCAATTTGAAATGGATTTTGCTCATTAATATTATCATAAAAAATAAATAAAAATAATAATAATAATAATCTTTTAGCTTTCTTTCTATTTTTGATAGATGAAATACAATTTATGAATGTAAAATTGTTACTTTTGCAACCTAAACATATTTTTGTAAACATATTTATATATAATAATATCTTCTAAACTTAATAGTAAACAAATTTATTTGACTAAATTATTGTTTTTTAATTTTCAATGAATAAAATTTAAACTTACAAAGAAGCTGTTTTTAATAAATGGATACTTAGGTAATAAACTTATTTTGTTTGTCAAAACATTTATTGTCAATCAAAATAAAATAAATAAATTTAAAATAATTCTTTGATGTTTTATAGTTATTAATGAAAATAGCTTTTCAAATTCTGATAAAACCACCCATTTTAAAGTTACCAATTATAATAATTTTGCTTATATGGAATAAAAAATAAACTTATTTTGTACTTCATTTTATTGTAAATCTGCTTTGAAGTGTGCCAGTTTTATAGTTGATCACATGAGCATTATCTTAACATTAATTCCCTTTTGGTTAACAGCAGCTGTCTTGTGGTGAATCTGACATAAAAATAGTCTACTTGGAGTCATAATGAATCATGTTATGTTGAAATATCAATTTCAATCTTACAGGTTGCTTATTCCAGCACTGGACAGAATGGAGTGAATGTAGCACTGATTGTGGTGAAGGGCATACAATGAGATTTAGGTCAGTACAAAACTCCCGGCTGCAGGTTGATTTTGCACATGAGAAGTGAAAGGTTTTCACAAATTCATAAGAAGCCAGGCTGCTTCATGGCTTATTTATCAAGTCCTCCATTTCTATTTAGAAAAAAAATGCTTATATTTTCATATCATGTAGAATGAACATCTGTTTGCATTCAATCATATCTAAAACTTAATAAAATAAATATATGTGCCTCTTGCTTGTAAGAGAAGAATTTTATCTGTCTTATTCTGTTTGTCATTGCATCTCTTTCTGCATTTTATTTTGCTTCATGTACAGTTCAGTCCACAGATATATTTTTCATATTTAAAATAAATATATACCTACATTCTGTATGATTCTTTATTTGAATTACTTAGAAGAATAGGAGTAATGTTGCTTTCTATGTGTGTATAGTTTGTCCTATATATTGTATGTTGCAATTATTAAAAATACACCATTAAGTGCCGAATCTAGGTGCGCCGTCAGTGTTGTTGCTCCCATGTCACTAGAAATTTTGGGTCTGAATAAACAACAGACTTCTTTGATGGGTGACTCGACCGAATATGATCAGTATTTGGCCCGCACCCAGAATAAAATTTGCTACGAGCTTTGGAACGTGCATTATGTAAGTTCCCCCAGAAAATGGCAACTAATCAAGACTTCACTTGGGCTATTCGATGTTATAGATCGGGTATGCTTGGTTGTACTGATCTTCCTACATGCGGCCGAGACGGGGTGTTTTTTGGAAGAAGAGAAGAAAACAAACCAATAAAAACGATTCTTGCCCACTCAATCATTCTCTCTAAACCGTGTAACAGCCATTTACAGCCTGTAACAGAATTTGTGGTGACTGTAAGATTGTCCATGTAAGCCCGGATGGGTGGTTGCCTAACTCCAGTATTGAAAACGGGGCCATGGCATTCCACCTCAGCAGACTTCACGAGCATATTCATCGCGAGAGCAAAAAGCGTGGCTGACAATGTACACCCTGTAATAATTTAATTGCCAGTCTGAAGAAACCAAACCAGATTAAACTTTTAGATGGAATTGACTGTAGTAATCCAAGATAAGCTTGCAGATACTACATGGAATGTAATGTCTAACTAAAGCTTCTTCCACAAGTTTATGCGGTATGGCCCCATATGCATTGGCCAAATCCAACCACGCAACAGCCAGGTCCCCTTTATTCCTCCTAGCATCCCTTATTAATTGAGACAAAACTCCTATATGCTCAACGCAGCCAGGCATACCAGCTCAGCCTCTGGGGGGTTGGGTTTAATGAGGCGATCATTAAATCTTAATTCCTCACCCCTTCTTGGGTCCCTAAAAGGAATCCACCCTGTCTTTTATAATTAAGATTCTATGAAAAGAGAAATGTCATGTGACCTGAATAGCATAGGGCACAGTGTTACATTCAACTGAAATAATTAAAAGAGTATTTTGATATTGCAAATTAAACAACACGCTCCATTATGCGTATTATTAGTTATACTTTTCAATAATAATCATCATTTATGAAGATAAATTCAGTTGAACGATGTTTCTTTTTTGTAATTGATTTCTTAGCAATGTTCCCTTTCTTAATTACTTTTTAATAATTAAAATGATATTAATGAAAAGCTCTACATATTTTTGAGTCTCCATTTTTAAAATTCAATATTCACAAGGATGTAGATTTTCTTTTGCACAATGATGATGATTACAAATAATAATAATGATTATTAACTGTATAGTTATGTGACACAAGGCGACAAGTATGGAGCACCGAGTGAGAATCAAAGTCACTACTCAGTCGTAATTGATCCAGGGAGACAATCTTGCTAACCAGGTAGAAGTGCTCAAATTATTAATTGTATAGAAAAATAAATTGGATTTTTTTCTTTATATAGCAAAGTGCAAGGGAAATAACTGGATTTAAATCTAACAGAGTAGTTTAATTTAACGTTTACTTCCCTTGCATTATCATGACACAACAAGGACATTGCTTTGTGCTTTGCAGTGCTGAAAACTCCACTTTGTAAATTGAGTGGAGGATTCTATAGCGATTAATATGACATAGTTTAATATGGTGGTATCTTTCTTAACTTTATATGTGAGAAAATAATGTTGTTAGAGGTAGGATAAAAAATTTGTAACAATTTGGCTGTCTAAATAAATATCAGTCCAATGAGTGCTGACATGTTATTATTATGTGTACCTTATGCCAAGGTAACTATCTGGCAGTATATATACCCACTATACCTATTCTTATTTATTTCTGTACAGAAAACTAGTATCTGAAATAATCAGAGATAATACTGTGAAAAATGCATGCCACTTCCACATAAATTGAAGGTGCAGTTATAGAAATATTTTTGATGTATTTACGTGTTTTAATGGTTGGAACATAATTGATCTAGAAATGTATGATAATACAAGGATGGGCTGAAAATTTCATAGGCTGACTATAAAGGAGTGATGCTAGAGCTGTGAAAAAATGCATTCATTAATTTCAACTCTTCTTATTAATAACAACATTGTTTATTTCCAGGTAAACTGACATCTGACTGTTAAAAAAAGACTGTTCATCCTATTGGTTAAAAAGTCATCAACAACAGATATCACTGTGATAAGATATCACTGTTTTTTCATTTTGTCAGTGTTCCTGGGTCTAGATAGCCTTTTGCAAGTGCTTTAGCAAGCCATAAGTTTCCATGACTGAATTTCTTAAGACATCATCTGTAAAAGAGTCAAAAGGGATAAGAGAAGGTTTTAAATCTCTTACTCTTCTCTTTAATAATGAAAAAGACAAAACTCTTACTTAGATTTTTGAAACAGGTGTTCTCAAATACGAAATAAACTCTCACAAGTTTAAAAATAATTTGAATGAGATAAACTCATAAGTTTAGAAAAGAGGTTCATATATATAGTTGTGGACAGAATTATTCACCCCCTTTTATAATTACAAATAAAGCTGTAATACCTCAAATTTTCATGGAAACTTCATGTGTACTTTTTCACAAATGATGAAATAATAGATTTGAAAGACTGTGCAGTAATAGCCACAACAAAATTTTTATTTTAATGTCAAACAATAATACAAAAAAAAAACACCAAAAAACATTTAACATAGGACAAAATTATCTAAGTATTTTGTAACAATTTGTGCCATGTGTTTCAGGTCATTGTCATGTTGGAATGTCTTGTGACGCCCAAAGACAGCTTTCATGCACTTCCTTTTATACTCTTTTTAAGAACAGCCAAATACTGCTCTTTATCCATCATACCCTGTAGTTCTCCTAACCACAAAACATCCCCGGAGTAAGGGAGTTTTCCTTGGGCAACAAGCTCAAAGTCCTACTTGATGAAAACATATAATGACTGTCTTTGTCGATACATTCAACCCTGATGTCTTTACATCATTGACAATGTTCTTTGTTGTTAAGTGAGGATTCTTTGAGACATCTCTAACAATTTTCCTTTCCATTCTATCAGAAATTAACTGTTTTCTACCAGTCTTTAATTTATTCTCAACACAATGGGTCTTGTTGTACTTCTTGATAATGTTACAAATTGTTGATCTTGGAACATTTAAATGCTTGGAAAGTATTGTATATCCATCATCTTGTTTGTATACATCAACTATCTTTATCCAAGCTTCTTGTCAAGTTTAACCATCTTTGTTATAGTTGCAAAATGAATGAGTTATCATGGTACATGCCACTTATATATTGTCTTCTTTATTAGATATTAGAATGTTATAGAATCAGGTCAATACTATTTCATTTTCAAAGGGTGTTTGTATTAAATGTCTACTTAAGAAAAAACATTACAGTTGCCATAGAGTATTATTATTTCATAATTTCCATAAGGTGCAGGGGGCAAATAATTTTGGACTGCACCAATTTTTCGAAAAAACTGTAACTATGAATATAATATATACAACTTATAAAAATTACACAAATTATTCAAAACTATATATGCATAATTTTTATCTCCATTGGTTAAAATCTTGAAAATCACTATTCAGTCAAACCACACCTGTTTGCAACTTAAGTTTGGCAGTTTTTAACAACATCAAAGTTGATTCTCATTTGGTCAAATTTTGCCACTGAATGTTTAAAACTGTTTTGTTTCAATTTGGCATTTTTTTTTAGAAACTGTTTTGCTTTATTTTATTTTTTTTATATAACATAATAGTGAAGCTCCTTTTTTATGCAAATCTTTGCACATTAATTTTTATACATGTTTTTTTTTATATGCTATTTAGTCTAATTTGGCAGTTTCATTTTCATAGAAACCATGTTAGTGACATTCTGATTTTCTTAGTTTTTCATACAATTTAATAATAATTTCATCTGTTTTATTAAGAATAATTTTTATATTTTTACACATTCCATCATTTTCTTACTTTTTCATACTGCAGGGGAGTTATAACTCTGAATAAATAATTATAAACCTCCTAACATTTATATATACAAAATTACTCATAAAAATGAGAAACAGCAAGACATGGAAACAACAAAATGTGTATTATTTATTATCTGGTTGTTATGTGAAGTTGGAGACTTGAGAAACAATAATATTGAGTAAAACTGTGAGTTTGTGGCCAAATGTAGATCAAATATGGATTGGAATCTGACAGAAGGATAAGATAAATAATAAGCAAAGCAGTCTTTCTCATATGTTTTTTATAGTTGATTTTAATGAGTGTCCAGATAATTTAGTTGGAAAAATACAAGTATTTGGGTTTTTTACCTCAAAGTTTTGTTGAGTGCTAAAACATAAATGTTACTATTATGACCTGAAAAAGGAAAGGGAGACAAAATTTTCATTGACATATGTGTTTATGAGCTGTCTATATGAACTGCTTGTGTGATAGTGAGAATGTCATGTATTTTTGTGTGTAGAAGAAAAAAGTGGGGTGATTCTCATTGGTTTAGAATAAGTGAATTACTGATAATTATAATTATTTTAATTAAATTTTTTATGACAATATAATTCATTTTTATTTATTTATTTTTTGTGGACATGATACCGTGACAGTATAATTCATTTTTTTATTTATGTATTTCTTTATGGTCACAATACAATTTTAATATCTTTTTTTATTAAAATAGTTTCTATATCATTTTTTACACAGTTCCAACATTTTAATTATTTTTCTCATACAATTTTAATAATACCTTTTTATTAAAAATTATTTTTATAAGAGAAGCACTCAGAATCTGGGATGTGGGTTCAAGTTTTGTTAGAAATTGCTTATTCTTAATTTAAATAGCTTACTTTAATGATTAGTGGGTGTTTAACTTAGAAAGATGTAACCAATAAGATTAAGAAAATACCACTAAAAAATTGATAAAGAAAATTAATTTATAAGAATTTAAAATTACATTAAAACATATCGCATTTTCTATTTTTGTAATTTTATCTCATTAAGAATATAATTTATCAGTATAAACTGACATTCTTACATTTATTCTCACAGGAAAGTAGACAAGACACTCTCTTATAATTGTTCTTCACCAGATGAAAGAGAAATAAGGAACTGCAGTGGTACTACTTGTGGACTCAACTGTACAATCAATGATGTCATTTACAAAGTAAATGATAAAATCAACTCTACAGAGTGTCAAGAATGGTATGGCAAATGTATTTATGATATAAATAAATTCACTTTATATCTTTTTATTTAGTTTAATGAAGATATAATAGGAAACATTATTATTTTCTAAATTCTCTAGAAAAAACATTCTATAAATATATATATTTATAAAAAATATTATTCATAAGAATGTAATTTTAATAGCTTTTCTTGAAGAAATTATTTACTAAGCAATTTAATATAAAGTTTCATTCACAAATACATAAAAGCTGTTTTGTGTGGGGAATCATGATAAATGAAACGTTTTGTTTATTTTCTAGCTATTGCATGGAGAATGGAGCACATTGTGTTAATAATACAGCAGCTGTAGGTATGTAAAAGTAATACAGAATAATAGAACATAATATATTATTATTACACCTAATATATTATTATTATTATTATACTTAATATATAAATATAATACTGTTTTGAAAAGACTCATGTTTGCTATAAAGAAAAATGTTATAAAATATTTAAAATTACACACCATTATAAATGTGTTATGGATAAAATGAAGTAACACAAACTTCAGGATATTATTATCAGCTGAAAATGTAAGGGAAGACAATATTGAAGCTATTACGTTTTTCCTGTTAAATCATTTAGAAATATTTATGTATTTGTATTTTGGTTTCAGACTCTTAACATTATCTTGTACAAGTTTCTAAAGCATGAATTTTAATGAAATGTGTGCAAGCATGAAATAATACATGTAAAAAATTAAAATTAACATTTGGTTATATAAATTGAAATCTTTCTTACAGTCTGTAGGGAATTGGAGTGGGTCCCATATAAGATTCACATGTGACAGATGCAGTAATGATAAAAGTATAGAATGCAACTGATTTATGATTTGTACAAATTATATTAACCAACATTACAAATGGGTCCTTGCAAACTTAATAGTGTCTGTGACCAAATTTATCTGCTGAAGGTGAGTTGATGCTCTTGCCATCTACAGACTCTGTGGTGATAAGGGTGTAGAGATGACCCATTCAGCATGTGGTCATTCCAAAGGTTGTACCAAGAGTAAAGAGTTGTTCAAAAAGGTATAAAAGTGCACCAATCAGCAGCTGTGAGATGACTGGCTAACCTTAAACTGCCAAAGACAGATAATCACATTTTTTATATCTCATAAGTCTGTAGTCTTTCTTATCTACATTCAAAGGTTTGGACAGTTCAAAATATGAAAAAACTTAATTTCACTCTCCATTAAATTAAATATAGATTGATAGGTTTGGGAATTTGAGTTATAACTAATTGTTTTCATAAAACAGAAATTAAAATAAGTTTAAAAATATTTATAGTGAACCTATTCATTCCAAACTTGAAGGTAGATAAAAAAAAATAACCAATATAAGTAAATAGTTTTTTTATCTGATGGTTTAGCACATTACTTTATTATAAGTATATTTATTATTGTTATTTATATAATAATAATATTTATTATTATTTATAATAAGCTGTAATAAATTACAGACTAAAAGTAATTTTTATCTCAACAAAATTTGATGTTCATTTTTTATTCTTATTATTTTATTAATAATGTATTTAATTAATTTACTTAATGTTAGATGAGTCTGTAAAATGAATTCCTTTTCAAGGGAATATGACTTCACAACATATTTTTTCACTTCAAGTCAATTTGTTGCATAAAAAACAAAGATAACGTTCACTTTTTCTTTTTATGATTGTCATTATTACTACAATATCAATTGATGTTATAAATTTGTGTGGTGATCCTTAAAATCAGAAAACTTTCTTTCAAGATATTCCAATTAAAGTATTTCATAATTCACAATGTATAAGCATAATAATTGATAAAAATTAAAATTTTATAATAATTTGATTTTTAAAATTGACAGTATAGGTGTTGGTTCATTTCTGTCGTTGAACTTAATTTGAATCTAATTATTGAAGACTACATAAAGTTGTTAAATTGATCAGAGGACATCAACTGTCTGCATATGACATTTTACTCTTTAATAAATGTTGTTTATTTATTACAGTATGAGCTGTAAATATGAAAATAGTGCAGTTGTTTGAATGATAGAATACCAATTTGTTTGGTAAAATGCAGAAAGCATGATTCAATGAAGTACCTTTTGTAATAATAGAAGTAAATATCTGTTTCTTTGTAGTGGATGGAAGCTGGACATTGTGGACTCAATGGTCAAACTGCAATTCAAACTGTAAAGGAGGATTCAGACAACGAAACAGAACCTGTTCCAACCCACTGCCAAAGTGTAATGGTAAAAAATGCTCAGGCAAGAATATAGAAAAAGAGACATGCAATACAGATATACCTTGTGAGTTTCTTAATCAAAATTGTTACAAGGATCAGTCAAAAAGTCGTGCCTGTTGTTCTTGAATTATAACAGATTTGGTAGTAGAAGCACATGAAGTACAGTAAAAGGAACACAAAATGTGCGGGATTTTTATGACCCTCGACATCATCTTCCTTCTCAATTGTGGTATTAATCTGGATGAGGACAAGTATACTTGTAGAAGCTTATTGGTCAGCTGCTTTTCTTTAGCAATGTGTGAGTTACTCATTCACCTCATCATCATTGGAAAAATAGTGTTCTTTGTAAGCTTTCTTCATGGGGCCAAACAGATAAATCCTGAGGGTGCCAGGTCAGAACCACAGAAGCTTTTGTACAACAACCAAATTCTGGTCTTTCATGGTTTCTGTCAGCATTCTGGAAACTAACTTTGAGTCGCTGAGAGATTGCAATAAAATGCAGGCTCACCTGAAGGCTTCTGGAGAGTTTTGCAGATGTGTCTTTTCTGACAGATGTAATAAGATAAGTTAGCCTGTTTAGCCTTGTCATTCACAGCAGCACTTAACCTGCTATTCTGGAGTCTGTCAATGAGTTTTGTTATAAATGACAGAAATTAGAATACATAAAACAATGATAAGAACAATAAAAACATGTGTTGATATAAATAACAAGAATTTGTATTTTCTTTTTGTGATGTGAATTACAGAATATTGGTATGATGTGTGTAAAAAAGTTCTCAGTGTGTCTTTTGTTTAAAAGTCAGTGCTTACTTCATTTGGTTCTGAGAATCTTGTTTGTGAGGATTTTGTTTCAAATCATCTGCTTTTGATCTACATGGAACACTGGTTAGGTGTGTGTTTCTATACTGCTACTTGTCTACTGACTACTGCTATGAGTACCCTAGTCTACTCTACTGTTCTCTACTCTACTCTACTGACTCTCTTGTGGTGGAAGGGTCGTTTTTATAATGATGAGGGTTAGGATAATGAAATATCCTTCTTTTCTATCACCACTGATGACAAGGTTATTTTTAGAATGATGAAATATCTTTATTATTTATCATCACTGATGGCAAAGTTATTTTTAGAATGATGAAATATCATCATCATCATCATCATTCTGGACAATAACAGTATCATTTACTTCTTTCTCTCCATGATTGGTGTGTGTAGCTTTTCTGTAAACATTCATTAACCTCCTCTAAATGTATGCAGCACTTTTCCTTATTAAAACAGAAATTCTTAGAGTGTCCAGAGAGGAAGCTATTTTGAATGAGAATTATGGGAAGGATAAGAGAAGATAACACCACAAATATTTCTCCTGGTCTTCTTGACACTTTATGGTTTATAACTTGATGTAATGGAATAACCTGTCACCTCCATGAGTGACTACACTATAGGTAGTAACTGCCTATAAGTATCTGTAAGTCAATGGACTACAGAGACTAGCTGTGACCTGTTCCAGCTAAACAGTCGGGCAGAGAGGAACCTGGACGAGGCTCCGCCGAAGGGCAGAGTCTCGTTCAGGGAGGTAGACTGACCCTGAACATGTATATACGCATTCGAATAGGGAATATTTTTGGCTGAACCTACGGGCTCGGAAAGCCCACGTTAAACTCGGCCTTGTGCCACATGCAACCCTAGTGGGGTGGGGGGGTAGCTAGATATTACTAGCTGGGATCTGTTAATCAGCTCTTGGCTGTTGTCGAACTCTCTACCTACCTGGATGAGGCTATGCTGAGGGGCAGAGTCTTGTCCAAGGAGGTAGATAGACCCGAACCCGTTTATGCAGAGTTTACAGGGAATTTTTGGCCAAGCCTACAGTCTCAGATTGCCCCATATTAAATTCTGCCTTGTGCCACATCCTACCCCGTGGGGAGGTTGGTAAATATTACTAGCTGGGAGAACTACAGACCTTCCAATAGTAGCACTCACTACTGAATTGACTTGCAACGACCTTGTGCATAACTGTTACTTATTGTATTGTTTCTTATTGTACTGGTTTTTTTACAATAAACCTTTACTTATTTTATCCACCTTGTTTTTCAAGTATATATTCCTATTAACACGGAATATAACATAACTAAAACAAAATCTAACCTTTAGAATTTTGACTAAAACTTTTAGAATAAAATTAGAAAGGGAAAATTAGGATCAAAATTAGCATCAAATTTATCCAACTCTCATATTTAGATGAAATAGTACTTACTTTTATTATAATTTAGGCATATGAAAAATTATAACTTGGTTCTTCGAAAAATCAACAGCCTAGATAAAACAGGTATGGTAGGTTAAAATATTTTGTCCAGTTTATTAAGTAAAAAGACAATTTTCTAATATTAACTTTGTTAAACATCTTTGATCATTCACAATACTTTCTCCATAAACAACACAAATCTCTTTGCGATACTAACCATTAAAATAAGAAAGTATAAAATGCTGAAACTTATTTTTTTCATCTTCAATGTTAGAATCCATATAAAATATGCCAGTCTTGACATTTTTGTTAAATGCTCATATGACAGCAATACAATGAAAAGTGATCTTTTTAAGGGAACTTAAAACTAAAACTAAACACTCCTAATGCCATCTAACAACAAAATGAAAGCAAACTTTTAGACCTCTTAATATGATTGAAGCTACACATTGTATCTCAGAGGTGTGTGAAATTTTAATGGGCTATGTTCTTGTAGTTATTATTTATTTTTTTATTATTTTTTCATCTTAGCTCATTTGCTTTTTAATATAACACTCAAGTCTTTTTCATTTTCTTTATCTATTAAGCAATTAACATGGATTAGCAGTTTCAGAATATGAAAATGAACTGAATGTTCCAATGCAATCAACAAAAATAAGAGATAGAAACTTGTGAAAAATTCATACTTGGAATGCTTTATCTGAGAAATTTAATTAAACTGTTATATACTACCACTACTTAATGTAAACAAACAATATGACACAGAGAAAATCAAAAAAAGGAAGAATATAGTATTTGACTAAATAATTGTAAACATTATCCATACTGGGCAGATTTGTAAGGATATAAAATACTAATTCTTTATTTCTGATACTTATTTCTGATACTTGCTCTCTATTAATGGTTACAGAAGGCAAAAATGATCTGAGCATTGCAATAAAAATAAAAAATAACATAAAAGAAAAACTACTCAAATATTAATAATGATGATGCATGATCTAAGAAATTTGGACATATTACACAGTCATTTGAAACTTGGCTTTTTTCTTTATGAATTAAAATTATTTTAAGTCATCCTCTTTTCAGAGAATTCCTTGTAAGTATTTAATTGTTATACTGTTTTGTTCAATGAGTCAGAGAATACATATATCATATGAAAGTCTATAGTCAACTTATTTTGAGAAACATTACCTCTCAAATTTGGCATATTCACAGCATTATTAAAATTGTATTAATAAATCAGTAAACTCTAATAGCCTCTTTGCAGGATATTAATATAACTTCTTATTTCTAAATAATTATAAATATTTCTTGAATCACAATAAAATATCCTAAACTTCTCATTAAGAATGTCTTCTCTATTAAATAATCCTTATTGTCTTAAATGAGAGCTTTTGAACTGAAACTACAGAAAGATCTTGTAGTAGATTTTGTGAAACTACAGTTTCAAAATTTAGTCAAATTTTAGAAGCCAATTATAGCAAAACCAATATATAACTTCATCGAAATCTAGATATTCTATAAATCAAATTAATATAGTTGGGTTACATTGGTGGGAAGAACTGATTTTTTAATTTAATTTAAAATGATTAGAAATTTCATCAACTTGACAATGACTACAATATACATAAACATACATAGCAGAACTTTGAAAAGCTAATGACAAAGATTTCTTAAGAAAATATTTGGGTTAAAACTCTCAGTGGTAGAGAAATGGATTTGAAAACTCACATATGCAGTGACTAGTATAACTTTTTCAAGCAGTTTTAAAAATTGTATTTATAAAAGTATTTGTAAAATTTGGTTTTATTATTTCAACAAACAATAATGTTGTAGCATTTTATATCTGCAATTCTGTTTCTGATTTCAGTTTCAATAGTATAAAATGCCCATCTAATTTATACTTGCAGGTTGTGAGATGACTCAGTGGGCTAAGTGGTCTGAGTGCTCACAAAAATGTGGGAATGGTAACAAAAATCGAACAAGAGAGTTAAAGGTCAAAGAAGATACTAATTATTGCAATGTTGAGATGATACAATTAATAGAATGTAATACTGATATCTGTGAAAGTAAGTCATTTTTCATAACACAGCATTCAGCTATGCTAAATATAATAATGAAATATAACAGAAAACTATAAAATATGACAGAATATCTAATAAATAAGTAAATTTATTCTTTGAAAAATAAGTTCAGGTCTTTACTATATTTAAAACCTATTTTGTTTGCAAAAAATGAGCTTTTCAGTAATAAATCATTACAAAAACATTAAGAAAGAAAAGCAATATTCTTTTCATAATTTAACCAAAAGAAGTTTGAATATCATCTAATTATAATGATCACTGATGAAACACTGTTTTACTTTGATTCAATTATTTGTTTTATTTTCTACTAGCAAAATGCAATGTAACAGAATGGACATTATGGTCACCTTGTTCTGTAAGCTGTGGAGTTGGAGCTATGGTTCGAGAAAGAAAGATTTTAGCCAAAAGTGAAAAGAATGATTGTCCTAAAATTCTCAGAGAAGAGGAGAAGTGCATTGGCAAAAAGTGTAGTAAGTATTTTTCATAAATTTTGTCATATCCATCCTGTTTATTTTCATATCAAGAACAAACTCTAAGATGCTACTGCAAATATTCAAAACATTAATAACATACAGTGTTTGTGTGTTTCTATAATGCTATAGGCACATAACTTAAAAATTCTTACTGAACTAAAAGTTAAACTCAAGACAGAAAAAAAGATAGGTATTTAATATTATCAAATAGAAATAGTTTAAATTACTTCATGACCAACCTAAGTATTCTCAGTATTTTGTATGTTCATTATTCATTGTTGAATACATTTTAATAATATACAGTATACATTTTCTCACTCCCTATAATTTTGGTTTGTTCTTAATCTTTTGATTCTTATAGTTCTAGTTAATGTTAGTGTTTTGAGTTGGGTTTCATGGCTATTTCATAAGTTGGCTTTCTAACAAGTATTTTATAGGCTGTTATAGCAAATATTGTGGAAAAGAAAAACTGCTTATTTTCATATTAAATAAAATTAATGTTATGACTGCTTTAAAAGTTTATGCAAACCATCACAAATATAAGACTTGAACTTTGTAGTGTGTGGTGAGGGAGTGACACATCTGACAAAGTAAATTGTCCGTTTAACACCAGGATGCCCACTGTATATTTATATAGTGTATTTTTACTATTTGGCTGGCTTCAATTTCATCTTTGGTAGCAGCACAAACCAGCAGTATGTGTTGAGCTTCATTATTCATTGCCTCAAGCTATCTCTGTTTTGGCTTAATTTGAACAGTGTAACATCTGCCACCAATATAGTACTCCTTCACAAGCTCTGAGAAGGTCTCCAGCCTCCTCCTTATCAATATTTCACTTGCAACTTTGGAACTGCTGGTTATAATATGACTGAGCCAGTGATAAACACCTAAGGAGTTATTTTTTAAGTGAAGAATCTTAGTCTCCCACAGAATGGCTAAATTTATTCCCTTTATTAACGCATCTAACTCTGCAAGGTTGATGTGCATACTTTTGGCCTTGTGCCACATCTAATCTACGCTTGGAAAATCACTATGATACTGTGCTGATGGCAGATTTGAAAAGAAAACTGAAAGAACTATTAGAGAAGCAAGAAGAAAGAACTAACCATTAATTAGTACACAGGTAAAAGTTATTTAGAGTAACAAATAACATGAGGTTGTGGAAAACCATGATTGCCCATGTTCTAAAAGGACATGGCATATTAAAGAAATAGTATTACTAGTAGCAATATTTTTAATTAAGATGACAATTAAAATGAAAGACATACTAGTTGAAAAATGAATAAGATATTTAACTTACCTGAAATAATACATAATAAAGCTGATGAAATTTTTTTTAAGCTCTTAACTTTTTCAGTGAAAGTACCAGCATGAAAAATATTTAATTTAAAAATAATGTACATAAGTGATGCAAGAGATGCTGTGTTTGCTAATTATATTATTTCACTAGTTTGAAAATCAATAACAGTTTTTATACAAAGAAAATTTTAAACTTTAAAGAATAATCAGATGTTAAAGGAAATATTCAAAATGCATTTTACAGCCTAAGTACAGCCACAAAGTATTCAGACATTTTTCTTTTAAACCTGAAAGAGCCATCAGTTTTTACTTGATATACTCGCTATTGTCCTTGGAAATTCTTGTATACTCACTAATGTCCTTGAAAATTCCTGAGTTCCTCCAGCTATGGATTAAATAGCAGAACTGTGCTTGCTTGCCTTGGGTGGCAGCTAGTTTAGGAGAAGGAAAATAAATTAAAAGATTGTATCTAAAGGAAAAGGGAAGTCTAAGGAGTAAACCCAATTCCTGATTGGAGCCCCAATGGTGGATAAATTGTGTGTGTGTGTGTGTGTGATCTTCAGCTGCACCAGTACAAAACTATTCTTTAATGCTTTCCTTTGGATTCTGCTCACAAAACAAAGAGGGAAATCTTAACATAAAGACAGCCCAAGACCTCTGCCCCTCCTATCCAGCCCAAGACCTCTGCCCCTCCTATCCAGCCCAAGACCTCTGCCCCTCCTATCCAGCCCAAGACCTCTGCACCTCCTATCCAGCCCAAGACCTCTGCACCTCCTATCCAGCCCACGATTGCTCTATGTAACACCAGTGTCTTCCCAGATACCAATGCAAAATAAAAACTAAAATTGAAAGTACGCAGTAAAATTTCTATGCAATATTATGTTATACTGATAAAGTTTTTTTATGATTATTTATTTACAGAATGTGAAGAAAATGAAATTTGGTTAGAAGAAGGCTGTGAGAAAAGTTGCAACGATTCTAAACAGTGTAAAGTGGCTGCTTGCTTATGCAAAGAGGGATTTAAACGCTCCATTAATAATAGTTGTATCCCTCAAAAGACTTGTGATTTATGCATTATTAATGGCAAGGAAAAAATGGCAAGTTTCATTTTAATATATTCTTCTCTTTGGGGAATTTTCATTTATTTCTATTCCAGCTGATATTTATTTACTTATTTATGTTGCAGTTTGCTGGTACCATTTCAGACTGAAACTAATAATGTTATTTATAGCACTCAAATGACTACACATCACCTACATACTGAGACAATAATGGAATAACCCAAAATAGAAATTAGAAGAGGAATAATCTTCATATATTTATATAATCTAGAAAAAGAAAATAACTTTATGGATTCTCTTTAATATTATTATGAAAAAAATGTAAAAAAGGGAATTAAATGTTGCAGATAACTAATTGGAACTGATTCGTTTTTTGTTTATAAATGCATTGCAAGTCCAAGGTACTTATACTTCAAGTAAAATAATATATTAAATATAATTTGACTTTAAAATGATTCATTATAAATATCGGCTTTCAAGTAATCTTTTTTAAGACTTATAAGGCAATTTATTTTGGTTATTATTTTCATTTGCTAAAGTAAATGTATATACATATGTTTAGAGCATATGATAGATTGATTCATCATTTGTATTTCAGCCTGGAAGTATTTGGAGGAATGAAGCAGATGAATGTGAAAAATGTGAATGTGTTGGTGGCCAAGCAGTTTGTTCTAGAATTTGTGCCATAGAAAAATGTGAACAGGTAATTAATTTATTTTTCCTGGATAAAAAATTTTTAAAAGTATTTAAAAAAATCTTTCAAAATTTTATTGCCATTTTTGTTAACTCATCCTACACACAAAATCTTATTGTGATATCACTATTCTCATTTATAATCAATATTTATACTTAGCATTCATATCCATTAATAATATATGTTGTTAGCATTGATTAATACATTAAGTGACTTGTAAGACTTAAATTTCAAATACCATGTTTACATAGGTAACTCTAATTGTTTATGATTATTTCTTTTATATATATTTCTGATCTTTATTAAAATTGGTTTAATGTCAGGGTGAAGAGCTTTCTTATGATGTCCCAAACAAATGCTGTCCAATATGTGTAAAGAAAAGTAAGTTTATATTCAATACTTAATCTATTATCATCTATCAAAACTTTTACATTCTAAGAATTAAAAAAAATACAAAATAGTAGCATCTACAAAAAATGCATGAGTTTTAAAAAATTTTTTATATTTTTGTATTATGCAGTAAAAGTGGTATAAGTGGTTTAATTTTTAGCAAATATTAATTGTAATATCTTCATGATTTAATTTATGTGTTTTTTATTATGAGTTCACCATATGAAAAGTACAAAAATAATATTGCATTATTTTAGTAGTAAATATTTAAACATTTAAGTAAAATTAATAATAATAATTTCTTGACATGCATGAAACTATTCTGGCTGCCATTTCAAACAAAATAAAAAAATTACATCTTCATATCAAGTAAAAATTAATTTAAATTTAGTAAAATTAAACGGGTTCATTAAACAAATTAAGATGTTTTAAAAGCAAAATGTAAATATCTTTTTCAACCTTGATATGAATTTTTCTTGTTTTGAAGAAACACTGTAAATTTGAATAACATTGCAAATTAACAATAATTCAATAGAATATTCATTATTTCAAGCAGTTTGTAGAACTAGACTTTTTATAACTTTCATGAGGAATTAAAGGCAAAGATATTAGCAAAAACTTTTCACTTACTTTTCTTGTGATCATCAGTTATCTGAAAAATTTTCTTTGTAGGTACTTGTGCCTTAAAAATGGCAACAGACTATCTGATTGATTCTCTCACTGGATGCAGATCAGTTAATAAGGTTAAATACTTTTATTGTGAAGGCAGCTGTGGTTCTAGTTCAGAAAAACCAGTTCTTATGAATCTGAAAAACAGTGCAAGCAGCCAACAGAACTGTATTTGTTGCCAAGGAATAACATCACTTCCAAAATCTGTTGATGTTGTTTGTGAATCTAAGAAAATTAGGAAAACCAGTTATTATGACATGAAAAGTTGTGGTTGTAAAGACTGCTCAAATAGTAAGTGCACCAGATTAAAGTTTTATTTCATTTGTTTTTAAACACCAATAATTGGTTAAAAATATTGTTTAGTAATATTTGTTTACTTTAGGATATATAAACCTAAGTCAAAAACTTTGAATATAATTTTTACTGTTTCATTAAATTATATTTAAATAAAATATCACTAATTATATAGTGTGACTTGTGATTCAGCTATAAATTCTCACTGAATTCTTATTTTGTAAATCTAATTCTTATTATTTTTTCTAAAATTTATAAACAAATGCAAATGGCTGTGTAAATTTTATTTGTAACTTTAACAGAGAAGATAATATGTTAGATATATTTCAGTCATTTTTTGTTTGTAGAAAAAAAAATTACTGACTAAGTTTCTGGGATGAGGAGTTATCATTATTTATATATCATAGTAGGAAAAATATCCTAATCTTTGTTGTTACTATCACAACATTTCCGTTGTTATGCCCTCTGACCTTTTTCACATGTTTATGTGAAAAATGTTTTGTTTATGTTATATTACTCCTTCAGGGAGTTTGGAATTTTGGCATTCTTTGCTTTCTTTCCATTTATTATAAATCAATGATTGGTGCAAATTTTTGGCAAAGTTTAATATTTGTACCCTTCTCCAACTCTCATCAAAAATGTTGTGTTAAAAGGATGGTATAAATCTCAATACTCACAAACTATTTTATTGATTTTATATGGCAAAGAGAAATCGAAAGAAATGTCAGAAAAATGCATTTTTTTCTAAACTTATTAAAGTTATTTTGTTATGTGTTTATTTAAATTTTCTTGTTCATAGACATTTTTATAAATCTATGAATAAAACATTGTTTTTATAGTTATTTCTTTATAACATAGTAAATGATAAATATTGTTATTGGTTCAAATGTAAATATAAAATTATTCTTGTAAATAGATAGCCTCTAATATTTTTGTTGTCAATTCTCGAGAAAAAAGAGAATGCATGATTTCCGTTTCATATGTTAGGACTTTAATAAATTTTTAGAAAAGTTTTTAAAACAATAAAAATTGCTGAGGTAATAGTGATATTAGCATAATAGTGATATTAGCATAATAGTGATATTAGCATAATAGTGATATTAGCAGAAAAACGTCCTTTAATTTTACATTTTTTGCAGTGTATAAATGTTAAATTTTGTCAAATATTTTTTCAAAATGATTTAGCAGACAAAATATCCCCCAAATTATTCTTGATCCCATTTATAAAAAATGTTGTTATATTTTAGCTAAATTTCTCAAAAATAAACATGTTTTGCATAAAATGATTAACCATGGGCAAAAATCAGTGCCAAGTCGAGGAATGCATGAATGAATTGTCATAGCAATAACATGTCTTTTAGGCTTCATTATCTAACAGCTTCTTTTTATTTTTCAGGTTAATTCTCCTTTTCTCATCCAACTCTACATGGTTAAAATATGTATGCATTTAAGCTGAAAAATAATTCTTTCTTTCCTTAAAAGTGATTGTAAATAGTCATGAATATTACAACAAATAAGTTCTTCAATAAAATTCCCTTTCATACAGCATGTTTTTGTTTATTTTGTCAATATTACAGCAAAACAAAATTTATATTCAATCATACAAAATACACTGCATACCTTTTTATTTGATGTTAGGTGATAATATTGCAGATTGTGAAAGACAAATTTGGAAGAGACCTGTTAGGGATTCCTAACAAAATCATGGAAATCAATTAAAGACTTCTAGCATACATTATGTGGCTGTCTGAAATTTGCTATCTTTGTTAGAAAGGAGCCTTCAGTTCTGGTAGTTAATGATGTCAATACATCACACCTCTCTTCTTGATAAAAGAAATGAATACGTACCTTACCTTTTTTTGAGAATATATACTATTACTTTAAAAGAAAGAAAAAAAATTGTAAAATATATATCCTTACATGAGAGCAGTCGAACATGTTTCTTAGTCCAATCTGCCAGTTTCTCTGTTTTTTTTATATACACATTTCTTTTCTTTTTTTTGTTCTTACAATTACAATAGTGAAATTATAAGATCTATATGGTCTAATTTGATTTTACTCAAGTATTGCAATATCCAGAAATAAATGAGTAATTTAACTTAATACATAATTGTTGAATTTCTTTGGCAATTTTGCATACCATTGTGGATTATACCTGGCTGGTTGTGGAACTGTTGGTGTTGCTTGTAGCTGACCTTATTGCTCTGTTACATCTTTTTGAACAGGTGTAGTTGGCTCAGCCAAATCCATTCTGTGTGGGTATGGGGTCACTCACATGAAACCAGCAGAGATAGCCTCATTTTCACAGGAATAAAAACATATAAGGAAATAATACTAAAAGCATGTTAAATTGTAAATTAAAATAATATAATTTTATTTATTTTTGTGTACTGGTGTGTGTGTATTTTAGTTATATGTGTATTAAGGTTGCATATGATAGAGGATGGAAGTCACTTTGTATTATGAATACACTTTCAAACTGGCAACCTCTGTCTGTGATGATGTGAAGCAGTACTGCAAAGTGAACTATTCAAGTGTTGAGGAACACTATAGCTACTGTACTTGCTGAGGTGTCTTGAAGAGAGGGTAGCTTCTATCCATCTTGTTGTCCTATCAATACAGGTAAGAATATATTTTGCTGGTGATGAGTATATGCCATCATGTGCATAATGATGCACATGATTGCATATACTCATAATGTGCTAATGATGTTGATATAAACTGCTTCAAATTGTTCTGATTCATAGTGAAAAAAGCATAGTTTGATTCTTAGTATATTTAGAATTTTTGTTTTGTTGACAGTTCTGACCATTTGACATATATGTTTGGCCAGTAGTAACTTTGCTGTTGGATTAGGACCAGGGTGTGAGATGTGGAATGTATTGAAGATGTGCCTGTGAAGAGAATCTGGAATGAGTGATCTTAGTGTGGATGTTGTGTCACAGATATTGGTTGAATCTTGAAAGCTATATGATTTGAGGTTATCCTTGTATTTAGAAATCTCTTCTCTTGTCATGCTATTAGGTCTCATGGGTCAATTGTGACTGAAAAAGCTGGTTGTGAAAGGCAGTTAGCAAATATGTTATATTCTGATTTTATGTATATCACATCAGCAATGATTGAAAGATATGTTGTCTGTCTGATTTGTGGCATGTAGTTTTCTTAAATGCTAATGGTAAAGATTTGTGATCAGTAAATAATGTAACCTGTGGTCTGAAATGTACTATGACTTGGTAAGCTGCTAATGGCTCATGATCAAATGTTGAGTATTTCTTTTGGATATCTGTTAGTTGTTTTTACAGTAGAAGCCTATGGGGATCATGGTGTCATCTACAATCTGATGTAGTACTTCTGTTGCATATCCAGAACTATCAGTTACTAAATGATATTGAGTAGCTTTGGGGTTTGGGTGTGTTAGTGCTGTAATTTCTGCTAGAATATTCTTGATGTTTTGAAATACTTCTCTTTCTGAAGAATTTGTTTGTAGTGATTTTGCTGTTTGATTATATCTAATGTGTTCTGTTACAGGTAGCAGTATTTCAGCTGCTTTTGGAATTAGTTTTCTCTTGAAGTTAACCAACAGGGCAAGGGATACTTATCAGGCTTAGTTAGGAGGTTTAGCTGTCTATAATCACCACAAAGTATGTACTAACATGGAATTGATTTGGGTACTAAGTGTAGTGGTGATGCAATCCAAGAAATCTGTGTAGGGATTTAGAATAGTTTGTGTGAATTTAAATAAATGACTCCAACAAGATGTGTGTGTGGAGAAAGAATTTATTTGGTGACCTTCGAACACCATGTGGTGATAATCAACTGTCCCTACCCCACTTTTCACCTCAATCATACCTCACTCATGGAAAAAATACAAGGGAGACAACTTCACGTTGATTAACAATTCTCCCTTTTTTTTCTTTTCTTTCTTCTTTCAGATGACTGTCTGAAAAAGAGAATTAAAAAAAAATTTTTTGAATTTATTAAACAGATGATTCCTTGGGCTCTGATATCAAACCAAGGGTTTTAAATGATGGTACTCCTTTCTTTGTCAAGGAGTCTGCAGCTTGTTCATCAGTTGGCATCCAAGAGAACTCTGCAATTTCCTTTCTGTCCAACATTTCTCTCAAAATGGCCATCTCGATGCGAAGTCTCTTGTCCAAAATCTGTGTTGATGAATGTACTGAGTCATAGAGACAGGAATTGTCAGTTTTGCTTATGATCTTAATGTTCCCAGTTTCATCTTTTAGTTGCAGTAGTTCCAATAATAGTTTTCTGTAAAATAGGCAGGCTGCTGACATGTCAACCATGGCTAGAGTTTCAGCAGCCAGTGTACTTTTGACCACCCTTCTAATGCATTTGGATTGCCAGGCAATGGGCATAAATTTATTATTATTTCCTACCAAAAAGAGTATATAGCCTCCCTGTGATCCTCCATCTGTCAAATTAGTGAAAGAAGCATCACTATATGCAATAATTTTTAAATGCTCAAGGTTTCCTAAGTCAGGAATGTCTATCTGTGATTTTTCCTTTTTTGCTTTCTTAACTACTCTATTGGTTTGTTTTATACATTCTACATTTTGTTGTTTTAGAATGGAGCTTAATGCACTAACATCATAACTTAGATCAGGTCTGGTTTGGGTGGCCAGCCAGTTAAGCTGACCAATAACTTGCCTGATTTCAGTAATTTCGGTTGTGGAAATTGCATCTTTAAGGTTCCTGCCTGCTTTTACTGGAATATATTTTAATTTCTTTACATACTCATTCTGTCCAAGTTTGATATTCTAATTATTCTTTTTTATGTCTAATCCTATGTATTGGAACTCAGCAGTTTCTTCGGTTTTAACTGCAAATACATGACAAAGCCTGTCTATAAGTCTGCTCTGAAAGATCTCTGATCCTGCAAAGGAAAAATCATCAACATGAGCTGCAATTATGCCTTGCAGTTTGTTTCCGAAATGCCATGTAAATATCGCTTGATCATATTTTGAAGCTATTGCTCCTGACTTCATTAATTCCTCCTTGAGTGTTAGGTATCAGGACCTAGAAGCATCAGTCAAGGTGTATACACATCTTGAGAGTTTCCAAATATGGCCCTGAGGTACATTGGCTTCTTTAGGAGGATCCAGATAAACCAGTCGATCCAACTGCTTGCTCTGCAGGAATGCTGTCTTTATGTCCATTGATTTACACATCCAATGGTTAGCTGCCATTATTGCCAGTGCTATGCGTAAACCTTCTTTAGAGCATGTGGGAGAATAATTTCTTATGTTGTTAGTGTCTCTATCCTGGAAGCCTCTTGCAACAAGTCTGGCTTTATAGGTTTGCTTGCCATTGAAATTTTTATTTGTGTAAATCCATCTTGTGGAAATTTTTGGTTGACTTTGGTCAGGTACTTGGATGTACACTTTATTTTCAACCCAGCTTTGGAGCTCTTTCTTTCTTGCTTCTTCCAGTTACAGGTCATCATTAGAGGAGGAAATCATTATATTTTCCTCGTCACAAGATGTGTGTTCATGTTCAGTTTCCTCAACCTCAGCCACTCTGATACCCCAATGCTCAAAGTCCAGCCCAAAAGGTTCACCCTGTTCCATAACCACATTCATCAAATGTTTGTTTTTGCCTGTTGCTTTGCCTGCCCTACTTATGACATTTAATTTTTTCCATTCTGGGTCTGTGTCATTGGCAAGCTTACATTTAATAGTTTGTCCTGGTTTAGGAAGCTCAATTTTCTTTGGAGTGAAGTCCTGCTTATGTGGTCTATCTCGTGCTTCTACAGTCTGATGTTGCTCGACATTGTTGTTTGTGGCTTCCAAATCTTCATTCATATCAATCTCTTCAGAAATTGGTACTTCTGGAGATTCTTCAAGCCTTTTCTGTGAGATACTAGGTACATTGATGCTGTCCTCAGAAGAATTTCGATATGTCTCAGGGTAGGGTGCTAAGCGAGATGGATGTACCCTTACATATGTGCCACCATGTTTGACAAGCACCTGCTTATGTTCCCACCCTATAACGGTTCCTGGACCAAGCCATCTATCACACAGGTTTCTTTTGTAAAGGACAGCATCACCATTTTTGTAGGAATGTGCTATACGTGTTCTAACTTGGTGACGAAGTGCACATCTTAGTTTCTCTGAGGACTCACCTGCAATGAATTGTTTCCTGGCAGCATGCAGAGCATTTAGGTTATCTGCAACAACTACACTGGTGGAAACACTTTCTAATGCAGGAAGCTTGTCATTTAGAAAAGCAGGTAGGTTGGGATTTCTGCCAAAAACAAGTTGATTGGGACTGTATCCATGAACACTGTGAAGTGTATTTTTGGAACTTATGGCCCATGCAAGTGCTACCTCAAAACTACAATTGGTATCTTCTATGGTTTTCTTTACCATTTCTCCCAATATCCCAATGTGTCTTTCATTTAACCCATTGCTCCAAGGACTTTCAGCAGCAGTGGTACGTACCACAATGTTTAGATTTTGCACCATATCTCTAAATGACTGGTTATTAAACTCTCTGCCATTATCAGTGAGAATAAATCCCAGAGTTCCAAAATACGCAACCCAGTGTTTGAAGATGGCATTAATGATGTCAGAACTTTCCTTACTAGGAATCCTGACTCCAACACTTTATCTTGTACCATGGTCAATTAGGTGCAGTACCTTGTTACCATTAATTTCTTTGATGTCCATGGCAATGCTCTCATTCCTAATGAGAATCCAACAATGGGTCTAGGTTCAGCCCATTTGTATCTCATGCAAATTTCACATGAATTAGGAAGTTCTTGTAGAATTTTAATAAATTCAGAATCTCTCATCCCAGCATTTCTCACTAAATCACAGAGCTTTTTGCTGCTAGGATGACTGAATTGTCTATGCAACTTTGTGGCAATTTTAATTTTTTCTAGTCTATTTTTAGTAGCAATTTCTTTAATAAATAAAATCTGCTTGAATTTACCTCGGTCTGGTAGAGACCTGCTAATAGGGATGTGGTAGTGACCAGATGAAGTACACTGCATTGGAACTTTTCTCCCCAGCATGGTGACAGTGTCATTCTCAAAATTGAGGCATGTCCTGGCTCTCTTCATGGAATTTTTGCTCAACAGAAGTGGTATGTCAGAGTCCACAACGTCAGTTACGATACTGACTTCAACGCCGGCAATGACACACGGTAGAGTGACTTTGTAGATGGATTTGAGTTTGTTTCCATCACCAAACTTATATGTCCTCACTCCATCACAAACTTTTATATTTTGTTTTTGTTTTTCTGGTATGGTTTCAAGAAAACACTCGTACCATTTCTTTCCACAAACAGTCCCAGAGGCATCAGAATCTAAGACGGCTGAGCCTAGTGTTTCACCCAGTAACGTGCTAGCACCATCTTCCCCCTTTTGCTGACCCATCAGCACGAGGTTAGAGACGAGTATGTTTTCATTGTCTTCCTTTGTATGCGAAGTATCTTCTGCGTATGGACATTCGCGAGCCCAGTGGAATTTGCATCCACATGTAAAACATTTAGTGGTGTTGCCTTCAGGTCCTAGTGGGTTTAAATTTTTATCAGTGGAGCGTGTTGAATTTCTGTTACGACCCCTCCTGCCACTACCTCGCCGACCAGAAAAGGGAGTAGTTGTGTTAGAACAGCGATTGTAAAATGTCCCACTAGATAGCTCCTCCTGGTTATCCATGCTGAAAGCAACATCCATTTCATTTTTCACCACGACTAGAGGAGTGGTGAGTGACGAAACGTCGCAATATTGTCTGTGCAGAATCTTCTTCAATTGTTTAGACATTTGGCAATGTCTAATTCTAGTACAGCTTCCCTGGCTATTCCTTCCAAGGATAGAAGTACCACCGGGACGTGTCTATGCATCTCTAAGCTGGTGGCAACTTCCCACAGGTGCATCTCTTTTTTCCAAGTATTGTACTTGTCCGTGTTTAAGGCAGGTGGGGAAATAAACTTAGAAGACATTTTTTTTATCTAAACGCTCTGCTACCAATGTAAATTTAAATAAATGACTCCAACAAGACGTGTGTGTGGAGAAATAATTTATTTGGCGACCTTCGAACACCACGTGATGATAATCAACTGTCCTTACCCCCCTTTTCGCCTCAATCGTACCTCACTCATGGAGAAGATACAAGGGAGACAACTTCACGTTGATTAACAGTTTGGTTCTGGAAAGTCTTAAATTTGTTGAATTTTTTGCTTAGTTGGGATTAAGGGCTGATATTGTATCCTAAGAAGTTTATACTGTTTTTGAAGAATTCAAACTTATCCAAAGATATCTGTAGGTTGTTTTCTGCAAGGATTGATAGAACTGTCTGTAGATTTTCATAGTGCTGGGTTTGTGTTTCCGAAAAGACTAAAATGACATCTATATAGACAAAGTTGTAATCTATATCCATGAAGATATTATCCATGAAACATTGAAAAGTAGCACTACTGTTATGTAGGCAAAAGGCATAAATAAGTATTCAAACAGACCAAAGGTTATAAGGGTGGCTGTTTTTTCGATGTCCTTGTTGCTCATGAGTATATGATGATATGCATGTAACAAGTCGATCTTACAACACACGTGCTGATTATGGATTTTAGATCCTAGGGATACTTATCAGGCTTAGTTAGGAGGTTTAGCTATCTATAATCATCACAAGTTGATTTGGGCACTAAGTGTAGTGGTAATGCCCATGGAGATTTTGGGTATCTGATTATTCCAGTGTTCATAAGCACAGTGAACTCTTGTTTTGTGACTCTCTATTTTTCTTCTGATAACGGGAGTGGTTTGGCAGAAGTTGGTTTATTATTACCAGTGTCAATAGTATGTTTAATTTTCATTGCGGAAGTATTAGGTCTCTCTCTGCTTGGTATCAGCAGCTTAGGGTGTTTGTTCAGAAGTGAACTGGCTTTGGTAGATGGAAACAGTTATTAACAGTAATCTGTTAAGTAGTTGTTGTGAATTGTGTGCTTTGTATGTAGTGTTCAGTTTTGTTATCATGCAGTTTTCCAGTATTGCAGTCTAGGATTATAATGTAGTGTCTGAGGAAGTCTGCTCCGAGTAGTAGATTGAGGGTGTCTACTATGACTACTGTACAGGTGAATGAGCATCGCATATCAATCAATTTTTCTATGTGACAAAGAATATTATTGTCTGTGTCCAATGATAAATGAACAGCAGTCCTCGAGCAAAGTTTGTGGGAATATAGTCACAGATGCTCCAGTGTCAACGAGAAAGTCCACTTGAGATGAGCCTATAATAGTGGCAACCTTGAAGAGCTGCATTACTGATTACTACAGCTACTTGTGCTATTAGTTTTTCGACGGCCCTTCATTTTGGGGCTCTAGTGGATTACATCTAATGGGGGAAGACGTTCTTGAACTTGGATTTCTTTTGCATGATGATCAGGCCATTTACACTTTGGCTTCATCATGTATTTGACTGGAAGCAAAGTAAATATAGCTACTACAGAGTAGGGGTTTTTGGTTCTCGTAGCCTAGATGGGTTTGTGTGAATAGTATTTAGAATTGGTCGAGGAGGAAGTAACTCTTGCTCTCAGTGGAATTACGGAACTTGTATTTTGGATTAAGTTCGTTTTTAAATGGAAGTATTTCATCTGCCAGTGTACCTATTTCAGATAGTGAATCTTTGTGTAGCCGCTATAGCTGGTGCTACAGTTTGTGATAACGATTGTATGAATTGGTGCCGAACGAGTTTGTCACCAACTCCTATTTTGGTGCTGTAGAAAGTAATTCTCGGAGACAGTCTGAAGGTCTGCCAGTGATTTTGCACTTGAAATAAGATTAGCAAACATGTCTCGCTTTGTTCTCTTGTGCATCTGAATTACTGCCTCCTTGAGTAATCCATACTTCTTTGAATAGAGGGTTGAAGTTTGTAACTTGGATATAGTCTCTGGCAGTAGACAAGATAGTACATGGTAGAATTTAGTTTGGGAGTTGGTAATATTACGCAAAGCAAATTAGGCTTCATATATTGCAAACCAGCTATTTGAAGCTTTTTGCATAAATTCAGGGATTTTAATGGTCTCCATTAAAATCCCTGAATTATAGCTATAGAATTGTAGCTATAGAATTGTAGCTATTATGTTGTCATGTATATGTATATAGGGATTTAGAGTATATAATAAAAAATGCTTACTTGATTCGTTGTGCAACTTCGCTTGTCTTGTGTTTTTATTCTTTCCTTTTACGGTCCAGATGCTGAAAGCTACTTCTGTTTAAATTATTATATTGTAGGTATAATGCTGTGTAGTCTTCCGGTCTGCGATGTACAGGTATATTTACTTGCCCCCACTGAGTCAGGTTGTGACACAAGGTCACTTGTTAACGTGGGGACCCGAGTGATATCACTCAGGCCACTAGTCTAAGCTGGTCATAGCTTGTCCAAGCTGGCCAGAGCTGGTCTAAGCTAGTCATAGCTGGTCTTGGCTTGTCATAGCTGGTCCAAACTGGTCAGAGCCGGTCCAAGCTAGTCGTAGCCGTGATACTACCAGCGCAGGGACGAATCCCTACACAAGGGAAGTATGGTCTGCGATGTACAGGTCTAACTGACCACGGGCTGACTGATGACTGACTTATTTGGAGTCGTTTGACTTAATGCAAAATAGGGTAAGTCCATTTTGCATATCCCGATACACCTCTCTGAAATGAAGAGGTTTTATCCCTTTGTTGATCTTTGTCTTTTCTTAATTATAGTACAAGATCTTATATCTCTCTCTTGAGATGTGTACCTGGTTCTTTTTATTGGAGATCTAGGTCTGAACTTATCTCCATCCTGATCTTCTGACTCCACGTTGGATTCATAGTTTCTTTCTTAATGTGTCCGTTTTTGCCGTCAGAAGCACTCATCTTTTCCTCACTTTCAGGTTCCTTCTCATTTTTACTTCTTCCATCTCGACTTCTTCGTCATCAATTCTAATTCTTAATTGATCAGTGGGCCAGTAAATTCTGTACCTTTGTTGTTATTCTAACTGTATTATGTCCTTTTTGAACAACAATGTTTGCTTTTTCAGGACTTAATTCTCTCTCTTTTTTGTACTACATTATTTCATTTGTTGAATAGGACATTGTTATAGGAAATATAATTTGTCTCCCCATCGATCCAGGGGACTTTACACTTTAACTGCATGTGGAATGATTCTATAACTCAGTAATATTCTCCGTCTGTAGCTATATATGGTGTCTCTCGATGGGAAAATGCCTTCAACCCCATTTTTATCATTTTCACCATTCTTTCTGTAATTTCATTAATATAGTGGTGTTTTATAAGGGAGGTATCCATTTTGTTTTAACCACGAATAAGGTATTATCACAAATTTCTGGCGCTTTGTCAGAGACTAACATTTTTGGTACCCTGTTTCTGGAAAATATTACTATGGCTGCCTTCCTATCCTGAACGCCTAACTACTTCAGACCAAAATAAGTTGACCAAAATTAAAAATAGTCCTATGCCTTTAACTTGTGTCTGATCCATATGAACGGAAGCCCATGGCTCTTTTTCTTTAGGCCATGAATGTATTTGGTTTGGCGAAAGTTTTTTTTTTATTTCCATACATTTGGGGATTCTTTGTACACGTTTTTCTACAAGGCTTCTAATTTTAATCGTCTCTGTGTTGCTGTTATTCTACAATGAACATCATCATATACACTTTTTATTGCATCTTTTCTTTTCACTCTGATGGTATTAAAACTGTTGGGGATTAGTGAATGTATTTCGTTAAATCAGAAGGACATTTTTTTATTGGCGTGTTCGTTAACATTCATCCTCAACAATAAACATAAATTTAGAACAGGTCATGCAGAACAAAGTTAAAAACAAGACAAGTAGAATGCATAACAATACAGTGATTTTATATACAATTTAAAAATATACAGATGAGTTAAGATTTGATGAATGGTTGAGTATTGGATGTATTAAAATGCGTTGTTTGTTGTTAAGTATGTTTGAAAGCTTTAGCGAGTGTTAATAAGATTTGTTCAAAGAATTAAACAGTTTGTTGTTTTATGTACAAAAGTGTCCGATGTTGTGGTTCAATTGTTAGTGTGTATATGTAAGTATAATTCTTTTATGTCGTACGAAGTTGCGTACCTTTAGTTGTTGCTTGAATGAAATGTTGCTAGTTATTATTACTTATTTTGTAGTGAATAATTATCACTTTTTAAGTATAATAAATGAAGTTTGTAAAGTTTTGTTCGATAGAGAGAGAAAGATTATGCCAATGGGTTGCTGAGTTAGAGTTTGATTTACACGGGAAGATCAAGTTTAGGATAGCGTGGATTTGGTTGGCATCTCTCTGAATGTTGAAGTCTGACTAATTAAGTAGTTCGAATTTCTTCTTTTTATAGTTTTTGAGAAGGAAAAATAGGCTCAAAAGGTTTTGAGCGCCAAAGTGATTTTTCACGTGCATTCCCAGTTTTTTTAGGCTGTTAACCAATGAGAAGTTGAGTTTGTCGAAATTAGTGTTTTGATTGGATAACAGGTGTGTGTGAGTGTAAGAATGGATTGTTCTGCAAGTGAAAGATAACGTGGATGATTCCAGATTTACCCCCCCCCCCACACACCTCAGATTAATAGTCATTACGTATGAATATTAATATGTAATATATGTCCTGAACTTGGTAGGCCAATGGACATGCATACCCGATTTGGTACAGGTAGTCTTTGTCGTCGCAGCGGTATCTGTTGGACGTGCTTGTATATTTGGTGATTCCGTTTGTGTTGCATCTTGCGTAGTTGAAGTTTTGTCACTATTTTGCATATACGCTGGTTTCAATCGATCAATGCTTACTGTGTTGTGCTTTCCGGTGATGTCGATTACGAAGTATTTTGGTGATCGGGAAATAACTAGGTGTGGTCTAGTGTAGTTTGGCATTAAAGGTTTGCGAACAGCATCTCGACGGAGGAATACGTAGTCTGCTCACTGTAAGTCTGCCGGTATGTAGTATGGTTTATTGTACGCCCGCGTTGGTGAATAAATTATGTCAGTCATCTTTTGCTTCAAATCATTAATGAAGTGACTGGAAGGGGCATTTTCTGTGCTGTTGCTGAAAATTTGTCCAGGTAGAGTCGAAAGTTTACCAAAGACTAACTCTGCACTGGTACACTTTAAGTCCAATTTCATCGTGTTGCGCAGCGCAAGCATGACAAAAGGTAGCTTGTCCACCCAGGTACGACCGTTGTCGTAATGACCGATGGTCATCCGAATATTGAAATCCAATGAGTGAAGATTGTATTTGCTATCGTTTCTGCTGTTATCGACGACAGTGGTACTGCTACTGGCCATCGTGTGAAACGGTCAATTATGGTAAGTATATATTCGTTTCCGTTCACACGATCCAGGGGACCGACTAAGTCCGCATGCATGTGTGTAAAGCGACCATCAGGGTTCGGAAAGGTTGACGAAGGTGCTTTAGTATAACGTCCAAATTTGGTTGCCTGGCAACGTTGACACGTGCGGGACCACTGTTTGATGTCAGTTGCCATACCGGCCAGACGAATCTGTCCGATATGGTCCGCAACGTTGCCTTAGCACCAGGGTGAGCTTGTGAATGGAAATGTTCAAATATTGGTCGTCGCATAGACGGAGGAAAATAAGAGCGTGGACTGCCCGTACTGATATCACAATATACTAATTTGTCAGTAAACGGTAGCGGTCTCTTTTCAATCTGAAAAGAGGTATCGGATTGAATAGAAGAAAAGGTCTCGTCACTAAGCTGCTCTTCTGCAAGTGTATCAAAGTTGAGTGCAGCAGGCTGTACTGCATTGAGTGTTGCACGAGACAATGTGTCTGCAACAGTGTTATTTGTCCCTTTTACATAGCGAATGTCAGAAGTAAATTGACTTATATAGTCCATATAACGGACGTCTCGAGGACTGTGTTTGCCTGATTTGGAGTGTAGGGCATACGTCAACGGTTTATGGTCGGTGAATATTGTGAATTCACGACCTTCCAAAATGTGACGATAGTGCCGGATTGCTAAATATACTGCAAGTAACTCCCGCGAGAAGGTACTATACTTCTTCTGCGCGGAGTTCAGCTTGAGAGAGAAAAACGATTATGGTCTCTCAGTTCCACGTATTACTTGGTGTAAGACAGCGCCTACGGTGTTAGAAGATGCATCGGTAGTTAAAGTCAGCTCGGCATTGTCTGGTGAAGTGATATAAGACAACTTTGTACAGTTCTGCAGCGCGTCTTTCGCAGAATTAAAGGAGTTCATTTCTTCAGGTGATAAAGATATTTTTGAATTTTTTTTCTTGTGTCTAGAAAATACATTAGTTAAAGGTAACAGGATCGAAGCACAATTAGGAATGAATTGGCGATACTAATTGACCATCCCGAAAGACCTTCGGAGTTGTCGTAAAGTGGAGGGTGGTGTTAAATTTGTTATTGTGTTTACTTTCTGGTCTAAGGGAGTTAAGCCATGTTCGTCTATGCTATGGCCGAGAAAGGTTAAGCTTGGGACGGCAAATATGCACTTATCAATATTTAACTTGAGACCATAGTGTTGCAGACGTTGAAAGAGTTTGTAAGTGTTCATGGTGTTCCTTATGCGACTTGCTGGCTATCAAAACATCATCGATGTAAGCATAAGTGTAAGGTAGTCCACATGAGTCTCTGGAACGACTGGGCTGCATTACGTAAGCCAAAAGGCATTCTAGTAAATTCGAACAGTCCGAAAGGGGTTGTTACTGCAGTTTTTGGGATATCCGATTCTTCTATAGGGATCTGGTAAAAAGCCTAAAGCAAAATCTTTTATGTGTGGGATTGGATACTTATCCGGAATTGTTTGTGCATTGAGAAGTCTGTAATCACCACACGGACGCCAGTTGAAAGAATCAGCCTTAGGTACCATATGAAGTGGAGTAGCATAGGACTGGACGATGGGCGGATTATTCCTAATTTAAGCATGTTATTAAATTCGTCCCTAGCTATCCGTAATTTGCTGGGGTGGAGACGACGAGGCTGGGAATAAACTGGAGGTCCTGTTGTCTTTATCGAGTGCGTAGCATTATGTTTGATTGGCTCCGTGTAAGTGAATGGTGACAGTAAAGGTTAGTGTTTGCGTAGCAATTCTCCGTAGCCGTTGGCTTTTGGTACTACGGCGGTTAAACCTAGTGTCGAATGTTTTGAAATAAAACCACAGCGTTTCAGATTAGTATTTGTGTCTGTCAGCGTGCGTGAAGCTAGTTCAACGGACAAATTATAGTGTGTTAGGAAATCCGCACCGATGATTGGCATTTCGACATTAGCTACTGTGATGGTCCATGTGAATTCTCTTCTTAGCCCGATATTTAATGACAAGACGCGTTCAGCGTAAGTAGTAATAGGTGTGCCATTTGCTGCTTGCAATTTCAACGACACTTTCTTGGTTAGTGTTGACTTGTGGGGAGCTAATGGTGTTTTGTAAGAAATTATCAGAAGGTTGCGTTTTTATCATTAACACTCCACATTCAATTTGCAAAGAAAACACAGAAAAGAACAACAAGAGATGATTGAAAGATCAACAAGGAAAATGTATATTGAAACAAAAGCATATACAATGACAATAAAGATTAAGTCGTAAAAAGTGATTTCCCTTGTACCTTGTGGGAAATACAAGTGTATGTTGTAAGGAGTTTTTTTGTTGATATTTGTTTAGTGTTTAAGAATGTTTTGATGTTTGAATTTGAAAGTTCTTTGTTTGTGCAGCTGAATGTTAAAGTTCTGAATAGTTCGCTTGGCTTTGATAACAGACAGTTCACTGTGTGTGTGAATGTAGTTAATGTCTGTGTGTGTGTGTGTGTGTGTGTGTGTGTGTGTGTGTGTGTGTGTGTGTGTGTGTGAGTAGAAAATTGCGAGAATACACGTACGAGGTTTTGGTTGTGGAATTTAATATTCTACTGAAGTTTCTTCCTTAAACTTCTGCTTTTTATACAGTAAAGTAGGCTCCCAGAACGAGCGCAGGAAGAATATTGAAGAAAGTGTCGATTTCTATGATTGGCCTAAAATCGACCAATTGTTGATTTTTTACTATAGCAAGTTTGTTGAAACAAAATACGAGAAATTTTTATGCGGCTCGTGCGATGCGTAAATTACGAATAGTACTGTTTATTTATTGTCCAATTGCTGTTGAGTAAATTGTGGGCGTGGTGTGTGGAGGCGTCACTACAGACTTATCGCAGTATTTGAGCGGTATTACACTAATCTGTGCACCGGTATCGACTAAGAAATCCAGATGACTGTTCTTATCACGAATGTAGAAAAGACAGTTTGCGTTATTAAATCTGGCATCCAAGGCCTTTACTGGGTGCCAGAAAATTCGTTTTCCTGAACATTAGTTGAAGATGTATTTTTGTAAGCACATGGCGGTTGGCACTTCTTTGCGCGCGCACCAAACACCTCATGGTACCAGCAGTTATCATGCTGACGGCGTTGATGATGATGATGGTATCGGCGACGCGACGCTGAGCGTGATCTACGGTGTTAATGTTGGGCAATAGAGTTGCCACGACTTCTTCTCGGCGTGTTTTGTACTTCGTCGAGCCGTAGAGAAATCTTTTGTAATTCAAATGACAAAAATTGTAGTTTCTGATTAAGATCTGATGTGAGGTCATCTGATGTAGTTGTAGAAGAAATCTGTCGAATTAGAGCGGTGTCAGCTACTTTATCGGCGATTATAGCCATTTTTTTAATATCAACCTCATCCGTTAAGGCGGCTAGAATTCGAACTATTTCCGGCTGAAGCTTGTCTAGCCACATTTGTTTGAGAAAAGTATCGGATATGCTGTTGTTACCAAGCAAGGACTGCATTCGACGTAATAACTGGGACGGCTTGGTGTCGCCTATAGTTAAGTTAAGTTCGTTAGTAGATCTCTAATTTTGCGTTCTTCGGAAAATCCGGTTCGATGTAATATAGCTTGTTTTAAAGTTTCATAGGGTTTGTCTGTTGACAGGTTGGTTAGTATATCAGTTACCTCTGCAGCGATTTCTGCGGGTAACTTCTCGACTACCGAGGCAAATTTTGATTGCTGAGATGTGATATGCCGCACTTGGAATATTGTGTCTAGTTTTGGAACCATGTCTGGACGTTGGGGTTAAATGCAGGCATTTCCAGTCTAACTGCTGCTTCTGTCGAAGGAATAGGGTCAGCCATGTTGAACAGGTAGTAAATTGAAGGGAAAACAGTAGTTCTTTGCGCCTTTTATGCGAGAAAGGGAAAAAGAAAAAATCTGGTTGTGATGTGATTGAAATATTTTCTTTTTGAACGTCTCCGTCACCAATTTTGTTTTTTTTTAACGTGGAGGTCATCAATTTATCGCACCCGGCCGGAAGTTACCGCCACCCTAAGGACGAACAGGTTGCCTCAGCACTGCCTTGTCTGCCTCTGGTCTGCTGCCCTGAAACAAGACGATCTTTCGATTGGCACTCCTCGATTTCATATCGTTTACTCAAACACAATACCTGTATATACTTTTGCCAAATTGTTGAATAAAATTTGACTTTGATTTAAAACCCTCGCTTTTGTTATCCTTGCTTCGATCGTATTATCCAATATAAACTTTTCTGTTTGCGGGGTTGATAGCACCTGCTTGACCGTCCCGCAACAACTGGTGACCCCGACGTGATATTTACGATCGATCAAGATGGCAACAGACGAGTGGGAACAGACCTCTCCTATAAACGTTGCAATGCCTCGAACCTACCTGCATACAACAACCAAAACACCAAAAACTGGTTTCTGCAGTTGGAAGCGATCTTCTCGGTACGGAGGATAACATCGCAACAAACCAAATTTGCCAACGTGGTGCAAGTCTTGCCACCGTCAGTGGTCGACGAAGTGGCCGACATTTTGGAAAATGTGCCCGAGCAGGATCCATATACTCGGCTAAAGGACGCAATCCTAAAACGTACCGGCCGTTCGGACGATGAGCTACTCCGAGAACTTTTTACCCACGTTACGAGGGGCGACAGAACACCCTCACAGCTTCTACGCTTCATGAGAAGCCGACTGGGAAAGCATTCAATGGCCGAATCCATCCTACGCGAACTATGGATGGACAAACTATCCAACACAATTACGCAAATATTGGCGCCAATCACAGAAAACACACCATTGGACCAGTTAGCAGACTCCGCCGACCGCATCGCAGCAAAACTGGACCAAGGAGTGTGTGCTGTGCAGAACCCAGACTACACACTAACCAAAAACGAAGAATTACAAAAAGCAGTAACTGACCTGCAACAGCAACTAAAAGACATCCGTATACTCCTCTCCCGCAAACCAAGAGACCCGAGACCGACGGCCAACAATTGGCGACGGAGAACACGGAGTACCAGCAGGGATCGACGAATCGACCCAGAATTATGCTGGTACCACCAAAGATTCGGCGACAGAGCAAAACACTGCTCGGCGCCCTGCAAATACGGCTCCAAGACAAATTCGGGAAACTAAACAAACGGCGGGTAGCAGCGGCAGAACCCGCCGGCAAAAACACATGAAGCCGCCTTTTTTACGTTTGGGACCGACAAAACCACATAAAGTTTTTAGTGGATACTGGCGCGGTAATCAGCGTGATACCCCCCAGAGAACAACAAGACCGAAAGGCGACCCTGTATAAGCTCCAGGCGGCAAACGGCTCGACAATCGAGACATATGGAACGAAGACACTGACTGTTAACATCGGCATGCGGCGTGATTTTACCTGGACTTTCACCCAGGCAGATGTAAAAACGCCAATACTCGGAGCAGATTTCCTGGCCCACTATGACCTCGCTGTGCATATGAACACGAGGACCTTATCGGACAACACCACCAACATTTCGGTTAAAGGTACCCTCTTCCGACACAACACTACTGGAATCAGTGTAACAACTTGCCACGGGCGAGAATACGTCGAGATCGTGAATAGATACTCAGATATCATTCAACCACTCGCGGGCACCGGTCCGGCAAAACACCAAACACAGCACCATATAAAGACCAGTGGACAGCCAACATTTTCCCACCCACGACGACTCCCTCCTCATAAGCTTGAATACGCCCAAAAGGAATTTAACAATATGCTGGAGGATGGATTCATACGACCCTCCGATAGCCCATACGCCTCTCCCCTACATCTCGTACCTAAACCTGGAAGCACGGACAAGGATATGCGTCGACTACAGAAGGCTGAACGCTACAACCATACCCGATCGCTATCCAGTCCCTCATATACATGATTTCGCCTCAGGGTTACAGGGCACTCGCGTCTTTTCAAAAATCGATCTCACGAAGGCTTACCACCAAATCCCCATATCTCCGGAGGACATCCCAAAGACCGCTGTAACCACTCCCTTCGGCCTTTTTGAATATGTCAAGATACCCTTTGGCCTGAGGAACGCAGCACAAACCTTTCAACGCTTCATGGACGAGGTACTGCGCGGCCTAACGTACGCATATGCCTACATCGATGACATCCTGGTAGCTAGCACGGATGAGAACGTTCACATGCAACACCTAAACGACGTCTTCCAAAGGTTAGCACATTATGGACTTCGGCTGAACATCGACAAATGCACGTTCGGGGCATCTGAGGTGAATTTCTTAGGTCATCATATTGACGCAAATGGAATCACACTGTTACCGGAGAAAATCGACGCAATAAGAAATTTCCCTACGCCCACATCCACAAAACAAATTCGGCGGTTTATCGGTATGATAAATTTTTACCGCAGGTTCATCCCCAACTGCTCGACAATTCTTTCCCCGTTGACAAACCTCATAGAGCTAAAGAACAAGCAAATTACACTAGAAGGAGAATCCTTGCGGGCTTTCGAAACGGCAAAGATAGCGCTGATAAAATTCACAAAACTCTCATTCATTGAAAACGACCCGGAAACGAGGATCTTCCTCACGACAGACGCTTCCGACGTTGGAATAGGAGCAGTAGTGGAGCAGCAAGTGAATATGGAGAGAAAATAGATAGCTTTTTTCTCAGCTAAACTCTCCACAGCCCAGAGAAGATACAGCACCTTCTCACGAGAACTCCTGGCTATCTACCTGTCCATCCGTCATTTCCGACATCTCCTGGAGGGCAGACATTTCACAATTTTCACGGATCACAAACCGCTGACCAACGCGATGAATGTCAGTGCAGACAATTATACATCCCGTGAAACACGTCACCTCGACTACATTTCACAGTTTACGACGGACATCAGACACGTTAAAGGAAAGAACAATACCGTCGCAGACACATTGTCCAGAACAGACGTCAATACCCTGGATAACGATATCTTGAGCCAAGAGCTGATAGCCGACAAACAAAAAGACGACACGACGATACCCGACCTCATCAAGGAGACTTCGTTGAAACTGCAGGAATTCCCGTGTCCGTTCAGTGATAAAACCCTTTTCTGCGACACCGCGCTGGATACTCCGAGACCATACATTCCTCCATCTCTCAGAAAGAAAGTATTCCTCCATCTCTACAATCTATCCCATCCGAGCAAGCGAGCAACCGTCAAGCTTATCGCCGAGCGATTCGTGTGGCCTAATATGAAATCAGACATCGGGAATTGGGTCTCAACCTGCATACAATGTCAAAAACACAAAATTCAGAGGCACACGAAATCACCAGTTGGAATATTCGCCACACCCGACACACGTTTTTGTCACATCCACGTTGATCTCGTCGGGCCTCTGCCAATGTGCCAGGGGTACCAATATCTTCTAACAGTCATAGACCGTTTTTCGAGATGGCCAGTCGCTGTGCCGATTAAGGACATTTCCGCTACCACAGTTTCTAAAGCTATCCTCGCCAACTGGATTACGAACTTTGGCGTACCCCAAATTCTCACTACAGATCGGGGACCACAATTTCAGTCCTCGCTTTTCCGAGAATTCTCTCAACTTCTGGGTGTCAGGCACATTAAAACGACTGCTTATCACCCTTGCGCAAACGGCCTCGTCGAAAGATTTCATCGATCCTTAAAGGCGTCCTTATCAACCAAACTCGACATACATAACTGGGTCGACAACCTCCCCATGACTATGCTCTCTTTGCGGAATACCCTTGAAACCGATTTAGGGTGTTCGACAGCGGAGCTCGTGTTCGGCATGCCTCTCTCCTTACCAGGACAATATTTCCACATTCCGCTGATCTCGTGCATAACCTCACCAAGTTCTTTTGTGCAGGATCTGCGCCACAGAATGGCCAAACTCACATATACTCCCCCACGACAACAAACCACAAGCTCATACTTACCACAGAAGCTGCGATTTTGTTTTTGTCAGGAACGACGCCGTAAAAAAACACTCACACCCAGCTACCAAGGTCCTTTTAAAGTTCTGAAGCGTCCCGAGAAATTTGTCACGATCATGCGCAGCAAAGACAAAGATACAGTCTCTATCGACCGACTCAAACCAGCCTGGTTAGAGGAAACTCCTCCCGACGCAAACCTACCATCAACGGCGGAAGCTGAAACAACCACACCAGTCGTACGAACAAAATCAGGCAGAAGAGTTCATTTTCCATCCAAATTAAAGACTTACATTTTTTTTGAATTGATCATGATCAATTTTCTAGAAAGGGGGCCTTATCGCGCCCGGCCGGAAGTTACTGCCGGCTACTCAAACGGCTGAAAGCGTCACCACGGAAAACTGAACAAACGCCATTAAGTTCCGGTGACTCAGCGTTTTCAGACATCAAAACACAAAAATACAAAAACAAAACGAAACATAACATACACAACTAAAATAATGACCAGAAACTAATTCATATACACATGGGGCCTAAATGAAACCCATGTGTACATTCAAAAGTAGAAGGTAATTTTTAGTCAATAACCAAAAGACATTGTTAACTAAGCCACGATACTGACCCCGGCCGACATAAACACTGCCGATTTTTTCTCCACCAAATATCTTGGATCCGGGTTTCAGAGCGATACGCTCCCCACACTGCTGACCACAAGCAGCCAGGTCGAGCCCACCACCACCACCATCATCATCATAATCATCATCATCATCATCATCATCATCAGCAGCAGCAGCAGCAGCAGCAATCAGCCAGGCCGAGCCCAGCAGCAGCAGCAGCCCACATACATTCTTATGCGATAGCCCTTTTCAGGGTTAACAGCCACATTCATATGCGATAGACCTTTTCAAGGCTAACAAGCTACATTCTTATGCAATAGTCCTTTTTAGGACTACCTAAACACATGTTTATGCAATAGTCCTTTTTAGGACTACCTGACCACATGTTTATGCAATAGTCCTTTTAAGGACTACCTGACCACATGTTTATGCGATAGTCCTTCTGGATACTACCAAGCTGGATCCCTGGTAACCGTCACCCTAAGGACGAACAGGTTGCCTCAGCACTGCCTTGTCTGCTGCCCTGAAACAAGACGATCTTTCGATTGGCACTCCTCGATTTCATATCGATTACTCAAACACAATACCTGTATATACTTTTGCCAAATTGTTGAATAAAATTTGGCTTTGATTTAAAACCCACGCTTTTGTTATCCTTGCTTCGATCGTATTATCCAATATAAATTTTTCTGTTGATAGCACCTGCTTGACCGCCCCGCAACAAATTTACTTTTCGTGCGTCAGGGTTTTTTTTTTTTTGTGCGTCGGGGTCATCATTTTTGTTGGGGATTAGTGAATGTATTTGGTTAAATCAGAAGGAAATTTTTTTGTTGGCGTGTTCGTTAACATTCATCCTCAACAATAAACATAAATTTAGAACAGATCATGCAGAACAAAGTTAAAAACAAGGCAAGTAGAATGCATTGAAAAGGATAATTTAAAGTCAAGAATCAATCAGATCGAAACATACCTTGTTTTGAATAGACTTGATACTTCAGACTGGAAGATAAATTTAATAAAACCACATAGACATGTTTTATTTAACACACGCACGAGGCGAACGCTTTATTTACATTAGGGACTGTGCAAGAAGAGACAAGAGGAGATAACAAAAACTAAGAGCAGATAACTCTTGGCAGACTGACAGTCATTGATAATTCAACATGCATAATAATACTGTGATTTTATATACAATTTAAAAATATACAGATGAGTTAAGATTTGATGAATAGTTGAGTATTGATGTATTAAAATGCGTAGTTTATTGTTAAGAATGTTTGAAAGCTTTAGCGAGTGTTAATAAGATTTGTTCAAAGAATTAAACAGTTTGTTGTTTTATGTACAAAAGTGTCCGATGTTGCGGTTCAATTGTTAGTGTGTATATGTAAGTGTTATGTATAATTCTTTTATGTCGTACGAAGTTGCGTACCTTTAGTTGTTGCTTGAATGAAATGTTGTTACTTATTATTACTTATTTTGTAGTTAATAATTATCACCTTTAAAGTATAATAAATGAAGTTTGTAAAGTTTTGTTCGATAGAGAGAAAGATTATTCCAATGGGTTGCTGAGTCAGAGTTTGATTTGTGCCGGAAAATAAAGTTTAGGATTGCGTGGATTTGGTTGGCATCTCTCTGAAAGTTGAAATCTGACTAAAAGAGTTTTTTCTTTTTATAGATTTTTATAAGGAAAAATAGGCTCAAAAAGGTTTGAGCGCCAAAGTGATTTTTCACGTGCATTTTCAGTTTTTTAGGCTGTTAACCAATGAGAAGTTGAGTTTGTCGAAATTAGTGTTTTGATTGGATAACATGTGTGTGTGGGTGTAAGAATGGATTGTTCTGCAAGTAGGGGTGAAAGATAACGTGGACGATTCCATAAAACATTCCCATTGCATATAAGACCCTTTTCTATAGTTAACCTGTGCCTTATATCTCTGCCCCAGAACAATGGCTACATTTGTTTCTTTTTAATCAATTTTGCTTAATAGTGGATCCTGTAAGGTTTCAAATGCAAGTCGATTTAATACATCAGTTTCAATCCTGTTTTATCTTCTGAATTGTCTGCTGATCTTTCTTTGTTGAATTTTAGTCTATCTGTGCTCCATACGATAGCTAACGTCTCTTTTTCAATGTTTGAATAGTTAGTTTTGAATGAGGTTAACCTTCTAGAAAGGGACATTATAGGATGATCTTCCTGAGACAAAATCACTGATACGGCACGTTCACATGCGTCCATAGTTAAAGTCACTTCCTTTTTAAGGACAAAGTTTTTTACAAGTGCTTTTTAAAATTTTTTAAATGCTATATTCTACCAGTGAGCCCATTTAAATTCGCTATTCTTTTTACATAACTCTGCAAATTGTTCTATTAATTCACTATATTTTGGCAAATAATGCTGTAAAAATTGGCTAACCTTAAAAAAGATTCCAATTCTTTTTTATTTGTCAGTATAGATATCTCCGATATTTTCTTTACCAAATTTTGTTTGGGGAAATTCCATCTTTAGAAATCTGGTATCCCAGATATGTTATTTGAAGCAATTTAACACACATTTATTCAAGTTTATGGTCATCCCAGCAGTTTTTGTTTTAACTTTTCTTCACTGGAAGCACCGATGCATATATGATCTTGATAAATGATCATATTCTTAACATCAACCGTTTTCAATTGTTCTCTGAAAAATAGCACTTGCTGTTTTTACACCATAAGGCATATGCTTCCATCTGAGTAAACCTAGAGTTAATTGTAGTAACTTTAATTTTTTCTTCCATAGCACTTCATACTGAACTGGACTAGGTGCTACGCCTGACATGGAATACAAATTTGGACGATCTCTTCCACCATCCTATCGATCTCTGGAAAGCATACCTTCTCTCGAATTAGCTGCTTCGTCTTGATCACTTGGCGAATTTTGTGTTATGTCGATTATTCTCTCCTACATGGAAATACCAAGTGGTAATCATGAAGAACAACACTGTCTTTGATAGCCTATCCTTGAACTGGAAGAAGCTGGATAACTCTGAATCTTGCCACAAAGAGGAGTGGATTACTGGCATCAGCTTCTGAAGCTGGGTGCCCTGTTGTTTTTGCGGTTCTGACTTCCTCTAGAGTCAGAATTTTGAGGATCACATTCTTAGTGTGCATATATTTCATCCACATTGTCTCTGCTGTTGTGGGTGTCGACTGAGATAGTCAGTTGGGTTCTTTTTGTTTCTTTCTAAGCAGTATATTAACTGATCTCCAACATTCATTTGTAGCTGGCTTCCGGCTTTTGACAATGACTCAAAGTAGTTTCTGATTCGTTATTACTCTGAATTTTGACTTGACCAGATAGAGATAGAAATGTTCAACAGAACATACTAGCGTTAGCATTTCCCTTTTAGTTTGGGAATAGTCTCAGTGAGCGCTCTGATTGCATAGCAGATTACTTTGCGTTCTTGAATGAATATTGAAAACATTCCTATGAGAGTCACGTCTATTGTGCAATCATTCCTACGAGAGTCACGTCTGCTTATCAGATTTGAAGTGTGTCATAATACTTTTTAGAAATTTTATTTGTAAAATTGAAGACATTTCAATAACTTCAGTGAAGAAATATTTAATGTATTTGGACGATATGTCTCTGATAGCAAAGTAGACGATGTGTTTTTTTAGTTTTTTTTATTGACGCCTTTTTATGGAGTTGGAGGCGGGAGACGGCGCCTCCCTTTGATCGGGAGAGATTGTCCTCAGTCAGAGATTTTTCTTTGGTCAATTAAGACGCTTTGTATTCTGGCCCCATGTGCAACTAATTTAGTTTGCCACGTAAAGTAACGTGTTATCTCGAATACAGTGTCGAATTATTTTCTTAATATAGCTAATATTTATCTAACTTTAATTGCTATATATCTGATTTTATTTAGGGATGGGAAGAAGGGATAGTGAGTTTTTCGTTTCGGGTGACTCTGTACAAAATATTTTTTATTAGCCCCAGTAGAATTCTGAAGCTAAAATTTGTTTAAATATAACTTGAGAAAAGTTATAAATTTGTTTAATTTTTTTTTTAAGCTTTTCACTCCAAGCAAGGCGGGAAGCCACTAGCACGCAAGGGGTTACAGAGAGTTGGAGCGAGAGCAAATAGGAGTGATAGAGGAGGATGAAGAGAAGGATAAAGGGATAGATCAAGGCATCTGGAGAGACATTTATTTGGAGGAGGTGTTTTTATTCCCAAGAAGAGGAATTATTGCCTTTGATTTGTTTGTATTGTTGACTCAGAGATTCAACGTTTTACTTGACAGAGTCGTTCGATGCGGGGAAGGCTGCCCATTCTCGTTCTCTATTTATAATGAGATTTTAAAATATTTTAAATAGATATTTATTTTAAAATTTGATCTTAGCCTAGGTTAGGCGTTGTGTTTTCTAATTTTCGCGTTCAGCTTCTAAGAAAGAGAAAAAGAATTTCTGAAGAAGAAAAAGAAATGTATTTGAAGAAAAAAGGAAGATAAAAGAAATTTGTAGAAGAAAGAAGATAAAAGTATCTGAAGAAATAACTGTTAAGAAAAGATTTTAAAACAAGTTTTTCATTGTAAAAGAAAAGGTTGAAAAAAGAAAGGAAAAGATGTTTAAGGTGTCAGTTTAAAGAATGATACACTCTATAGACTGACAAAATTATTAATGAAAGCAAATCCCTTTGTTTATTATTATGTTTTGTTGCTACTTAGCATATGGAACAATATGCATGGAAATTTTGTTTTATTGAAATAAATGTTTTATCTCTGAACACTATATTTTGGTTTTAGCTACTAAATTTAAGATAGTCTGCTTCTTTGAGTTGTTTTGCTTTTACTTTCCTATGAAGAAGCCGAGAACAAAATCAGCAGTATAGTCCTGTGTCTTAATATATAAGGTAAATATATTGATTTAGGATTATTAATAATTTTTTCTTCATACTGGCCCCAGTCAATATCTTCTTGAGTTTAGTGATGGCATTCTGCTAAGTACCAGACCATTTCCAGAACACCACATCTTTCTTTGTAAGCTGTTGATGCGGTTCATTGATGGTATGAATCAGGAGACGTACTGATGAGTGACTGGTTATAATACGCCGAATCTTTGGAGATCGATTGCAACCCCTTTTTTTGCTAAAGATATGACCAAAGAAGGTGAGCTGTCAGACCAAAAACTAGTCCTTTATTCAGTTTTGCTCCAGGTCCATAGAGGCCTTTCAATGTTGCACTTAGGCTCTTGTGTAGGTATGTCCAATTTTGACCTTTTTAGCGTTTTTTTTTAGTTGTTTTTTTGTCAGTTGAAAGACACATTAATTTCGAAATTCTTGTAAAAATTAACTACTTGTTGGATTTTAATGAAAACTTCAGAACTTATTCAGAAATGAATGAACTTAATTTAGAAATGTTTGTCTCTTTGAAAGTCATGGTATAAATATTTTTTTTTTATATCTGTTACCCCCCTCGAACTTAATTTTATGAAAACACAAAAAAAAATTTATTTGCAACCTCAATTTTTTTTTTAATTAAATGCACAAAACTCTGAAAAATCTAAATCATCGATTTTTTTGTTAAAAAAATGTCCGAAATTGTCCAAACTTTTACCTCAATTGTAAAAATACAAAACCCAATAAAACTAAGACAATATTTAATTAAGAAAGTTTTTAATGGCTTTTCTGAATAATATATACGAAGGTAATTATTATCTGAAAGAAAAAAAATTTTTTGATGAACAATAAATTTTTACATTAATTTTCTTTTTTTTTTCAATTTTAAATACACAATATGACAAAAGGTTGTTATATATTTATACATTAAGTTCTTTCTGCAACCTTATGGAAATGATATATTATGTTCTCTACTTTTTAAAGATCATAAATTTGAAAGCTTATTAAAATCTGACAACCATAATTATTTTAAAAATAATTTTTAATATTCCAAAATTGTATTTAAAATCGTCTACAACGAAAGTACGGATGCACATTGTTGAAATAATGTCACATGAGTAGTTTCCTTTAGAAGCAAGTTTTTTTTTTTACTTCAGAAATGGCTTTGTAACAAGAAAACAACGCTTGTCAAGTTTTCTGAATATCGTCGTATTATTTTCAATTTTTTTCCTTTTCTATTCAAATATAATCGAATAGTGGGATAAAAGAAAATATCGACTATTTACAATTACAAAAAAAAAAACGCCCTTGGAAGTCCACCCAAATTTTCAAGTTTGAAATCGAATGCATAAATTCATTGTACATTACTTTGGAATTATTATCCACACGACACATTATCAATTAAAACGATTTTTGGAGTTTAAATTTTCTGGAGTTAGCTCGCTACTACTCAAACTAAAAAATACTTGTCGAGTCAAAACAAAACCAACATAGCTGCTATTAGCATGTTAATTTTATTAATAAATAAAATAAAACTCATATTACTGCCATATAATTATTAATAAATAGAAAAAAATCTGCCTTAATAAAAAAGAAATAAAATCTCATTTCATTAAGTTAACCCGTTTCAATTAATGGTGTTTCATGTAATTTTTATATTCTCAGAAAAATATTTCATGACTGAAATAATAAACCTCAATTTAAAAAAATGTATTTTTTTTACTGTTTTATTTTTACTTGTAAAATTTGATTTTCTTTCATAATTTAAATGTTATTTTCAGTGCAGAATTCTTCCTCAAACGTAAGGTAAAAAAAAAAAAAAAAAATTTGAAAGTGAATTTAAAAAAAAAAAATCTACTAACCAGATTCACTTAAAATTAGAACGAATTATATCACTTTGGCGGTACCGTACAATAAATTTCAGTACCGTAAGTTGTGAATATATTGACGTACATCAATCAACGCCTGTGAAAATAGACTACCCTGGTGGGAAATATCTCTCTTAAAAAATTTTCTGCTAAAAATGTAAGTAATGTTTCTTTCAAATTACATTAAGTATACTTTAATCATTCTAAATTTCCTAAGATAACAAAAGAAAAAGGTGTAATTTATTTTTCATGATTTTTTAACTAACAAACTATGATCTTTCCGACAGAAATGTCGATAAGTTCGATTTTACGAAATTTTTTGACTCGAAAAAAAACAAGATTTTTAATAAAATTTTTAACATTTATAGGAAGGATTAAAAAATCTGAAAAAATATTCAGAAAATACTTTGGTCTTTCCTCTTTAATAACAACATAAATATTTAAACCTTAAAAATTGTTTTATCAATTTGGGGACCTTTTGTCGTCAAGGTATACCACTTTTTAGCGAAATATTGGACATACCTACTCTTGTGTATCTCTTGGTTTTCCATCAGAGATTTTTTTTACTACCAGAATGTCTCTCAGTAGATCTGAGATTGCTTTCTGAAAGATTTTGGACGCTGGATTGACACCAAATAGTTGCCTCTTATAATAGTACAACTCTACATGTGTGGCGATGGTGGTTATGCACCCAGATATTTCCTCTAGCTCGAGTTGATGGTAAACACCTGAGAGATTCAATTTGTTGAAAACCTTGGACCTTGAGGGGAGTAATAAGGTCATCAACAGTTACAATTTAGTGTTTCTCTCGCTCTCTCTGAATGGCTTTGTTTGCTTTTCTTATGTTTACAAAGACTCTTACTTCACCAGTTTTCTTGGGAACTACTACAACTGAACTAACCCAGAATATGGATCGTGTGACTTTTTCTATGATATCCAATTGTTTTATCCCTGTCTCCACATCTTTCTGCACGTGAAAGAGTACATATCGGTTGGGTTGCGTTACTGGTGGAACTTTGACTCTGGAAATGTTCCCCATTTTGCTGTCAAATAGCAAAGGGAAATGGTCAGGTATGTTGCTCTGAAAGGAGGATGAGAAGGCAAAATAAATGATATTTAGGGCTTGCGTGGTGTTAGCGCATACCAAGTTTTGTAATCTGGTATGGGAACCGTAAATAGTAGCGCCCATGATGTATAATATGGATTGTGTTCTAGTGTCTTTAAACTGGATCTCTGCTTTGAAGATTTCACGAATGAGGAGTGTCCATGTGGATCGATATGCATAAATTCAGATTTAATTTTTTCGAGGTTCCGGTTTGCTATGCATGTTTTCATAATCTATCCCAGGTAGAATGTTCACGCTGGCACCAGTGTCAACTAGAAATTTAACTGGCGTACTATTTGTGTGGACCGTCCCTACCGGAGCCTTGGTTATGGGTACTGGTGTGTCTCAGACCGAAAAGACAGGTTCTTAACTAGAAGAATAAGACACTCGCAGAGGAACATTTAACACTCGTAATTATCTCTCTCAGAGAAACATTTCAGGAAATGTGTCTTGCTATCTTATTTTGCCTGACCAAGTGAAAACCTCTTGCGGCAGTTTTGCCTGTTTTGCCATTGTCAAAACATGCAACAATCCAATCATTTTCACAACGGACGGTCACTTGTTTCCTTAGAAACTAATATTATGAATGTATGTGCTTATAAAACGCAGTAAATTTCAAAATAAGTTATTCCAAAATTCGCTTGAAAATGAAACTACTAGAGATTTGAATTTAACTCTAGAATTGAATTTGAAGTTTTTAGCTTCTGTTTTTGAAACATGGTAATTCCTGTGTAGCGATGGAACCATATTTTTAAATTTATAATATTATATATATATATATATATATATATATATATATATATATATATATATATATATATATATATATATATATTATACAAATATATATATATATGTGTGTGTGTGCGTGTGCATGTGCGTGTGTGTGTGCAAATATATAAAAAATAGGAAAGAACTCATTAGGTAAATAATCTGAAGTTCTTTAGTATTTTTGTTTTTATTTTTAAAAAACAGTGCTCAATACAAAAGTAGAGTAAATTTTAGTATATGGTACCCACCTATAAGAAAAAAAAATATTTTGGATTCAGAAGTTATAGCGTCTTGAATTTTGCTGCCAAATTTTGCTGATTTCAAAATAGGATGATTTGGCAATGCTGGCACTTCATGACTTTGCTTTCTGATGACATCAAGTTGATATTTGGTAGCCCTGTACACTAATATAGAAATAAAATACTTATGCTTCTATTTTATTTTTACTCTTTGTAGTTATAGGCTGCTAAAATGGGGGAAATTACTGTTTAGCAGTTTTCCGGTGGATGTTTTGCCACCCATATAAACTAAAGAAACAAGAAAATAAAAAAAATTAAGTTGATTATAATACTTTGATGACCTCATGAAAAACATTGAATAAATACAAACATAAGATTAATTAAGCATAACTGAAGTTTTGTTGTAAAGGCTAGATTGAAACTGCAAAATAACAGTTAAACAGTGTAAAGTTCTCCACATGTGAATGATTGCTAATATTTGTAAATATAATGATTTATTGAATGGAACATCCAAGCTAGAAGATTTTACTTTCTTTGAAAGGGTTCAGTCAGTTAGATGCCATATGCAATACACACTTGGGTGATCATGTCTCTTTTAATTCATGACTGTCAAGGCTGAAGATTTTCCTGTAGTAGGTTGCTGTTTCTTTCTGTGGTATACTGGTTGCCAACCAAGGCTACAGGACCCAGTTTGTCCTGCTATTCAACCCACAGCTGGTGGAGAAGAGGTGGATTCATACCTTTCCTAAGGATATATGTACATAAATGAATGTAATGAACTCAACTGGAATTACCATTGCTAAAATAAATTAATTCCTCTTTTCTTGATCTTTTTATAATAAAATTTAAGAAAGCTTCAAAAACCTTGTTAAATTTTATTACAATGGTGTCCATGCATATGATGACAAGATCAAAGGATTCAATTTTATTGGTTTTGAAAAGATGCCAGAGTCTCCTTGAACTGCACTAGAATGATATCAGAGTTTAAGTATATTTTTAAGAGTCAGATACTTGGAGTACAATGTGATTTTGGAATCTTTTGGGTCAAGTTATTATCAATTCTGCTACTCTGATAAGAGATCTCTCATGAATCATGATGTCCTTAGAATTGAGGATGACTTAAGATGATATAGTATATAATATCGAGCAAGTGTCAAATATCAGTCTTTTAGCATCTATATAAACATAGTAAAGAAAAAGAGTTTTAGATTTTATAAAATATAGTAGAAGGAGATTAGAAAGCAATAATAATTTTGAAGCTGATTTGGTTGTCTACTTGATGCAGTTTCACTCTTAACCATAACATGCTTCATCTAAGTAAAAGCAGAATCTGATAGTTTGTCACATATGAAAAACAGATAATAAAAATTGTAATGTCTTTTACTTTTTGTTGTGAATCAATCACAAATTGCAGCCTTTTCAATTTCTTCTTCAGTGAAAACTGTCAGATATCATTAAATTTCACAAGAATTTAGAAAAAGTAGCAAATTTAAAATATTGTGACAAAAACCAGAAATTTTATAAATGTTTTTAAGTTTTCCATTTGAAAATATATACAACTTTACTTTCAGTCAAGAATAATAAATTTCTTTAATTTAATATGTGTACTAAATTTGAAACTTTCCTGCATGAAAACTTCAATTAAAAAATTGAATTGGTTAAATTTTTATCTATATATTATATAGTTTCTGTATCATATTCTGTAGTTTTGAAATGAGTCACAATAATTGCAAAAGTTATTTGGCCTGTTAATCCCATTCTTTGTATCAATGTGGCCTGTCCAGTGTATAATCTTTCTAAAGTTTACAGTCTCTTCTGAAAGAGATTGGCCGAAATGTTGAAAAGAAGAATGAAATCAAGTATGCTAATAATTCTTGGAATACTACCAAATCTACTTTACAGAGAAAAGTAAGATATGCTGTAGAATAATTAATCAAAACTTTAAGAAAGGCATAAGAACATATGAAAATCTTATGGAAAGTACTGTATATAATTCAACTTCTTAAGAACTGTTGCATTATTGAGATATATATATAAGTAGATATTAGATTCAGCTTATCATGTTTACATTGGTTATCAATGAAATTTCTTTCCAAAGTGGTAAAGTTCTAGAAGCAAAAATTATAAAAGCATTTCCCATAAGTTTAGTATCACAAACATGGATAGGATTGACAACTTTATTATAGATAAGATGTAGGAAGTACAGATTAGCAAATTTGATGGTTGCTAAAAAAATAGAATCAAGAAAGTAGGTTTAAATTTTGATCTAAGTTACTGATATCACTTTTGTCATTAATATCTAAGAAAAGAATTCACACACTCAGGTTCAGTGCTAGTCATCTTGATGATGGACTTATTTCAATGCTAATGGTAATAGCTATTTCCTTACAAGGAAACATTTGGCGTTCATTGATTGAGCAGCCAGTACTGTTCTTGGTTGAAATTTATAAAAAATGCTTAAAAACAATTTATCAAGAAAATAGGTATCTCAAGTCCAGTAGCTGTTATCACTCTTTTCTGTATTGATGGAGTTTTCCTTCCTAACCTTTTATTTGAGGTACTGTGGAATGTCAACTTCTTTTCTCTCCATTTTGGATGTTGCTGATGTTGGTAGTTCTCAAGTGATTTACTTTTTCTTATTTTACAGTAGTATTTGTTCATCTCTGTAGTGCCAGTGCACAATGTTCAAAGGAGGATGGTCTTTGTCAAGGCTTCACTAGTTCAAAGTTATTTTAAACATTGAGCTTAGAAAATGGTAGGTTAAAAAGAGAAAATGAGGTATAATGCTGCAGCAATCTCTTTTACTTTTTATCTTTTACACACAATAATTTCTAGCCACAAAACTAAATGTTGGTGTGAATCTTGGAAAATATACACAGAGATGGAAATTCAAGCAGTTAGTCATCAATTCTTTCATTACAAAGCTGAACTTTCTTTGCCCGTCTATTGAAAAGTATAATACAGAAGTATCTGAAAGTGGTTCCTATCTCCTTGACTACATCTGACATTCCTGGCCTGTCTAACAAATGCTTAATTGTCTATGGACAGAAACATTGTTTATTTGCACATCCATAATGCATAACTGTTGCATAGAGGTTTTGAAATTCTAGAATGCCAGTGCATTTCAATGGAGTGGATATTTGTGTTATCCAATTTGTTTATTTTCTCTTTTGCCCATCCTTCTCCCAAACAGGTAAGTTGTAATGGCATAAATCAAAGTTCCTTTATGCATTTCAAATATCAATGGCTGACAATCTGAGATGCACAATGAGCATGATTCACAGATTTAATGAACAAAATCAAAAATCAATCTTTTTTTTTTACAAAGTATTTTCACTTTAATAATTCTTTTTAAAAAATTGCTGAATAATTAATTTAAAAAAAAAATCTTTGGTTTCAAATTAACTTAGATATATACCAGTAAAATCAATAAATGAACCTGAAGTCTAGCTGTGCATTCAAATCTTACCAATGGTGATTTTTAAAAATTTTTGACATGAGTTATCTTTAGGACTTTAAAAAGATTTTTTAAAATAATCTATTCATATCTCTTCTTTTGTTTTAGTAATTATTGATTTCAGTTTACTTATGGAAATGTAAGCAAAATGCAGTTATATTTAATAGTTTTGTGAAAGTTCATTGAGATTCAAATGATGATTTAGTACTATGTGCAATGTTTTAGTCCAGTGTTGATCATATATGAGTTGATTCCAAAATGTACTTAGTATTTCTATCTATCTATCTATCTATCTATCTATCTATCTATCTATCTATATATATATATATATATATATATATATATAGTATGAAATAAAAACTTATCAGGAAAGAAGTTGAATATTTACCAGGACTGACATTATTTAGATGTAATTAAATAGAGAACAGGAATGTAAAATATTTAAAGTGATCTTCTCCTTTATTAGCTGCCATGCAAGGATAGGAAACCTAGTTTTCTAACTCATAGGAGGGAGAAAAGATAGATTTGTGCCTTTTGCAAGGGCATTAGTGTCAAGTGAATGCATCAGACTTAATTTGAATTTGGTTTGCTGATTGCATTTTCCTACACTGATAACTGTTACACTACATACACATTTAGTTGTGATTCCTTTTTTGATTCTGGCACTTTCAGTGAGAAAAACCATTTTTGGGCAGGATCTCAGTAAACAGTCAGTTGAATTTGAAATGAGTTTCTAAACTATCAACATTTTTCTAAAACTATAAATGTTTTAACTAAAAAAGTTAAACTTTTATTAAGTCCAAAACTATTTAATATTCTGTCAAGATATATAATTATGTAAGAAAATAATAATATCCCTTTTGATGATATTCTACTAAAATCCTACTATGTTTGGTTTTGAAGAAAGTCGCCACTAATATATATATATATATATATATATATATATATATATATATATATATATATATATATATAAATATATATATATGTATATATATATGTATGTATGTAGAGAGAGAGAGAGAAAGAGAGAGAAGGTGAATGACATTTTAGGGGAATGGTAGTACAGCTTTGATATTTCTATATTACTCAAGAATTATTTCATGCAAGCAAAAAGCTAAGGCTGAATCAAATCTAACTGAGCAGCTGAAGAAACAAATGTTCTCTTTTCCATTCAATATTTCTATACCCAGTCTCATAACAAATAGTTCTTTGTTTAACCCCATACAGAGACAGAAGACAGTAAATCCAGAAAACAACTATTGCTTCCATGACATGAAAAGCATTCAACACTTTAACCAAAATCTTTGTTTTAACAAAATTGATTTTTGTACTTTGTGTACATATTCAAATGTATTCAACACGGGAATGTTTATAGGAATGAAATATGATGTGGTAAGCACAAACTATTGGATGCTTGAAGTGAAAATTTTAAATTCAAACTATTACCATATATTTGTCTGTCCAGTTTCCCAGGGAGGGCCACAAATCACAGTAATTGTTTCAACAAGCCTCAAAATCAATGTCACAAGCTACATTCAACTGAGAACTTATTAATGATAATGGAGACTCTATGTGTATGTATGTGTGTATATACATGCAACAACACAGGTAACAGCTGAGTGCTGCCTTACGTTAAGTACATAACAAAAATAGAGAACAAATGCATAAATGGGTATGTATAGGTGTGCACCCATATCTGAATTTTCAACGCCCATCTTTTGATTATATATATGTCTGCTGGGACACTATAAATAAAGATATAGACAATTCGTGAAGACCCTTGAAAAAATAGAACTTGGTAGTTTTTCTTTAGAATATAATTCAAAGTAGGGCTACCCGGTGTTGACTGGGCAAAAATAACTTAAACTATATCAGTACAGTATAGAATATGTTCTTTAATATGTTTTTCTGAACAACATAATAAAAAAGTGATTATTACACATGAAAAAGAGGCTGTTACTGAAAAAATATTCTGATACAAAAGAAATGATGTAGAATGCAATCCCTTAGGTTGACAGAGCTTCTGTATACACAACATTAGTGCTTTCTTAAGGAGCCAGTTATAAAACACCCAACATGATTGGCCTTGAGAAAAGTATGGAGAAGCTAGGTTGAGAGATTGTCTTAGTGCATTGTTGATGATCATGTTGAATCTGAACTTCAATGGAAACTCAAATCACTATAATTCAAAGGGCAACTAACTTTGTTGGAATTATGCAGATTAGTATATTCTTCTTTTTGCCTTCATATGTGGCTGCTTAACAGTTCCATTTCAAAATTTGTGGAGTGGTGAGGGTGCAAGATTTCTGAGAAGCTTTTTAGTTGAAACTTGAGAAGTGAAGGAATAAAGTG